>VZRQ01003999.1:1086783-1223970 GCA_013397975.1 Machaerirhynchus nigripectus | reverse complement strand
AAAAAAAAAAGAAGAAGGAAAAAAAATAAATAGTGCTACTGAACTCACCAGAGGATTGATTTAGTCTATTCCTCAGCTGGCTGAGATATTGCTACATGAAGGTTGGATAATTCTGAAGCACACATGCATTTCAGCCTCGGTGCTTACAACCCTCAGGAAGACAATCGGGCAAATCCTGATCTCACCCAGTCCTCTTCTGGCCGTGAGTTCCTCTGCACTTTCCTGCCTCATGCCCTGCACAACCCTCACCTGCTTGTTTGGTGCCCTGTAGTGTGTTTAGCTTTCACTTCCTCCATTGCAATGGATGTCTAATCCTTCTTCTATAAATCCACCCTTCACTGGTGGCAAGTCCTCAGGCTGGGTCATCATGAGCACAGTGCAGAGCCTCTGAGCCTCCCAAAACCAGGTGGAAGGCAGCAGGGAGAGGAGCAGGTGTGTGACCATGCTGCTGCAGTCAGCACCCAGGTTTTTTACCAGGGTAGGTAGATGCTTTGCCTGTGGTTAAAAGCAGTAGGTTCACCAAGGAAGTGCCTCTCCATAGGTGGTGTGCTGATTTCACCCCTGGCAAACAGCATTAATATAATACATCAAAGCTGGCTGCATTAATAGCAAACCAAGGGAAAGGATTTGCTATACATGCTAGCTACTTTTCAAATGCAAATGTCTGTTTAAAATCAGATTAAGACAGAAGGAAGCCTAGAGAATGCCAATAATTGATACACGATAAGGGAATAAACATCCAGGGCATCAAAGGGTAAACCACAATCACCAAGATGAAAGTAATCCAGCTTCTCCACACAGCCTGCTCTGCTGCACAGAGTAAGTGGGTGTGAGCCCCCAGCCCCATTTCCATAGGTAGGTGGTGAGTGTAAACCCAAAGAAGCTACTGAAGAAATAAGAAGGCTCCTCAAGCTCAGACAGGGAAGTGGAGAATCCTTTTGGCTGGGCTTGGCTCAGCTGGGCTGAGCCCAGCTCAGCTCAGCTCAGCTCTCCAGACTCCCTGGGTTCAGTGAGCCATGCTGCTGCAGAAAGGGAACCTTTAGCAGTCACTTCTATTCACTGGCATGTCCCTTCAGGGTGTGCACAGCTGGCTTCTGTGGCTTTAAACCAGTTAGAAAGGTGGTGTTTGGGATCCTCACTGAGCCTTGAGTAGACCTCAGAAATGCTTTGCCCTGGGTTCTCTTCTTTTCCCCACATGGAAAGCACACCAACCTCTTCTCTCTGCACTTCCTCCCCCCTGCACATCGAGTTACAATTGGGGTTACAGCAGGACCCACAAAATTCACATATCTCCTCAACATTCAGTTTTAAAAGAAGAGAAACAGGAAACTCAAGGGAGAGTAGTAATAAATCCTTTGCCCCTTCTGTATTTCTTACAGGTCACATGGTGCTGCCATTGGACCCTGGAAGTGCCTTGTGCTTTTACTTCTTTTTTCAGCTTATGCTGGAACAGCAGTGCTTACTCTGTCTTTGCTAAGCTTGCCCAGGGCACCAGACAGTATCAGGCTTTGTGTCCCAATGCTAGCAGAGACCAGCAGGCCCAACCAGCCCACAGCCCATGCATGTGGGGGGTGAACTTCGCTGAACGAGTGAAGAACAGACATCCTGATAATGTTTGGAAGTTCCTGTTCACCAGGGAGCAAGAAGCCCTGTGGCTGCTGGTTTCGCTGACTGGTCTGTGTACCAGTCCCTGGATTTGGAGGGTACTTATCTCACCAAGCGGTTGCTTATTTTCAGCTCTAGATACCAGAAAAGAAACAGAAGTATCTTCCCAGACCTCTTAGGTATTGCATTGCTGACTTAAAGGTCTGTGAAGTGCCTCCAAATCAAAACACGGCCAAATCATGGAACCACAGAATGATTGGAAGGGACCTTCACCAAATAGCTAGTCCACCTCCCTGCCATGGTCAGGGTCATCTTGCAATAGATCTGGTTGCTCAAAAGCTCAAAACCCCATCCAAACTGACCTTAAACATTTCCAGGGATGGGGCACCCACAACTTCCATGGGAAACCAGTTACACTGTGACCACCCTCACAGTAAAGGATTTCATTTAATATCTGTATAGGGTTTGCATGGCAAGACTCTGGTAGCAAGGGGGCTATAGAGGTGGCTTCTGTGAGAAGCTGCTGGAAGCTCTCCCATGTCCAGCCACGCTAATCCCAGACAGCTCCAGGATGGACTTGCGCCTGGCCAAGGCCGAGCCCATCAGCAGTGGCAGTAATGCCTCTGTGATAACATATTTTAGAAGGGAAACAAAAAAGTTACTGGACGGAAGTAATTGCAGCCAGAGAAGATTGGAGTGAGGGTATGTGAGAGAAACAGCCCTGAAGCCCCCAAGGTCAGTGAGAAAGGAGGGGCAGGAGGTGCTCCAGGGGCTCTAGCAGAGTTGCCTCTGCAGCCCGTGGTGCAGAACATGGTGAGGCAGCTGTGCCCTGCAGCCCCTGGAGGATCACAGGGATGCAGAGATCCACCTGCAGCCCCTGGAGGACACCATGCCTGGACCAGGTGGATGCCCAAAGGAGGCTGTGATACCCTGGGAAGCCTGCAGGGAGCAGGCTCCTGGCAGGACTGCGAATCCATGGAGAGGAGCCCAGGCTGGAGCAGGTTTGCTGGCAGGACTTGTGACCCACACTGGAGCAGCCTGTTCCTAAAGGACTGCACCCCATGGAAGGGACCCATGCTGGAGCAGTTTGTGGAGACCTGTAGCCCATGGGAAAGACTCAGGTTGAAGAAGTTCATGGACTGTCTCCCGTGGGAAGGACTCTCCTTGAGGGGGAACAAGGGACAGAAACAGCCTGAGATGAACTGACCATAACCCACATTCCCCATTGCCCTGCACTGCTGTGGGGGAGCAGATTAAGAATAATGAATGAATTTAAGCCCAGGAAGGAGGAAGGGCTAGGGAAAATTGTTTTTAATATTTGGTTTGCCTCTCATTATCCTGCTCCGATTCTGATTTGTAATAAATTCAGCAAATTCCCCCAAGCTGAGTCTGTTTTGACTGTGAGGGTAATTGCTGAGTAATGTCTCCCTGTTCTTATTCCAACCCACAAGCCTTTCTTTATATTTTCTCTCCTCCTGAGGACGAGAGTGATAGATTGGCTTTGGTGGGCACCTGGGATCCAGCCCAGGTCAAATCACCACATATCTAATCTAAATCTATCAAATTTTCAGTTTAAAACTGTTATGCCTTACTCTGTCACTACAGGCCCTGGTAAAAAGTGTCTCTCAGTCTTTCTTGTGAAACCCCTTTAGGTACTGGAAGGCTGCTAAAGGTCTCCCTGGAGCCTTCTTCTCCAGGCTGAACAGCACCAACTCTCTCAGCCTGCTTTCACTGGAGAGATGCTCCCTCCCTCTGTTCATCTTCATGGCCCTCCTCTGGACCTGCTCCAACAGGTCCATGCCTTTCCATTACCTGAGGTCTCAGAGCTGGATGCAGTACTCCAGGTGAGGTCTTGTAAGAACAGAATAGAAGGGGAGCATCAGCTCCTGCATCACCTGCTGGCCATGCTTCTACTGCAGCCCAGGATATGATTTGCTTTGGCACAATATTCCAGGTTGAAATCACTTCAAACAATTACAACTGAAGAGTAAGGATACTTTGGGATTTTCTTTCACTTTGTGACTCACTTCATATGGACAAAACCCTTCTGCTGTCCCTTGAAATTCCAGGAACACACTCTTTTAAAAATAGGCTGAAAAAATTGTAATGTTTCCCACACGCTTCTTTTACATTTCTCTTTCTTTCTCATTTTCATTCAAACCCCATGCTGGGTTGAAGGGAGCCCCAGGCTAGGCCACAGTGTGGACAGATGGACAGTGTGGGCAGTTGGCCCCTTGCACCTGACACGGCAGGGATAGAGGTTACTGCCTCCATCACCCACTGATAAATCTGTGCCTGCTGCCAGCAGAAGCAAAGGCAGTTCCAGTCATTTTGGGAGAAAAGCTGGCTGCAGCCCAGAGTGGCCATGCCATCATGGAATTGTAGAATCATTTAGGTTGGAAAAGACCTCTTAGATCAAGTCCAACTGCTAACCCAGCACTGCCAAGTTCACCACTCAACCATGTCCCTATGTGCCACACCTACAGGTCTTTTAAAGACCTCCAGAGATGGGGACTCCATCACTTCCCTGGGCAGCCTGTTCCAGTGCCTGGGTACCCTTTCTGTGAAGACATTTTCCCCAATATCCAGTCTAAACCTCCCTTGGTGCAACCTGAACCCATTTTCCCTTGTCCTGTCATTTATTACCTAGGACAAGAGACCAACCCCCACCTGGCTACAGCCTCCTTTCAGGGAGTTGTAGAGAAGGGTAAGGTCTCCCCTTGAGCCTCCTTTTCCCCAGGCTAAACACCCCCAGCTCCCTCAGCTGCTCCTCATCAGACCTGTGCTCCAGACCCTTCAGCAGCTCCGTTGCCCTTCTCTGGACACACTCCAGCCCTTCAATGTCCTTGTTGTAGTGAGAGGCTCAGAACTGAACACAGGAGGTGAGGTGTGGCCTCACCAGAGCCAAGTACAGGGGGACAATCCCTGCCCTGGTCCTGCTGACTGCAATTTCAGATACAGGCCAGGATGCCATTGGCCTTCTTGGCCATCTGGGCACACACTGGCTCACATTCAGTCACTGTTGGCCAACACTTCCAGGTCCTTTTCCACCATGCCTGGAGTGTTTTCTGCCCCAAGCCTGGAGTGTTGCATGGGGTTGTTGTGACCCAAGTGCATCACTGCGCTTCTGCAAGGGCTCTTGCTTTCCTGCACTAGGTGTAGTGTACATCACCATTATCGTTTTTCCTCAAAGCATCCTCCAGGTACTTCCTGGAGGTCCCCCCAGTGCAACTGGAAAGCCTTACAGCACAGGCTGGGCCTCTCACAAGGGTGGAAGAGCAGGCTCCCAAAGGTGAGGTCTCACGCTGAGCTTTACAGTGAACTCTGTACGTTCAGCAATCATTGCTTGCATAAATATCAGAGAACCACAGAATGACTGAGGTGGAAAAGGACCTCTGAGGGCATCTGGTCCAACCCTCTCACTCAAGCAGGGTCATCTAGACATGATAAAATATGAGAGATGCAGTCAGTGATTTTGGTAGTTCGGCTCTTAACCACCAGTGATGACAAAAATCCAGCCAACCCTCACTGGCTGATATTCTGCCACCAAACCAGTGGGATCAGTCAGAGGGATTGAACAACAACCAATCAGTTCTTGTCCAGCCCCTCCTCGCTGCAGAGAACCCTGGCAAGTGTGCAGATCCAGATGGTACCAACTCTGCTGTCCGGGTTGCACAAAGAGGAGATGCCAGTGCCACCAGCAGCACTGATGTAACAGCACTCACATTACTCCCTTTCTGCCAGGAACTTTGTTCTTCAGAGGCCAGTGAAGCAGCCAGCAATGTCTGCAATCAGTAGTTATCCTTTGGAAGACAAGCTGGGTCAGCAGAGAGGACAGTCCTTTGGATTACTGAGCAAGGAGAACATATCCCCTTGACCAGTGGTTATTTAGGCTTCACCATAGCCCTGTTGACAACATAAAAGCCTTCTGGCAGATTGCAGATGTCAGCATGGGCTCTGATCTTTGGCTGCTGCCCAGAAAAAATTATTAATCACTTTGACAATCACTGGCCTAAGGAAGTCTAAACAAGTAGTGCTCCAGCATCAGGATTACAGGTAATATCAAAGCTGTAAAAGGTCGGAATTTCTGTCTTGGCCTTGGGACCCCAATAGTTTGATCCAACTAATGAATGTAATCACTGTCACCAAGTATTGTAGAAATGCTTACCAGCCTTGGTCAAGGGGATGTCTGAGGTGGAAATTACCCAGGGGTGGTGCTGAAGGCAAACACTGCTTCTATTACCTGCATGTACTTACAGGAACCAGAGGCGGGGTTTGTCCTCTGTATGTGATTGCCATGTGCTGGACTGGATTACACACAACCCTTTACTTGTGCGTGGGGGCGAGGGGGAAATGACCTATTGTGACCTATTGCAATTTTGCCCTTGATTTCAATAGGATTAAAGTCCCACTTGGACAATTCCCACCAAGGACTGGGCTGCTGTAAGGAGCAGCCACCCACTCACTCCCTGCTGGCCTTGCTGTTGAACCCATATGGTTTCACAAGATAGCCTAGTCTTAAGACCCAGCATTTACCAATTCTAATGCTATTAAGCAAGCAGGGGTTTCAGTGGTGAAAGAAACCAGCAGAATCTGGTTTGGGGACCCAACTTCAGAAGCAATGAACTTTTGCTGTGTTTTTTCTGTAATTTTCACAACAGAGGGAATGAGCTGAGTTTCACAACATTTTAGCTTCTGATTGGACTTCCATCACAGGCAAAGGTGATATTTGCAGGTTGAAGTACAGCCCTTATTTACTTTAGTAGCACATCTCCTAGCAACTTCCACCAGGAAAGAGCTTTGTCCTTGCTGTCTTTCACTGGCAGGGCTTTTGTTCCCATGGTCAAGTCAATAACCTGCCCGTTCACCTCCAGCCCCACGGCGCATGGTCAGGCAGCATCCTTGCTGTGCTCCCTCTCATAAACAGCCTCTTGCTTTGGGTTGATTTCTGCCCTAAACAATATTTCTTCTTATAACTTAATTTTTACATACTGCCTAAAATTCCAGATTAAATGCCATCTCCTAGCAACTGGTATATTTTTGTACCTAGTCTGCTAACTTTCAGTGTTTAAATACTGCTCTCCATTCATTTTGCTGTCTCAGACAGAAAACACTGGTTTCCAGATACCTACTGGTATGTACATTTGTTTGTTAAATTTCTAAACAGTTGAGTCAGTTAAACAGCTAAATTTATATCCGTTTGTTGACTTCATAGATGTGCTTCAGAGGGTAAAAAAATACACAGAGTAGTCCTCCTGCTTGGTGCATCTTTAGAAGAGAGACGTGGGGCAGGAGCTGCCTTGAAAAGGGTGTCTCACCTGAGATGTTTTGGTATGGCGCTCTTTTTCCCACTGTGCAAATGCTTGGCTTCTCTTGGCATGTTAAAAAACATTGAGAAATGAGCTTTCCACCCTCTGCAGACAAAACACGTGTGGCCTCCCAACAAGCTGTGGCAGAAGCCCATGCTGGCTCTCAAAGAGCAGGACAGGACTGGGTTATGGTCACAGTGAACCTTACATGGACCTCGCATTAAAAACAAGCCATTTCTTTTTTGGCTGTTCAGCTCAGATTCTGCGATGTGACTTTTAAAGGTGTGTGAAGAGGGATTTGCTGCTTTTATCTTCATGGGTAGCATGGCAGGATCTCAGCATACTGCAGAGAAGGGCTCATGCATCAAACCAGGTGTCTCATTGGAAATTCTTAAAATTTTGGGGGACTTGTCTATGAATTGGTTTTCAAGAAGCATTAGAAAGTAGGGCTCATCTGTGGTTTATTAATTTTAGTAAACCACAGTCTCTATCTGAGCTTCCTCAGGTGGTCAAGAGAGGGAAACAGCAGCTTTTAGGATGTGCGTCAGTGCTGCAGCTGCCAGCTGCTGGCTGGGATGGGAATCCCCAGGCAGAGCCTGGAAACAGACTTTGCAGATGGTTAGTGCTGGTCAGGTGGATCCCTCTAACACAACAGGGTAAAATCCATACTTAGACTCAGTTTCTTCTTGTGTCACTTTTCTATCCAGGCAAACTTGAGTTTAGCTATTTTTCCTGTTTGCAATAGCTATAAATGCAATTTACGTGTAATAAAAGATGCTGTCCATGAGCATAGAAGAATGACTGATAATTCATGACTTTTATTTCTGTAACTTCTCACTTCCAGAATATTTATTTGACGAACTATGAGTCATGTACATTGGCTTGGACAGATATGCTTAGGTCTGATTTGTACGTGAGATGTAAATTATCAGTTAATTAAATGAAAATTTCCTCTGTGAACTACTGCTTCCCCTCTTTCCCTTTGCCCCTACCCCCCTCCCTTCTGCTTTAACTCACCAGTGTTTAAAGCCATGATGCCATTGCCTGACAACCTGAAAACATACCAAACACCTTCTCCAGCAGCAGTATTTGGGACTGCTGGCAGGTATGAAGATTGAAGCTGCGCATGACTTCCTGCAAAAACAATATGGCATCAGGACTAGTGACAAACAATGGGGCATTCAACTTCACATCTCTGGTAAAAAAAGTACTTTTCGCCCCCAGGCTTCATCTGTGGTGGCTCAGAGACATAGACACTTAGGACATTCTTTAATACCGCTTTGATCTCCTGGAGAAGCCCCTGCAAGGTACTGGCCAAAGCTCTGCTTTGACAGACGAGCCTCAAAGGGCAGATTTGCATCCTGCTAACTCTTAAAATTCATAAAATATCCGTGTGAGGAAGGATGTGTGCGAGTGATTCCCTGACAGCTGAGTGGAACCATAGATAGCTGTGATCACCTGATGAGAACATGAATTTTGTCAGATCTTGTTGAGCTGGTTGGGTCTTGCCTGCTACATGTGGTGGTCTCATTAACACCTACTGACAGATGTTTTCCTCTCAGTTTGGCCAGAGGTGCCTGCGTGTCAGTAGGCAGCACTGAGCAGAGACGTGTCAGTTTTTGGCAATTTTATGCAGTTTGGCTCCAGAAGGATTAAATCTGCTGCAACATAAAGTAAGGTAACCTTGTGCCGTTGTGTAGAGCAGTATTAGGTTAAAAAAATTCTGTGCACTGAGGCTTTGTAAAAGAGGATGTTTGTCAGTTTTCATGGAGCAGGAGCAATGAAGGCAGTAGATTCTCCTGTGCATCCTTTCTCCTCACTTACCTGTTACCCCAGACAGAGCACCACGCACACCCAGGGGGCAAGGAGCTCTTCTCTAGAAAGCAGAGTCTGGGCTGAGCTACTTCATGGTCTGTCTGACTTTTCCAGCCTGCTCCCCTGCTGTGGCACCTCCTGTTCCTTGCCCCAGCTCTCCTCTGTTCATGGTCCCATGATGCCAGTCTCCT
Source organism: Machaerirhynchus nigripectus (assembly GCA_013397975.1). Lineage (NCBI taxonomy): Eukaryota > Metazoa > Chordata > Aves > Passeriformes > Dicruridae > Machaerirhynchus > Machaerirhynchus nigripectus. Next base: position 1,215,050 of record VZRQ01003999.1, on the reverse strand, counting down.
GCACTGGAATTTATCAGGCTGGGTTCTTTCAGAAGGACGAAGAGCATTAAAATACAGGCTCTGTCTAGATGCAAACTGTACCACACTGTTGTGTGCCTTGGAATGATATACAGACATTTAATAATTCACATGAGCGATTTCTCCCTGCACAAGAATCCAGTGACAAGAATCTGTCACTGATACACTGTGTTGGGTTTGAGTGGCAGGGTTTTGGTAGCAGGGGCACTACAGGGGGGTGGCTTCTGTGAGAAGCTGCCAGAAGCTTCCCCCATGTCTGACAGAGCCAACACCAGCCAGCTCCAGGATGTCCAAGGCTGAGCCCATCAGCAATGTCAGTAATGCCTCTGTGATAATGTATTTAAGAAGGGGGAAAAAAACCTCTTCAGAGTAACAGCAGTGGAGAGAGGAGTGAGAACATGTGAGCAAAGCAGCCCTGCAGACACAGGGTCAGTGCAGAAGGAGGGGGAGGAGGTGCTTCAGGCACCGGAGTGGAGATTCACCTGCAGCCCCTGGAGGGCCCCACGCTGGAGCAGGTGGGTGCCCAAAGGAGGCTGTGACCTCTTGGGAAGCCTGTGCTGGAGCAGGCCTCTGGCAGGACCTGCAGACCATGGACAGAGAAGCCCAGGCTGGAGCAGGTTTGCTGGCAGGACTTGTGACCCGGCAAGGGACCCTCATTGGAGCAGTTTGGTCCTAAGGTACCGCACCCCATGGCAGAGACTGTGCTGGAGCAGTTTGTGGAAAACTGAAGCCCATGGGAAGGACTCATGCTGTAGAAGTTCGTGGAGAACTGGAGCTATCCCACACTGGAGAACAGGAGGAGCGTGATGAGTCCTCCTGAGGAAGAAGGAGTGGCAGAGACAATGTGTGATGAACTGACCACAACCCCCATTCCCTGTCCCCCTGATGGGTGCGAATGCTCTGAGAACCTTTTCATTTAGCGGCACTGATGTGACTTAGGGTCCTTCCACATGAATTGGTGCTACACTACATGAGGCTTGTTCAGGAAAATAGAAGGGGATACAAAAAAAAAGGTAGCAAAGCAGGCCATGAGAGGCTGGAGTGAGCTGATACCAAATGCAGTGAAGAGGGAGAGGTAGGGACTAAGAGGAACAGGAGATGTGTTGGTGAAAAGGCAAAAGTGAGAGCCAGCAAGGAGACGTAGGAATGGCAAATGATCTTTGCAGCAGTGATTTGAATGGACATGTGCCAGGAAAGATGTCATTTGTCAGGGGCAGAAGGAAGGATGCTGTGGTGAGATGTGAGATGATCTGAAGTTTATCCATGAGGATGGAGGGGAAGGCTGGGTCTTAGCTATACTCTGAAGGAAGAATCTGGAAGGCTTCAGTGTGGCCTGGAAGCAATTGAGGGATGCCCTGTGGCCTCTGTTATGTACAAGGTCAGATTAGATATTTGCAGTAGTCCCTCCTGAGTTTAGCATCTATAAATCTGTGAAATAGAAGCTTTAAACCATACTAAAGACCTGTGTCCTTGGAGCATCATATTGAAAGCCCAGAGTATCCTGAGATATTGGCTTTAAGACTGGGACTTGGGGGTATAGGAAATCTATTTCAGGATATTTTTTTAATAATTTTTTTAAGGTTTATTTCATCTACCTGGTTTTAGAGGCAGAGTATATTAAAAAACCTCTAATAAAATGTTTAAAGCCCTCTAAATATTCCTAAAAGAGTCTTTTCATAACATGTGTTGCATAATTAGGCAGGATGCTGCTGGGATGTGATATACAGATGTCATCACTTTGATAGTTTCATAGATTTCACAGCCAGAAGGCACCACCATGGTGGTTTCCTCTGCCCTCCTGCATAATGCAGACCATGGAGTTTTGCCCAGCAATTCCCACACCAATACATGAGCTGCATCATGTAGAAAGACATCCACACTTAATTTAAGTATCTTTTAGGGTGATGGAGAACCTACCATATCCCATGCCGGCTCCTCCAGTGGTTAATTACAAGACCATTAAAGAGAAAAATGTGCCTCACTTTCAACTTAACTTTTTTTTAGCTCCACTCTTCCTGGTTTATACACCTTTTTCTGCTAGGTTAAGTAGTCTCTGGTACCATATTCTTCCTCTATGTAGAGATACTTATAGGTCAATTAATCTCTTATATTCCTCTTGGATGATATAAATGGATTGTGCTCCTTTGGGTCGTTGTAAGATATGTCTTCAGTCAGCCTTACAGCTCTTCACCCAACCTTCCTCGGTGTTACAACATGATTTTTAAGTGTTGACAGTTGAACTGGACTCGTTTTGTCTCATTAATGTCATGTATAGAGCTAATATGTTCCCCCTACCACTCAATATTCCCATTTATACATCCTAGGGTCATATTAGCCCCTTTAACAAGAGCATCACCCATGGAACTCGTATTCAATTGCTTATCTGTTGTGACCTCTTAGGTAAACAGCCAGGAACAGCTTCCTGAATATTCCCTCTATAAAAACTCCCATGGGATCACTCTTCATTTGCAACTCCTCTTTGGAGACTTGTCATTTAACTGCCTCATAATCCATTTTAAAAGTGCCATATTGATTTTTACAGTGCTACCATTCAGAACAAGCTGAATGGCAGAATGCAACCCCCAGCATCGCTCTGATCTTCCCAAGGACCTATTTCCATGGAGACACATGCCCACAGCTTCTGGTTCCCTACAGCAGCTCTGTGCCTTGGCTGGCTGTGAGGGAGCATGCAGCCACCCCAACTCCTGTTTCTGGTGGAGGTCTGCTGCTGCTTCAAATCTATACTTAGAAGCATAGGAAATTGGAGCAAAAGCACCAGCCATGAGCTCTGAAACATCCAGAGAGGGTAAAACTGATTTGTAGCTAGTGCTTGCTGAGATGGCAGAACTGTTACTGACATGTTTAGATATCAAAGCTTCTTGATGGTTTTCAGGGAATATTTTGAGACAATATCCTACTCTCAGGAGGTCCCAAACTGGCCCATGGAGAAGTATCAGTCTGAAAATCCCATATAAATGCCCTGCTGCTAGTGCTTAAAACCACACTGGTTTTAGAGTGGTTTTAATTTAACAGGGAGGGGTGTGTGACTGGTGACCCAAGAGAAATGCTGAAGGCTGAGGGTGGTCCTTGGTCTGATGTGTTTGGCTAATATTCCAGACAATCTTGGTTTTCCTGTTGGTTGCCAAGTCCCTCATGGGATTAGCAGAACACTGTCCAAAAGGTTCATACTTTGAGATGAAGAGGCAGCTCGTTATGGGACTAATAACATGGAGAAAAGGGAAGCATGAAGACAGCTTAATTTCCCCTGTGTAATACTGCACGACTCTTGGAAGTGGCGGAGGGCAGAAGAGATACTGCCTGGGGGTAAAACAAGCAGCTGTTGTCCCCAGGTGGATTTAGACAGTGGGAGCCCTGAATCCTGCAATTTCTCACGTTCCTAACAAAAGTTTTACCTGCCAAGAATTGCCAAAACCAGGCTGAATCTGGGACCTGAGGGACGTGAACAAAAGCAGTTAGCATAACAGTACCCTCCATGCTCTGGATTAAACCTTAAACAGAGGCAGAAATAACCCTGTAATGTCCCCAAAATACTAAAATTTCTTGCAGTAATGACGACAGGCAGGGGCTTATCTGGCTTTCCTGCATGTGGGAGCATTTCTGTTGTGCAAATGCTTGCAGCTGCACTTTTCATGTGGGGCAAATGTTGCAGCTAAGTAAAATTGTTAAAATGAGTTAATCAGCTTAGTACAATGGTTTCCAATATTTTCCATAAAACAATTTGCCTCCCACATAGTCTGCTGTCACATTTCACAGCACGGAGGAGAGCCAAAGCACCCCTTGGGCCAAGCATCCGGCACTCAGCACCAACCAGGCTCTCCCGTCTCGCCTGGAAAGTGCCAGAGCAGAGTGTTCAAGCTGAGACTTATGATGTGCCCTAAAGTGCTTTGTTTCTCTGCAGTAAGACTCCCCAGTGAAGGAAAAGCAGTTTTCCTAATCCGCCTAGAGCTGCTGGTGGAGGCTGGAGGTAGCCATGCACACCCCCTCAGCCTGCCCTCTGTAATGGATGGCTGAAGCTCTCGAGGCTTCAACCCACTGGCTATAAAATGTTGCCTTTCTTCAGCTCATAATTGGGCTCAATATAATTTTTTTTGGTTTGTTTTAACCCCTAATTCCAAGGCTTTTCTCTACCTAGCTCTAATTTTCTGATAGTGCCTCGTAAAGACCAGATGAAAGCCTGGATGTGGGAGCTGGGCTGACCCTGGTCCTGCAGGGTGCCACCCATTTTGTGTTCTCAGTCTCACTGAGTGCTGTGTTTGTCACCGCACCGCACAGGAACTGGGGTGTCGCTCAGCCCGGTGACTTTGGATGGGAAGGTGGACCCAGCCCCTGCTGTCACCCCAGGCTCTGCATCTGAACTGGCCATGGCAGGGGATGTGTCCCAGTTTCTCAGCCGACAGCCTGAGGCATTGACTTGGAGTCTGGAATTAGTCATAGCTACATAGTAGCAGGTTTCTACCTGGAAGAGGTAGAAAATGAAGATGCAGTCCCATTTAAAATGTAAAGTAAGGATAATTTACAGAGGTAACTCTTTGCTTCCCACTCAAGCCTTACATGCAGGAAACTTGAACTGAGAAAGAGATGTTGGTAGACAACTTGGTCCTGTAGTACCACAGGGTCAGGATTGCTGAGGCATGCTCTTCAAAGCTATTCTCCATCTCTTTTAAGCAGTTGCTACTGCTCCAGCATCCCTGTTCCTAAAAAGGAAATTTTTTTGTTTGTTTCTAGAAAGTGTCCAGTGTGCATCCTTGCTGCCATTTCAGCCTGTTGTTCCATCACTGACATAGAGATGAGGTTAATCCCCGTGTTTCCCTAAAACAAACCCGTAGCAATTTGTTCTCTGCTTTATCTCCTCCCAAGGCCAGTGCCTTGGTGCCATTTATTAAAAGGAAAACTCTTCTTTTTGACAGTGTGTTTCTCACATGCAATAATTCAGTGTTTTTCCCATGTGATGCTAATAACAGTAGAAGGCAAGAAATCACATCAGGTGCAGAAAAGCAAGAAGGCAATGACACGGCAGTGACGTGAATGAGACAAAGGAGTGCACAAGGGAGGAACAGGCCTCAGACACGTCGAGAGGGGGATGACGCGACACCTCACCCGTGAAAGTGTCACTGCATGCACAGATCAGCACCTGGGGGCAGGGAGAGGGGAGCAGCGGAGCAGCAGGAGCTGCGGATGGCAACTCCTTGTCTCCCAAATAAGGTGTCTCTTTTGTACCACACTGCCCGGCCTGTTCAAATCGATCTGACTTGTAACACAATCTCCTTGGAAGACCTGCAGTTCCTCTGTTGACTTTCAAGGTTTAACAGTGACAGGTAAATGCAGTTCCTACAGATAAGGAGATGGGACACGAAGAGACGATGTGAGGAACTTGTCCTTTCACAAACAGGTCAGCAGTGGGATTGGGAACATCACGTGTGTTTCTAGGGTTGCACTTCTTTCACTGGACTTCACTGTGGACTAAGGACGTGCTCACACCAGAAGGCTTTGCTCAAATGAGCACAGATCTGCTCAGCTAACACGATCTTAGTTCAGAAATCAAACTTCTGGACAGGGACATGGCATTGAGCCCAGGGGTCCAAGCAGCACAACTTGGGCCTGTAATCCCTGATAGATGCTCAGGGTAAGGTAAGCTTTGATGGATCCACGGAATGTACATGGGTATAACACAAGGTCATGCAAGTTCCATCTTCATCAAGGACTAACTGTCACCGGCAGGAAAATGACCAGGAAAAACGAGCTGTACAACTGGTTGCTCCACTGACGGCTTCTAAGTAACAAACTGTGTGTAAAGAAACTGCAACCCCATACCTGAGATTTGTAACACAAAACCCATACGAGCACAAATGGAAACGCCTTGTACACAGCTTCAAGTAACTATTTTCTCTGTCACCAGGGAGAAATATTTCATGATCATGACAGCTGCTGTTTCATTATAAAGCAGATCTGGCTTAGGTGTCATATTGTTTATAATGGAAATAATCCTAGTGTGCAGCACATAGAGTTGTAATAATATGGGACCACTGTAACCCCTAGGGAGACCCTGATGGTGAAAAGGGTATGTGACACAGCAACTTCTTCTTTACTTGTATTATTGTTCTAATTTCCTTCAGCCCAAGAAGTAATGTGCACAGATCTGTTAAAAAACAGAGCTTTTCCTGCTAACATATTTTTCTCACGGACAAAGTTTATGGAGTAGAAAGCTTTTTAAAGATAAAAACAGAATTTCATAAATTGCAGTCCCGTCATGAGACGTTACAATGAAAAAACATGATTTATGATTTTTTTTAGATGACAATTTATCTTGACTTTGTCAGTTATAGCTTACACTGTATAATTTTGTTCTATTATTATGTATTAATCCAGTGTTTTGTGTTTGACCAAAACATCTCATCAGTCTCTACCTTACAAATGTGAGAATATTCAGAATTATGGCTGAAAAGAAAAAAAACACATATATGGAAGAACATAATATCACGCTGGAATTTCAGCATTTCAGCATTTTTCTGAAAACTACCTAATCCATTGACTTTTAAATTGCTCGCATGCCATAAATACTGAGAATAAATGGGATGGGTGGGATGGGAGTGAAATGCCTTGCAGCATAAACAGTCTAGTACCTGCTTCTTTTGCGGTTTGGTCCCCTTAGAGGATGCTTCACTGCGACAAGGGCATCCCCCAAGTCTTGAGAAATAAGGGCAGTGAAAGGAGAATTCTTCCTCACCATGTGCAGTGTCTGCTCCCTGTTGCATTGCACTAAAAAAAACCCAGAAGAGTTGGTCTGGATTCACACCCAAACCCTGCCCAGCAGAGCAGAGACCTTTGCTCAGGTAAGCCCTCCTTTGCTGCATTTAGGCAACCCCTGCCCCCCGTGCAGCAAACCCTGCACAGACCCAGGGACTGCAGCTGGGGAAGGAGACTTGCGGGTGGGCAAAAAGCTCTGCCCACCTTCAGGTGCTGGAAACCACCCAAATGAGAATGGTCAGACTGTCAGGTGAGAGTTGTTGCCAAAACCTCTGGGTTTTTTTCCCCTCCTGTTCGTTACCTGGATCAAGCCTGACCTTGTTAAAATCAAACGAAATACTTTTACTGTATAATAAAAATTCCATGTTTTAATACATTGCCATGCACAAATGAAGTCAAACAATGCAGAGTACAAAATTGTCAAATATACAAAATGATAAAGCAGATACCCAAAGCTTCCAGAGATCATGCCCAAAGATACCAAAAACTTGATATTGATTTTTATTGTTTAAAAGAACTCCTCCCTCCCACCCAGGCTTTATTTTTTGTTGATTTTTGAAAACAGAAGTAAAGACTGAATATAAAAACTGTAAGGTGGAATTAACAGTGATGGCCACTTTGTATACTAAAAATTAGATTGCATGATAATTTCTGTTTGGGGAAAAAAGCACTGCTGTGCAGCTGAACACCTTGGATGCCTGGGGAATGCAGTGTACATCAAACAAAAAGGCACACTTGTCTCATGCCACCTCATTTGGCTCCATCTTTGAAAAGTTCAGCCATAGATGTACTGGGAATAACAGTGTGTCACTTTATAAGCATTAGAGTGCTGGCATCTTCCTAGACTATCAACCAAGTTAACATTAAAAGGAGATCACTGGCTTAGAGCATTTCCTTAGTGAACGACAACCAGAACTGAGTCCAAAGGCAGCAGGACCAGACATGACTTGCTGGCTTCAGGTGACTGTTCTGACCACGGCCATGGGTTTGTGGTCAGCCTTTCTGCATCCAGCTGAACTGCATCAGGTGACCAGATCTCCCAGGACCTTGACCCAGCCTCTGTCTCACTCCCTGCAGCTCATGTCCCTCATCAGCAGCCGATGCAGATGCACCAGCACAGCCTGGCATCTGGTTCTGTGCATGGGCTCCTTTTTGGAAGGCCACCTTTGGAGACAACTCAGGTGCAACTGCAATTCTAGCTGTCAGCTGCCTGCTTTCCTAAGGGTCATGTTCAAACAACTTTAAATTCAACTCCCCAAAAGAGAGGAGCCCAAATTTAGAGCCCCCTTTGCTGGTTTATGGTGTGCAGAACCAGGTGGGCATTCCTCCCATCTTACCCAGACAGTGAAAAAGAAACAATAATTTTGAGGCAGTTCCAGGTAGCTGCAGTCCCTACAAGAAACTGAAAGCAAAGCCCAGCACATCCCAAAGCACTGCCCTGCCACTTTCAGATTCTGCAGTAACTGTGAGAAATTTAAAAATACACCCCTTAGCCTTGCCAAGTATCCCTGCAGCTTAGTGCAAAGCAAAGGAGCCTTCTCTTTTGGAGCGCGCAGCCTCTTTGGGGAAATGCTGGTCATTCCTGTGGCCAGAGTATTGTCCAGTCCTGCCAGGTCATGTCTCCTGCCGTGGCTGCAAGAGTCACTCAGCACGGACAGAACACTGGGCTCTGCTTGTGGGTTAGCCCAGCATGGCTCCATTCCTCTCCTTGGTCAGTGGTGTTGGATTCAGGGGAGAAGGATGAGATGTGGGTCTCATCCTGAGATGCTTTGCATAGGCTGGAAGCTCCTGTCCCTCTGTTCTTTTTCTACTGTCACGTAATCTCTTTTCTGCCCTCCTCAGAAATGCAGAGAAGGAGCCTCTTACATACAAGGGAAGCAGACAAAGTGCTAAAAGGACTCCAAACATTTCTTTTTCTGGTCTTGAGACCAAAGCCTGGCTCAGTAAGGAAAACTTCTGCCTAGATGTAAAGCCGCCCTCTCAATATTGAAAAAACCCAACCAACTGGTCAAGTCCCCTAAGCATCTGATGGGACAATTCGTGGGTTTTTTTCCTTCCCTGCACAGCTTCTTATTGCTTACACGCCGTTTGCTGCATTACCAATCTCCCTGCCTAAAAAAAACCCCCCGTGTTTTGCTATTTAATTTGGTGACTTACAATATTAAATAGATAAATTCAAGGCAAATGCTTAATAGAAGGAATGTGATTAGAGGTGTAACAACTACAGAGGATTTTTTTTTCTGAGAAACTATTTAGATGTATTTGGAATTAGTATCAGAAAGGAGCTTTTAGTTTCATTCTTAGACTGAGCCTGGTCTGACCCAGAGCTGGGCTGTAACAAGGCTGTCAGTCCTACCCTTATGGCAGAAGCAGATGTTACAGTCACGTGCAAGTTCAGCTTCATCCCTGCCCAGGTGGCCCCAGCCATGCCTGTCACAGAATGCTCTCCTCCAGAGCTGCAAGGTATCCCAGCAGCGTGAAGACACCTGTAAGTATCACACCCCAAAGCCAGGGGCCCCTCAGAATTTATTTGTCAGGCAGCATATACCAATGTTCTTTAAACCACAAATTTACTCCAATCTAATTTTCCTAGGATTTCACACTGGATTGGAGCAAGAATCCCCAAAGATCTCTACCTTCATAGCTATGGCCGTAGCCAGTTCCTTCTTGTTTCAGCTCCTTGATGTTGATTCAGTACCGATCCGCAGTAAGTATTGCTTTTATAGTTTCCTTGTTTGCGTGAACTGTTTACTCTTCAGACCGCACACCCCAGTTTGTGCTTTCCCCACCACTTGATGAAGCACATGGAAGATGACTCCAATGGTTCACACTTTCCTTGCACCTATCAATAACGGTCTTGTGAAATCTGAATCAGACACTGAGTACTCCTCTGCTCACTTCCAAAGTGCAACATTCAAATCAGCCAATGGTAACAGGACCCAGTCTGGCAAAAGCCCACTGCTGGGAGCAGCTGTCATTTCTCTGGGTAATCCCACTGGTGTCATTTCACTTCCAGGGCTTTATTAACCAGCTCCAATGGGGCTCCTCATGAGAGCAGAAGTTTGCTGTCTTTGAAGCAAGGAACTTGTGTACCGTGCTCAGCTGCACAGTCATACAATCACCCTCTCCATCAGCACTGCAGCTTCTCTGCCAGTTGTTGCAGGCAGGAAAACCTGTTCCTTGCCAGCAAGGTGCTACCTCCTGAAGAGGCAAACCCACAGCTGTTATTCCTTGCTTTGACTACACAGCCACATGGCCCCATCATTTGCATACAGCTTTTGTCCCAGGCTGCTATCAGTGAAAGGCTACAGACTCTTGGTATGTCCAGTTCTCTTCCCTTGATTATGGGTAGCAGAACCTTACAACTGTGAGCAGACCTACTGATGCTCATACCAAATGCACAGCTTTCCACAGAAGCTGTTTAAATTAATACCACTTTGTGGGGAAAAAAAGGATACAGATTGCCCTGCCTTCCCGTAATATTGGAAACTTCAGGATATTTTTAATTCAGAAGTTTGCATCTGATGATCTAGTCTAATCCTTGCATAACACATGCCTAATAACTTCATCCAGTAATTGCTGCACCGAGCCTGGATTTCAGTTTGAGGTAGAGCTTATTGACTTAGAAAAATATTCTGCATACATTTAAAGACTTTATGCAATGGAGAACACGCCAAGTTACTAAGTAAGTTGTCTCCATGGGTAATCATCCTCCCTGTTGAGTATTTGCACTTAATTTCTAGCCTGAAATCAGTTTCCAACCAGTAGAGCATATCATTCCCTTTTCTTCTAAACAGAAGAGCTACCTGCCTTCAGACAGCACTTCCCTGCCCAGGTAGAAGACTGTGATTGCAGACGGAGATCAAGTCACCTCTTCAAATTGCCTCTGATAAATTAATAGCTTGAGCTTCATTAGTCTGACACTATAATAAGACCTGTTTTCCTGCCCTTGAATGACACTGGGAACTATTGAAAATAATCTTTCCAAGTTGTCGATACCCTTTCTGAAAGACTGACAATGACCAAGCAAACTGGAATGGCATCAGTATTGCCAGGTCCTACAGCCCAGCTGGCAAGACCATCTCTGGGGCTGGTGCTGACCAGATAATTTATGACACCTTCACAGACACTGTGTTATTCCAGACACACTCCCCATGCTTCTAAGTTGGACTTGCTGCCATCTCTCCTGGATTTTTAACTTTTCTGTCCTCCAGGTTATTCTCCACCACTGACCTGCTCAGAGCATTAATTATTGTGCTTCTGTTTTTATCATCTCTGGCTGTTGCCAACAGTAATTTTCTCTTTCCCTGGGGGGTATATTGAAAATAGAGCATACCTTGGGAGCAGCTCATCAGAAATAGTCTCACTGAGGATAATTCATATTTACAGCTATTTTTTGTGATCTAGCCTGTAAACAGTTTTAATCCACTTAATATGGGTGATATTGATTTTGCATTGTGCTATTTTGTTCTTTATCAGAATCAAATGCTCTATAGGAGGCTAAGTATAGTATGCCAGCAGAGCTTCTTTTCTCAACAATCCTTTGATATCACAAAATAATAGTAAGTTTATTTAGCATGATACAGTTTTATAAAAATAATTTGGAGGGATTTATCAATTTTTAATTGCTCTAATGATTACCCCATATAAACTTAGAGTAATAGGAAGCTAATGAGCCTATAGTTTTCTGGATCAAACTACTCATTCTTTTGAATTATTGTGGGTTTGGTGTCATTTGAAGCTTCCTTTATGCTTTCTGGTACTGAGGAGTCCTAGGCAAGTTTTTCCTTCACTTTTGGATTCAGTTAATATGGTTCTACAAATTTAAAATTATGTTTGGATATTTACTGCTTAATATTACTTGTAATTACTGATGGAGTAGGAGGAATTACATTTTGATGTGTAATCTGACTCCCTCCTTCCACTGCTATCAAATACAAAACAAGACTATTTGTTGGGGTTCCAGTGTAGTGTGAGCAATCTCTGTGCTGGGCCTGTCTAACATCACACTTAGCTTTGCTATGATGGTATTTATTAGGATATATGTAAAGTCTTTGGTGTAACCAGCCCTAAACTATTTGCCCCTGACTTCTCACACATCTTTGGCTTCCTTCATTAAGCATCTACTTTTCTTACTTGCTGATTTATCCTCATGAGCCTGCCTAATCACCCATACATTATGTTGGTAGGTCTTTTTGCACTCCAGATTACTTTCCTGGATTTTACTATAGGAGGTTGCAGTTAATGCTACTAATATTTTCCCCTCACCCATCAATTTTAATTATACCAAAGGACCTTCTCTTTTTAAATTAAAATCTTATTGACAGCCTATATTTACCAGGGTCAATTGCAGTCCTGCAGCAGAGCTGTTCAAGGAGACTGATGGCAGAGGGACCAGTGTGAAAGATGCAGGGTTTTACTTTGCTTTATTTTGAATAATGTAGATCTTTTGGCTTTGTGGCAGGTGGAGGTTCATTTTAGTGATGACACAAAACCCCACCTTGATGCTGGCTCCTTGGCTGGCACTAATCACCACACCTCTGGAGACTGCAATGGAGTAGTGCCAATGTAAGTCTGCTGGGATCTGGCAGGGGGTCTTCCGAAAATACAGGGCAAACACAGAATTTTGTAATTCTTAATGGTTTCATTTCCTCAATGACATTGCAGCTGCCCATACAAGCAAAACCATAGAGTTTACAGAGCTTTTTCAAACTCCCCTCATGGAAGGCTGCCTTTCCCTCAACAGAATAAACGGTGGGTGTTCAGGCACAGAAAGCCACCCAGATGAAAAAAAATGAGGAACAAAACAGTGCAAAGGATGCTCTCAGCTGCAGTGTGCTCTCTGGGGTGAGCAATTCCTTCAGGTTTCTAGTGAAGGACTTCTCACGGTATGAAGCACTCGGAATGGCTGTTTCTGACAGGGATTCTGAGTGGGGTCTGATGCTGCACCCTGGACACAGAGAAACCAGGTGAGCGTGGCAGCAGGGGAAGGCTCCGGGGTGGGAGGAAGGCTGCAGGTCTGCACAGGAACAGGGTCCTGGTCACAACCCTGCCTTGTCTCAGAGATAATAACTGGTGATCAATGTAACAGCAGCATGGCCTTTACGAATTTATCTCTCTCCACAGGCTGATAATGGCTGCTTTATGAAAACAGCATTAGTCTTCCACTCTTTTGTACTGAACTAATGGCTCTGAGCATATTTCAATTCACTTCCTTTGCCGGAATAACTTATTTGCTCCCTTTCATGTTGACTTGGTCTTTGGCACTCTCGACGTAAATGATTTATTGACTAGAGATAAAGCATTCTTTCCCCTGAACTGTTCCTGCGACCCAGGCAAAAGCGGATATGTCTGCTATTAATAAGGTGTTCGGCATAAAAAATGCAATAGACTTGATTGTCTGCACTCAACAGCCTTTCCAAGAACACAGTACCTGCCCCCATTCATAACAACAAAAATCTCTCCCACATGTTTATTTATATTAAAAAGTTTTCAGACGAATACGCTGGGATCCAGATAGTTGTTCAGGAGATGTAGAACAATTTCATAAATATCCCTGAGGAAGCATGGCCTACTTGGGAGAATAACAGCGATTAAAAAAATCCAAACACAATGATTAGTTAAATACAAGCCAAAAAGTACAGTTATTTCCTTATGGCTCTGGCAGACAGTTACACACGTGAGAAGTGTCACGGGGCTCGGGGGAGCTATGCTTGCAGTTATCCACATGCATAGGCTGGCTGCAGGGTGGGGACCTATGCCAGCTTCAAGGGAGGTTTGTCCGATAGGCACCTACAGCAGACTTCTCACCGGGTCTGGCTACTCAAGGGTCTGGACTTGATTTTCACATTTCTCAGGGCCTATAACACTGCTTTTCTAGGTCACCATAGCTAAAATCCTGGGAAGCTTTTAAAACAAACTGTTTTAACAGGAGAAGTGCACACATCTAAATTCATGCCCATATACTGGAAGATGTTCAAAACTAACATTGATACAAAAAAAGCTTCTAGTGGCTCTCTGCCTAACGCAACTTCTTCTCATACACCCTTTTAAGAGAACACTCTCTGATAAACTCTTCTTTTATCATTCAAAGTATGCTGGATTTTTCCACCGGGTAGTAAAATAAGAGAACCCCTACTGTAGAAGTATAGCATTCTCCTTTTAATTTAACATATCAATCAAAGTATTTTGGTTTTAATTGCTTTTTTAACATGAAATTGATGTCAGTTGTCAGAGTGCATTTTTAAAAACTGTAGAGAAAGAGCTGTAAAATTTGCTGAAGCTTACAGTGGACCTGTGCCATGCACATGGCTGGCTCTATTGGTATCAGATTCCAACCTGCAACCCTATGAAAAGCTCTAAAAAGTGCAAATGTTGCAATTGGCAAAGATCCTTATGTTTTAAGGAGAATTTTTACACCAATTAATTTGAAATTAGGGACCAGGATTTTCAGAAGGAGAATGTAGGAGGTTACTGCTCTTTAATTCTTGGGAGCTCCATTTGACAATCCATGAAAAGACCCAAACTATTAGAAATCACTAGCAACTTCTGAAAATCTTGGTCATCAGTAAAAATAATTTGCTTTTGGACTGAATACTATAGAAGTACCCACTATGCTGAATCTGAGATGGGTGGAGAGCTGAAACCTAAGCCCATAACCATCTGAGAAAAACTAAACCCTGAAGATAATTAACTGTTTGTTGTACAGGCACCCTCAGTGGTTGACGTTCCATTCTCTAGCAATGAACTGCACAGTAGTTTTTAAGAATTGTAACACAGAAGCTTCCTCCAGAAAGGTGCCTTTGACTTACTCTAGCTACACATTCTCTCCGTCACTGCATCTTCACACAGCATTGTCTCACCCAGAGTTTGGAATAAATGCTAACAGCAACTCTACAGTACCTGTTTATCAGGTTGGAGAGAGTGACAGTCTTTAAGTAGACAAAAAAGCTACCTTTGCTTTTAAAGAAAGAAGGAACAAAGAGGTAAGCCCCCTCAGTATGTTGATGACAGTTCATTATAAAGAGTGTGTCAGAAGGTCCTGATGTAAGGGACAGACACTAATTTCACTGAGTCCCCATGGAAGAAACAGTACCACAGCCAGCTGTGATACAACCAGTGATGAGGTCAGCCATTCAGAGACTGAACAAAAAACAACGTTCAGATTGAATGCAACAGTCTTGAGCCTGCTACAGTATATTGAAAGGCTTATTGGAACCATTTGCTTATTCCCAGTTCCTACCAAAATACTGTTTTGAGTAGAAAGTGGAAAAAGTTAATGAAGAAATCTGCCCTCTCCAAAGGGAGTGTCTTGCTCCTTAGAAGTATAGTTTTACACTTTACCTTTTTAGAGTTTGGTTTGGACTACTATTTCCCAGCCCTGCCCAAAACATAAGTGGTGGCCAGCATAAAGAACCTGAATTCTTCCAGTTTATTCTGGTTTTATTGCAGACCAAACCCAGGGTCACACACATCTGAGAAAGGCTCTCTCCCTTGCCTCTCCCTTGCTGAGTTAGAAAACACACTGGCACACCAGAAACGAGAACCGTTGATGTTTGGTGGGTGAGAGGGAGAGCAGACACAGTGTCCCACAGCTCATTCAACCTACCCTGTTCTTGGCTACCTCTGTGACAGCTGTTCTCCAAGTCACATAAAAGAAGTCACATCTCTGCCACGTGCAAGTCTATCTACACAACCTACTGTGAATCAGTGAAGGGATGCTAGTACTGGGCTTCAGTTTGGATGCAGTCTCAGCACAAACACTGAAACATATTCTCATTATTTTAAAAAAAGACCATTATATATATATGGACTGTGCTAGTTCTGTGAGAAAAGCACGTATGAAGTGCTGATATTGTTTAACAGAATACCATTAGACTGCAAAACTAACACATACAAGACGTTTACATTCCTATCAGGGTGTAATATTGTGAACATATCCACTGAGATTGGAGAATTGTTGTAAGTTTTTCCTAAAACATCATGCCATCTGCATACATAATAAAAGAATCCAGTAGTTGCCATGCTAAAACAGGACTTCTAG
Source organism: Machaerirhynchus nigripectus (assembly GCA_013397975.1). Taxonomy (NCBI): domain Eukaryota; kingdom Metazoa; phylum Chordata; class Aves; order Passeriformes; family Dicruridae; genus Machaerirhynchus; species Machaerirhynchus nigripectus. Next base: position 1,199,224 of record VZRQ01003999.1, on the reverse strand, counting down.
TGAAGGGCATAGACAGTCCCCTAAAGGGAACTCAGAAGTTATGCACAGTGATGAAGACTGGAAGAAATTTTCCAGCTAAAGGTCTGTCAATGACCATTTTCAACAAATTAGCACTGGATGTTTTGCACCACATATTTACTCCACAGCAAACCAGGTCTCCCCAGAATGTATCAGCTGAGTGGGCTGATTTTACTTCAAGTTTGTCTTCAATCCTCCATGGTCATCTTCTGGCAGCGCCATTTATTGTGGTTGTTTCATGAAGGAAAGTTCACTTTCAAATCAAGTGGCAGGACAGCAGCTTTAGAGGCTGGAAATGTTTATGGAGAGCTCTCCGCTGAGGCTGTAAGAAACAAAACAGAAATCCAAAACCAGACTGTGAGTATAGAACAGAGCAAAGGAATTATCATGCATTTCAACTAAAATTTAAAAAGTCCGGTTTGAGCTTAGTAAATGTACTCCTAGAATATATAGTGGGACCCTAGTACTTTCTTTAATCAACTTTACTCACCAACCAAAAAACTCAGTGCTTAATCAATTCCTTAGATAAATATGAAGTGCAGACCAGCAATCATTTGCATGATTTAACAAATCTTACTTGAATTTTATTGCCTCATGTGAAAGCACTGCTTTTTCTTCCTGTAGTCTGAGTCCCAGAGACCAGGGCTCTTCTGTTTGGTTGGATTTGCATTACCTACTGAAGGCTTGATAGCCAAATGCTGGAAAGGCAATGCCAAATGCCCAAGTAGTATTTGATGTTCCTGCACCCTTTCTGCTGCTGAAGATCACATGAACTGGCCATGGGTGCATAGAAAATGTGAATACAGCTCACCCATATCCTTCCCCCCTCAGACTCCATAAGGTAATGAGGAGGCTGCAGAGTTTCTCTTTTCCCTGCTAAGCAGTACAGCACACTCAGTGTTGGTGGCTGCTAATCTGTGGCTGAAAGCCCTTGCAGAGGTGTACAGCCATCACACCGGAAAGGAAGAGAATGTGGAGGTTACTTGTAACTTCTCCTCCCCTTCACCCAAACATTTCTTTGAGAAGCACAGCAAAAGGACAAGAGGCAATGGACGCAAGAAGCAATAAGAGATATTCCAGTCAGATGCAAAAAAAAAGTCTTCTGAGTGAGGGTGGTCACATTTGGACCAAGTTGCCTGACCAGGCTGTGGGACCTCCACCTACAGAGATATCTGCAACTCAACTAGATGAGTCCCCACACAACCTGACGTGGCCTTGCTTTGAGAATAATTTACTGGAACTATATCCTGAAGCCTCTTCCAACCTAAATATTTTTAATGTTGTACATTTTCTGATGGGGATTTGTGCTCCTTGTTCTGCCTTTCTGAACAAGAGACGAGTGCCTGTGCAGAACTGCTCATGCTGAAGCACGTTCAGTTGTTAATTCAGTGTGTAGCACATAAATGCTTGTAAACCCATCACAGGCTCAGGCTTCTGGGGCTGAGGAGCAATGCAGAGACAAGTTTATTTCATGGAATCAGAGAATCATTTAGGTTGGAAATGACCTTTATGATCATTGAGTCCAAGTGTTAATCCAGCACTGCCAAGGCCACCACTAAAATGTTTTGGGATGCAGCTTTGTTTCTCACACAGCTCTCACCCATCACCAGTTTTACAGACCAGATTTCTGACCAGGGCAGTGCTGGGATGGGACTCATCAGAATGGACTTTGCACCCTTTCCAGCTGATATCCTGCTTCTTTCATGAATGCATGTATCTGTATGTGTGGGAAGAGCTGGACTGTTGGGTTTTGGGGTCAGATTCCTAATTGTGAAGCTAACAGGATACTGATGCTGCCAAGGCAGCATTCACATCACTCAGGCTGGCAATGGATTTCTGCTTCTCACTCCTTCAAAATCATGCCTGGTAGGCTCTTCTCTGTGGGGTGTGGGCTGACTGGCTCTGCCAAGCTGTCACTTTGCCCATATTTGCCTCTCTCAGCCCCAAACTCTTGTAGCAATGGACACGAAGGTCTGACTGAGCAGAGCAAAGATGGGATGATAAATCAGTAGGCATTGCACAAGACTAAAGAAACCACCCGCTCCTGGCCATGAGCACTTGACCCTGAGTATAAATATGCCCTACAAAACAGAGGAACAGTAAAAACCAGTCTCCTTAATTATTTCCCTCCTTATGTGGGCATATTTACCTGATTGTGGTGCTACTCTTGATTTCTGTTTTTCTAGCTGCTTTGCTTTTGTCCTCCAGGTTCCATAGGGCAATGTTCCCAACACCACCTACTCTCATCTACTACACCAGATACCCACATCAGTAGTGGCCTGAGAAAGATGCACATTTGGGACCCAGCAACTGGTTTCGCTCCATGGAAGAACATACAGGAAGGTTTTGAGCCTTCAGCTGGTCTAGACAGATAACTGACTGCATCCCCCAAGACACAAATGACAGCAATGGTGACATTAGGCAGTTTTGAAGACAAAGGACAAGTCTATGGGGACGTTTTAAAACTGGAGAGCAGCAAACATGTACTTAATCTCAAAAGTGTTTGATTTCAGGTGAACTAGAGGATGTCTCCCATCTGTGTCGCATCAACAGAGACAGGCCTGTCCCACAAAGGAGAAACAGGACTTTCTTTGAGCTCATCTGCTGCCAAGAAGGGAAAATTTGAAAAGCTCTCCCAAGCAATGGAAAATACCTTGCCTAGCCACAGAGTTGGAGGGCTAAAATAAAATGGGTACACTGGCTAATTATATCAGGTCAGGCCTCAGGACTGCACTAATGCTGAAATTCCCCAATCATGCCCATTGTCTCAGTCATTAGCTCGTACTTAAGTTTGAAATGAGCCAGCTGGCCCTTCAGACAGAAACCCATGAACACGGAGAAATGGAACTGATCCCAACCTGAGCTCCATCCACACCACAGAGGGAGCACAACCACTTTGAGCCATGCAGGGCACCTTGCAGAGGTGTCTGGATACAACTGGCAACACTGAGCAAGGGGACAGCAGTAGTTCTGTCAAGCTCTGCATTCAGGGCAAGCAAATTTGCTTGCTCTAAATTTAGTGGTCATCTAGCCTATTTCTTCTCTTCTCACTTTGTCTTTTGAGGACAGGGTTTTAGAAGCACCGATTTTTCCTCATTACCTGCATAATTTTTCATGCCCAGCTAGAGGCTCCTCTAAGGACCCTGGTTTTCTAACAGTACATATCCAGTGTTTTCTGAAAAACAGAGGTCTTTATAAAAGGTATCACAAATGAGCAGCTGTCTTTGAAAATCTTGCCTGAGACAGTAAGCTCTTGAAACAAAGACAGCCCTTTGCAGGGGGTGTGTATGCTTACCAACACAACAGTGAACAGATCTAATCTCACATGACATTTTCAAGAAGCTGATGTAGAAAGACAACTATAACTTCAAAGCCAGAGATGTATTTCAGTTTTTGAGTATCTGTGCTGTGTGATTGTTGTCTAACTGAGAAAGGGACGTATTTTATATTCATTTTAAATACATGTTAATTCAACTCAACCTAGAGGTATTACCTATTCATCACATTTCCATAATTCAGGGATTCAGACAAAAAACCAAGCAACTATTATCTTTACTAGGTTTACTCTCCTGGAACTAATTTTATACTATATTTTTAAAGTTAGCACATCTCAAACACAGGATTATAATGAAAAATGCCTATTTCCAAACATCCATCTACCATCTATTCCTCAGAGTCTGTGAAAAACTGCATTCAGCTATATTTAGTAATATTTTTCTTGTGTTAGAAAGGTCACAGGTATCTCACTTCACACGTCTCATGTCACTTGAGACATTATAATATGCTGTACATTACTGCAGATTTGTTCAATCTTGCTATTAACTAATTAGAGTTCATATAACTGTCGAATTTTGGAGTTGGGCGGGACCTTAAAGATCATCTGGTTCCAACTCCCCTGCCATAGGCAGGAAACTTTGCACTAGACCAGGCTGCTCAGAGCCCCATCCAGCCTGGCCTTGGACACTGCCAGGGATGGGGCATCCACAGCCTCTCTGGGCAGCCTGTGCCAGTGCCTCACAACCCTCACAGTAAAGAACATCTTCCTAATATCTGATCTAAACCTGCTCTTTTCAGTTTAAGGCTCCTTGTCCTGTCACCCTATTGTGAAAAGTCCCTCTCCAGCTTCACTGTAGCCCCCTTTAAGGTACTGGAAGGTGCAGTAAGGTCTCCCTGGAGCCTCTTCTTTTCCAGGCTGAACAGCCCCAGCTCAGCCTGTCTTCATGGGAAGGTGTTTTAGCCCCAGGATCAACTTAGTGGTTCTCCTCTGGACTCATTCCACAAGGTTCATGTCTTTTTTGTACTGGGGACTCTACAGCTGGACACAGCACTCCAGATGGTGTGTGTGTCCAGCTCTGGGGCCCCCAACAGATACCACCACCTCTGAAGAATTTTGGACACTGATAAAAGAAAATGCCTGGCAGCCCATTCATAGATTTACCCTTTTCTTTATTGTTCATTGAATTATTATTAACACCAAGGTGTGAGAGAATGAGGTGTCTCTGTAAGGCACATGAAAGTTCACATAAAAAGAAAGTACCTTCTTGGGGAGCTGCTGATCCCAGTCACTCACTGTGGTGGAGGGGGGATTGGCAGGGGCTGGGAAGTGCTGCCACGGGGCAGCCTTGGCAGGGACAGGAACCATTTATCCCGGTACTTTACAAATGAAGTTGTACTAGCATTTGGTTCCACTCTATCACAAAGCCATCCCATTCCTGCTCTGGGTGGAGAACAGCACTGGTTCTTTTAACCTGTAGGTAAATGCAGCTGTTGCTGCACATCCTCGTTACGTAACAGGCCACTGATAACCAGAGTCAACAATGCCAGAGATCCAAGGTTACCTCAAACAACTGTGTGTGTGGAGCCAGCTGGAGCCAGCACGGAGGGGGTGGCCAAGCACTGTCCCCCAGCCCGCTCCATCCACCTACCGGCCCTCCTCTCATCGGAGCAGCTCCGGCTGCACAGGCTGCAAGTCAAGCCTCAGGGCTGCACAGGGACAGTGCCACAGCCCAGCAGCCTGTGTTAAACAGTGACACATAAATCCATGGACTGAATGCAACACTCAGCAGCCGAGAACATACAGAGACGTGGATGCTTTTTGATAAAGCTGCCAATTTCATTTTGATTCCCAACCAGTCATGTCTTGGTCTGACTTGCCTGATTTTCCCCTCATTACTAAGAACTGGTAGCTGATACAATCTTGAAAGTAATATAATGTTGTTTGTTAAATGCAGTTGTCAATATGGTGGAAAAATACCAAGGGGGAAAGGAAGGAAGTCTCTTCTTACTTTTATTTCTTAACTTGGTTGCCAAGCAGGAAACCAAATTATGGTTTTGGAGTAGCTTGACAGAAAAGGTAGGTCCATGAGCACAACACCTAGAGCATCTAACACAGTAATCCTAATCCCACACACTTGATATTCTTTAATGAGTCCATGCAAAATAACTATAAAGGCCAAAAATACATAGAATTAAATGTTGTTTTCCCTTCACACCTACTTTTTTAGGGGACAGTTAGGACATATTTGTCATGAACTATAAAACCCAACCATGAAACAAAACATTTTTTGTTAAAATGATCAGGGACATTGATGTACCATCACAAGACTCCAAGAGCAGAGTCTTTAAAACAAAGAGCAGCCGACAGATTATTTGCTATTTCTGCAAGGATAAATTCCAGGTTTCTTTTTCTTCTTCTGGACAACTTGCTCCCATAAGCAGGTACTCTTAATCCTCCTGGACAGAGTTTTAATATCTGTTGATACCATCACCATAAATACACTCCTGAATAAATATTCCCGCATGAGATCTAGTGAAGAGAATGAAGTTACATGCAATAAACTCCTTGGTGTTATTTATGTATTGCTGCACTGCTCTGTAAGTGTCCCAGGCCCGCACAAGGGCTTTGAGGGGCAGCTGGAACACAGCTTGGCACAGCCTGCTCGGGCACGGCGCTGGGCGGGCGCTTTGTGGAGGACACGATCAGCCCCAGCAGGTACAGGGGTATGGGGGATCCTGGCTCACTCCCAGATGTGCTGCCAGGATCAACAGCACATCTCATCTCAAGGAAGGCTTCAGGGTGGCATCCAAAGGCAGTTTAGACAGGATGCTCAGAGCTTCAAGACAGATGAACATTCAACAAGGTCAGGCAAATCCCATCCTCTATGTTCTGCCTCAAGAGATAACTCCCTTGTTGCCCGCAATGCTGGGCTCTCCAGCCTGCATCAGGCAATTCTGAGATGAAACATTTCTGGGAGAATGGATGTCGTGGCAGATGCTCTCAGCAGGTAACCTTCCGAAAAGACAATTAGTCAGAGGTTATTGCAGCTGCTCTGTGGAACACAGTTGGTTCACACAGAATGGGTTGAAAATGTAGCTGTCCAAAATGTGTTTTTGCTAAGCTATTCAAAGCCCTCAAATAGCCAGATTATCCAAGAGTCTCTTCATGAGTCACACACAGTCCCAGCTTCCTTACCAAAGCAAATCTCTCAAGCAGCTTTACTAAGTTAAACAAAATGAGGACATGTATTGATTCTGTGTACACATGATTTATGCAGGAATTTTGATTCTTTGCCGTTTCCTTAAAAAATCAGAGTTCTTGGTGGACAAGTCTCTAAAGTGCTTGAGCTCACACTCTAGCCTTGTTCTCAAAAATATCTTAAAAGCCTTTTACATCTTCTGAACTTGATTTTACAGTGTAATCTGAACACCTCGAGACAAAAATCTGTCCCAAGAAATTATGTCCTTTTTATGCCTGTGCCTAACTAGCTTGTGAAAATTTCCCAAGCTTAGAAGTTTGGTTCAAAACCAGGAAAAATCCTAGCAGAGACTCTTTCTACTTTCAAAGTTGTTCATTCATCTCAACTCGCGATGCTTCATACATCCCACCACCCACCTGCTACTGCAAACATTCAAAGAAAACAGAAAAACACTTGCATTCAACAGATTATGATGCTATCCTTCAACTAACAAGCAGTTAAAATATTTTGAAAAAGTACATGCAACTGCTTCCTTAATGCTTGTAGGTTCTTTCAAAGAATTCTCTTGATCTACTGCACACCTACCTATCACTGTGAACAGTGAACTGGCTGTCCCACAGCATTCTGCTCAAGAAACTCGAACTGTAGCAAGCAAAGATTTAAAGGAATGTGATGTTAAGGAGTCTGATAGTCTCATCTGGTGCTGTCTGAAACTGAAAATGCATATGAGATTGCTGACTTTATGCCTTATCATGCATCTCTCTCACTGCCTGCTTGTAATCAGTTCTTGGTCTCCCAGGCTCTTGTGGGGTGCTCTGCAGGAAGTGGAAAAGGTTGTCACAGATGAATGGCATTCCCCACGCTGTGGCTCTGTACAGCCATTTGCACTGCATTGTGAGTCTTTGCATGTCTACTGCTTTCACCTTGAGAGACAGGATTGTAAAATGAAGCTCCAGGAACTGCCCAAACTGAGTGAACTCAAAGACATAGTCTTTAGTGGTATCTTCAGCATGCACATAAGGTGCTTAACCACACAATCCCCAGTGGTTTGGTGGCTGATCACCACCTGGAACTTGTACCTGCATTTCTTCTGCAGATTTTGCAGGACACTTTCAAGCCTACCCCACTCAGAAGTGTGCAGTAGCAGCATTTGGGAATTATTCTGTGCATTATATTATCCTATTACTTGCTTTAGGAACCACAATGAAATATGCATTAAATTAAGAAACATAATCAAATGAAACTAAAGACTTCACTGGGAAAATCGAAGTACTATAGCAAAAGGGTCTGGAAACTCTCTGGAGCTACAACTCCCTCACTTTAGTTGCAGAGCTTATGCAGAGCTTATGCAGGATTAATAGGTGGAACAAACTACCCACCTTTAGGGAGATACTCACTGTGAGATACCCTGAAATTAAAATTTCCATTCTGTGATTAACCAAGCAAAAAGGGAAATTATACCTACTAACACCACCTAAAAGACTGCACACATGAACACACGCTTTTACCACACAACAAAACAAAAATGCATCATGAAGCCTACAAAACCAAACCCCACCCCTTAGTTAGCCGAAGAAGCAACTTTGTTTAGCTTTTTGCAGGAATGAATCAATACATACCCTTAACCTGTATTATCACATAGTGTTATCACTGTTTTCTCCGGGACCCTTGCACTGCTCTGAGAACCAAACAGACAGAATGCAGACAAAGAGCATTTTGGTACCATTTGCCACTTGCTTTATTCCTGCAGTTCAGCATGTGCCCCACCACCTCATTTAATGCACAATGTCCAACCTCCATCTGGAAAAAATTGTTGCTATTCTCATGGACACAGTGTTTAAACATGTCACCAAAAAAGGCCTTAATTTCAAAATACCTCAGTGAGAAGACATGGCCTTATTTTACAGTTCCTAGTTAAGCACAGAGTTACAAGGTTGCACTGGTGCTGTCTGTCCAGCTCCTGTCTCCAGCAACAAGTGCTTCAGGCTATCAGAGCCATGTGGGGTTCCCGAGGAAGGGGGGTTTGAGGAAGCTTCTGGAACGCATACTCCAGAATGCCAATGATGCCTTCTCCTAATCTGGCCCAAAGTCTGATTTTATCTCGAAGTCGTACTTTACTGACTGTCATCTGAAAGTGAAATTGCTGGACCATCAGTGCTACTACATGCCCTCCACAGCCGCTGGGTTGTACAGGAAAAAAGCAGCCACTATTTTAGCCTCATCAATCTGGTTGTGACCAAGTCTTCCCAGGCATCCTCAGAAAGGTCTACGGAACAATTAGCATGTTGCACACACCACTACTGTTTCAGAAATAAAATCAAATAGAAGGCTACTGGTTTCATTCTCCCAGCTGCAGGACCAAGCTCAGGGAGAGAGCTGCAGTGAGGGCAGGTCCCATCTGAGTCAGAGATTCTCTTCCACCCCACAACTTGATGCTGTGTCAAGGCAGCAGAGAGGGTTCGCCCTCTGCACATGGAGCTTCATGTCTCTGTCTGAACAGCTGGAAAGTGAACTACAGTGATCAAAACTAGTTACTACATTTGAAGAGTCTCCTAGGTGATTACTAAGACTGTATCTGGATGTATTCCCAAAGGAGAGACCCTAAATACCAGTAATGCTGCCTTGGCAGAAGTGCTTGATAAACAGAGGATGGGCAGTTTGCTTCAAAGAAGTTCTTAAGTCATGCATGAGGTCTAAGTACCGAAATTATGTGGGCTGTACTGACCATAGAGCCAGCAAAGAAGTCAGTCATGAAAACCTGACATGTATGAAAGAATGAAAACCAGTATTCAGAACGCATGAGCTTTTTAGTCATTCAGGGTTTTGGGGAGTTCCTGCTCAGCACAGAGATTCTTTGATTGGTTGCAAATTGTACTTTACTCTGATTTGCCCGTTTCCTATAATTTTGAATTTGGAAGCTATCCAAAGCACCTGCATATTTTTCTGTCTCTTTTTGAATCCTGCACGTCCCCGAAAAGACGATTGCACAGAAATGTATACAAATGGCGACAGACCACACCATATGCTGTGGAGGTGATGCTGTGTGTGGTTGCTGCCATCTCAAGCAAAATGCTGTGTAATCTCTCCCTTTGCCCAAACCAAGTGGTATCAACCATGTCCTGTGGGACAGTTTACAGGATCCACTGGAATTCTCCACATTGCCCTGTCTGCCTCCAAATCCAGTTTTTCTCCCAAGGAAGCCCAGGCTTGGGAAGATGATACACTCCCCATCCTCGTGCCATCATCACTGGCCAGGCTGGGCATCCAGCACCCAGGGCTGGAACACGCTCTCAGGTGCTGTAGCAGAGGCATACCCAGTGTAAATCAAGGATGAGACCAGTGTACTTGGTGGTAGAAAATAATTCAATACCAGGTAGAAATTGACCTTTAAAAATCAGACAGAAGGGCACTGCTACACTTCAAAGAGAAGGTTTGGGGCTAAATGTCCTATCAGGGAAAAAGACTTTCATTCATCATTCAGATTCTTTCCTTGCAAAACATACCTGTATGGACTGATGGATGCAAGAAAGTGAAATATGCATCAGAGCAGCATCTCAGTGGTTAAGGCGAAGGCCTCATCTGCCATATCACAGATCACTAGACTTCCCCTTGCTGCCTAGTTAAATAAATACGTAATTGTTCTGCACAGACTGGAACAGCATGGAAAAAAAGACATACAGCGTATCTCTTTCCCACCTGGAAGCTTGTCTTTAAGGTTAGAGATGTAAATAAATAAAGCTTGTGTGGATTTCTGAGATGATTCACTTTGACTTCTGCAGATAGCCTGATTGAAGCCAGCTGGGTATTTCCACGCATAATTGCAGACTGGCACTCCAAATAAATACAAATCACAGACAGAAGTGGGATGGGAGAATCCATCCCTGCCGGTGCTGAGCTATGAGAAGTAATTTGCTGTGCAGAGCACCAGCTCACTTGGCTCTGAAGTTTGTGAGGTGGCTGAACAGACAACCTCATTCCACCCATCCTGGACGGGCAACGAGCCTACACTGCTATCTGGGCTTCTGCCACAAGCAGTGGAGAAAGACAGGGCCCTTCCAAGAGTGACCCACCTACCTACTTGTCATATTGGATAAACGATTCCTTGGCAGCTCCTCTCTTCTCTGATTACCAAGAAAGCTGAACGATGAGCTCAGACTAGTTATCCACCAATTAAATGGCAAACAAGAGGTGACAGGAATTGCAACTTCATGCTTAATTTGATTGTTACAATTTCCAATTAACATGTGAAATGTAGGTACCACAATGTTCAGGATTAGCATGTTTAATGCTTACATTTCTACTGATATCAAGAATGATACAGATTCCAGTGAGGGATAAGAGTCCTAAATTCCTTTGAGGCCTTGGATAGTGGAATTTGACAAGGAAATTAAATACCAAATAACCTTCTTAAAAATTCATGAACATAACTGAGATAATGAGATGATTCCTGCAAAAAACCCACAAAGCACTAAAGGTTTCTAGACGAATCATTTACTCAGCACTATTGGTATAATTTTGTAGCCGGATTATTTATTGTGCCTATGCTGCCAAATTGTTTTGATTTGCCACTGATTTCTTTTCATTTCCACTTGCAATATATGAACAAATGGAAAGAAATTCACACAGGTAAGTAAAATTTGAGTAAACAAAAATAATGGTTTGTTCGTTATTAAACACCTTTCATATTTTAGCTGTGGTAGGAAATTAGGTTGGTAAGAACTTGTAACTGGAAAAATTCTACCATTTTATCTCAAGCCAAACAGTTTATCACAATTCATGTGCAGACAAACTTTCGTGCCTCAAAAGTCAGGGAAAAATATGTAATGGGATGTGGTAGTTATCTCCCAGTGCCAGAACACTAAGCATCCCAATTAAATTTTTGCTTCAAGGAAGGAAGAAAGGAAGGAAGGATTTCTGACACTGGAGCATAAAACAGATTTTAGCTAGAAAGAAGATGGACAAGATATTCAAAAACCCCCAAGTGATTTGCACACCAAAGTCTCATTAAAGTCAACAAGACTTTGATTTCCAAGTTACTTGTGAAAATTTTCTCTGATGATGCCTACAAGTCTTTCAATATTTATCTTAAACAAGTGCTGACACATCATTCAAAAGCAGATCTGGGGTAGCAACAAGTTTTGGTAACCCCTCAAGACATTTCTAATGCCTCACCCACAAGAGACACAAAACTTCTGGCATGTCCATATGTCTGGAATTTTCAGTCTGCATCATGCATTTGTCTATTTAGGGTAATTAAGGGCATGCCTCTGTGAACACAGTACTGCGAGGGAACAGGCGTCTGGATCTGCAGCAGAACAGATGCTCTGCTGTAAGCGCCCATGTGCCGGAGCCCCGTGCAAACACAGGGCAGCGCCGTGCACTGCCAGTGAAGAGAAGCAAGCAACACGTGCTCAGCATTCACACTCCATCTTCCAGCGGCCTCACTGTCACCTGGCTCAGGTAGCCATGCTGTCAGATCTGTTTCACAAGCCCAGCCACCATCACACACTGCCCAAGAACAAACACAACCAGAACATCTTTTGCTAAGCCATTTTTTAACTTGTTCTCCATCACCTCCAGCACATCCTTCGAGGATTTTGTATTCGGTGCTCATCCGCACTTAGGCTGCACCAGGCTGGGTGCATCATGAAGAAGTAGATGCTGGCACTGGTTGGCTAAGGGGTTAGGTAGGAGGATCCATGCCCTAGGTTCCTGAAGAGACAGTATTTAAACACTGTACACATAAAATGCCTAAATGGATACAGAAAGGAAGCTATGCTGTTACAGAGACTGCAAAACTGAACAGCAACCTTATCAGAAAAGCAGTGTGAGATGCTCAGGAATAGCCAGTTGGTTTGCCCTACTAATGAAGGGTTTTTTCTGGAAAAGTCTCAGATTTTGGGATTCTGGAGTTTGGCCCTGAAGGGTATGGGAACTGGGAGAGCTGTAAATGTGTTAAATACCAACTTCTTAATGACACTATCATTCAGCTTCTACTTTCCATTCTGAGATTACAAAGAGAAATGATCTCACCTCACTTGGGCATAACTACAACATGCTGCTGCAGCTCAGATCTCCCTGTTTTTTTCCAGTTTTCTCTGGTTAGAGAATCCCACGAGATTACTGTATCTGTGGCCTTAATGGAGCATCCTGGAGACGCCTCTGTGATCACTGGGCACCGCCTGCCAACAAGAACTTTTGTCTAACCTCTGGGCCCACATTCCAAATGAGAAATTCATTCTATGTCTCAGGAAATTACATCTTCTGACACAGATGAAAGGTATTTCTTTATTGCATATGACTATTGTTTCATTGCTATTACACAGACCAGGCCACTCCAGTGAGCACTTCTAAATCCACTGCCACAAATCCATCCCAGATTTTAATCTTGCAGATACTAATGGCTTTAATGTAGAAAGAAAGAAAAAAAAAAAAGCTTTTAAAAAAACCTTTTTGCTTCTGATTCAGTCTGAAGAATTTCACCAGGAAATAACCTGTGAAATCACTGGTAAAAAGGTAAGACTTCTCAATCTGGTATATAAAAAAGGTACCCTTTATAAAGGTAAATAGCTACCCTCTCCTACAAAACAGGTTTTTATGTATGTTCTAGCTTCTTATGCTAAACAATATGTTTTATACAATGCCGAGACTGGGAATATCCCTAGCTATGCAAACTCCTCATGGCATTTTGGGGTCTCTGCTGTTAACACTGTGCACATTCACTGCACCTTGAGAGTGCCTAATGGGAGTCATTCTGTTCACTGCTAAACCAGCTTTCTTTTTGCACCTTCAAGCAATGGAAAGAGATTTGCCTTCTGTCTGTGGGCTGAAGACCATGGCTGTGCTTCCAGCATGCACACAATACTGGGAACACAGTTCCATGTGATGAATCACTCAGTGGTGGAGATGGTTCTCCTGTCTTTCCTCCCCTTCCTCCACTGCCCTGCTGCTGGCCCAACGCTGCTGCACAGTACAATGGATCTGTGAAATAAGCCCATCAGAAAAGCTAGACGAAAGCTTTAAAGCAATTCATTTCCCAGATGTGCCTCAGAGCTCCATCACGGCTGCGGCGGTCCTGGCAGGGAGCGCAAGGAATGGCCGCGGAAGAAAGCAGGAGCCTCTTCAGCCAGCTCCGCAATCCGAGCATTCATAGCGGAGTCCTGGCTTGTGTCTCCCCAAATGCTGACTATGGTCTCTCAAAGAACATAGATGTTTAACTAGATTTAGAAAGGTAATAAAGAATGAAGCCAGCAGACTGCAAATTGATAGACTGTGCTCTAGATAACAGGCACAGCTAATTCTGGTTTTAAATAACAATAGGGACAGCAGACCCACTGGCAACAGAGCATTTCTTCAAATTATGCGTTCTCCGACTTTTCTTTTGCTACTGGAGGGCCCAACTCTGCAAACTATTTTTAGTAGTGTTACTTTGTCAGTGCCCAGCCATGAATTGGGGTCCCACTGTGCTATTCAAACACTTAAATAAAGGCTGGTTTCTGCCCAAAGACTCTGAGATCCAACTTACAAAAACCCCATAGGTTAAAATGGCAGAAAGAACTATATTAGCAGTATTTTGGTTTATTGTCTTTTATTACTTATTTTACTAAATATTATTTACTTCGTTTGCAGCAGTTGGAGTAGAATGATGAAAAAACATGTTTCCAAGCAAAATACTGGAACAACTCTGCAGTGCTGCTGGTGAAATAACAAGCCTTTTCAATGAAAGAAACTGTAAGCATTGAACAGCCCAAAATGGCTTCTGCAGAGCCACAGCAGTATTGTATGCAAATATGTAATTTAGTTGTTTTTACGTAACCTGGCTATTTTGTAATCACAGAAGTAGAGATTAGACAAATGGGGCATATGCCATTTGTAAAGAAACTATGTGGGAAAAATATGCATTGCAGTTACAGTCCAGATACTTAAAATTAGCTACTCTAAAAACACATTGCCAGCTAACAGCAAATTTCTCAGTTTCATTAATGATACTGATTTGGAGAAAAACACACAGAAATGAAAGTCTATATATGTACATGATCTTAAAACAAATTTTAATGAAGAGTGATTATCTTGCTTCTATCGAGTGCTGTTCATCCAGGTGTGCTTTACAAACCAACTGCACAATCACATACTCATTTGCCCATGAACAAAAGAGTGCACGGTGTCTGTCACTAGACAGTCATCATCTCTGCTTTGACAGCATGAGGTGCTCGGAAGCATGCACAGCACTTTAAAAACACTTTTGCACAGTAAATGCAAAATATAAACAGGTTCTGTGTCTAGAATCTAGACAGGCTGCGTGTCTACAGTAACTCCAGCTAAAATGTCACGAGAAACATATATATACACACATATATGTCACACAAAATCTACTGATCATGACTATATCTATAAAATAACCACAACTGATTATGACTAAATACCTACATTCTACAAATCCAGCAACTCATCCATAGCACCATGCTGAGATATCAGTAGCAACAACCGTTAAAGAAGATGACCCCTATTCCCAGAGAGCAGACTGCCCACAGGACAGGTGACTAGGGTATTAGCTCAGAACTGAGTGGCTAAAATCTTTACACAACTCCAGTTCACCTGATCCAACATGAAAAACAGTTTTGAGACTGTGTTTTTGCTCCCTATTCTGACAGTCAGCTTCCAAAACATTTGCAGCAGCCTATAAGAGGTTTCTGGAAAGCTTGATAACCTTTTCGACTAAAACTAAGGCATTCTGACAGCCAAGAGTTTAATTTGAGCTCTTGAAATGGTCTTTAAAATCTGTGGTAGGGATCTGGATCGATTCTGAAACCAAAGCCCAGGACAGAAGCACCACTAAAGGTGACAGCAGCTGATAGTTTGAAATATCTGTTCCCCATTACACAACATTAGCTACTTGTATTATATAATACATCCAACCCAAAGTCTACCTACCACACTTGGTATTTTTGGGCTGCTGTACCAGCAAAGGTCCTGCAAATGAAAGTGTGGCCCAGATTCATTCAACTATTTTTAGACACCTACTGCTGTTAACTATTTATGTCTGCAGACTGTCTACGGAGTGCAGAGCCAGGCCCTGCCTCTGGTCCCCAGCACCAAACCTGACTGCTCTCAGGAGATCCTTACTGCTGGCTACAGTGGGAACACCAAGAAATCTGGGACATACCTGCAGGTAGATGGGACCTCAAAATTTGACTTAGTGATGCAGAAGAGAAAGGTTTTCACTGAAAGCACAGTTCAGTCAGAGAGGACCTACAGTGATGATCTAATCCAATGGCCTGACATGTCCAACCATAACCCCAGTTAACACTTGAAAAAATGAACTGTGAGCTGTGCTGCATCTGTGGAGCTGAGGGGGAAAAAAAGTAACAAAACTATTTTAGTTAGCCAATGCTGAATGCATGGATCTAAATACACACAGGGAACAGGTTGAGTAACGCAGAGCCATTTTTACATACTGATGTGTAATAGCACACTCTAAAAATGTTTTATAGGAGTTATTGTGAGAGACAGAATTAGTTTGGAGATTTTGCCTTTTGAAGACCGTGACAACCACTAGAAAGGTGAAAAACAGTCTCCCTGAAATGGAGGTTTCTGATAGTAGCTTGCCAGTGCTCACTTCTCTGCATGGCAGCAGAATTACTGACTTTGTTGGGGAGGACCAAGACTCCTTGATTAAATGGCAAGTTGTGATAAATCACCGTTAACTCTAGTGCTGGCTATAAATTGTGGTAACATTTTATTTGAGATTTCAAGGACCAGACAAAGGATTTGGAAGACTGGAATAGAAGTTGTGCTCTGCTGACCACTTTCCCTGTTAATTCTGTACAGGTTCCCTGATTGTTGGACCTCTCCTTTCTCTAAATAAAAATCTGCGAAGGTCTGATACCAGCTATCTGCCAGCAGTTAAATGTCCTGCTGTGACTGCACAGCAAATTACCTCATTCTAGTCTGACTGGCACTGATGGAGCTCTCTTCACCTAGAAGCACATCCATCCTAAACAGAGAGTAGCTCCCAATCCTCTTAGTTTTTTGGACTTTATAATCTCCCCATGCCATAGCACTTGCTTAACGTAAGAAAGGGACAAAACTAACACACAGAACTGTGTTTGAACATATGCAGACACTATGAATGAGGAAATAGCAACTTTTCCAGCAACTCTGGGGGATCTAGAAGCATCCCCTGTAACCCTGCTGCATCAGAGAACAGCCAGAAACTGGCTTCTAATGTCATCTGACACCCTTTCCTCACATTTGGAAATGTCTGGAAACTTAATATGGAATGTGAAATCAAATTATGTAAACAGCCAGTCTCATTCCAGTAGAAACATTAAATTAAATTTCAAGGTAGGATACCAAGATTGGGTAAGATTCCATTTGTACTTCTAGAGGTTTATTCCCCAAAACAGAGGCCTTTTAAAGCTGATGATTTGCCCCAATGTGAGTCACTGGTGGCCAAGATGAAAGGGCCAGAAGAAGGACAAAAATACCTCTGAACATGACATCTGGGCCTATGGCATGAACACTGTACTTTGTACAATCAAATCTGCCTCTTATTGACAGCTATCTGTCTATCTATTTATCTATCTGGATATCAGATTTGTTTCTTGTCTCTCTGTGTTGGCACTGATTACTGTATACACCCACCCTGTCAGCAGCTCCAAACAAAAATATTTTTCACTCTTCAAGCTTATCCTTGGTGTGTCACGATGCATGCCAGACTAACCTCTGAAACACTGTATTTAAGTCCTTCTGTTTTGTCTGAGTAACACATAGGAAATTTGCTCTTTGATTTCAAGGTAAGACTAAAGTGGACTCACAGCGATACTTAACCAGCGATGATTTATTTAAAAACATACTGTCATCTCCATAACTAGCCCATGCACGCTAAATGCTTTAAAAAATACTTTGGTTATTATTAGTGCACCTGAAACCTACTGCCATTTTGTTAGGTTTTCTGACATGTTTTTTCTCTTTAAGTAAGCCAGTCTCAAAACAAAACAAAATCCATCATAAGCATGCACAGAACAGTAGGGAAAAAGGACTTCATTTCTGATTTGCAGAGATGCTCAACTGCGGCAGCCTCCTTTAGTTTCAGAAGAAAGGAAGTGAAAAAACAACCCCAAATATAAAGGAGACCAAGCATGGCTGCACATTAGAAAATAGACTGGTGGCAACAGAGTTCCATCATTTAAGTTTACCTAAAAACAAGCAAGTAGAAAAATTAAGCAGATGTATGCTCTGTGTATACAGTAATGTTGGTATTGCACATCTACAAAGTAACTTCCCATTACACACTCCTTAAGCAAGTATGAATTTGGTTGGCATCTGCATGCCAATGGCAGCAATGAAGCAGTCAGTGGTATGAACTGTTGTTACAATTCTATTTAAAACAATTATATATTTATGCTAGCTGAAATTCTTTACTGTCCATAATCAGCTTTCAGCTCTAAAATCCAAGTCTCCAGGATACATACATAACTTACATTACACTGTTAGGCTATGGCTGTAAAAGAATATTAAGGAGGAGCCCATGCCAAAGTAATACTAAATAATTCCTTTCTAGTTAAGGTTAAAATTATGGCTAGGAGAGTAGAGGCTTGCTAATTCACTTTAAGGATTGGGAGATCCACTGCAAATTACTGAATTTTCCAACTAAGTGAGAAACACATTAAAAAAGCAAGTGTAATTTATCACAAAATGCACTTTGCTCATTTATTGTGACAACTGTTATTTAAATTATTTATGCCCTTCCATCATGTACTAGTAAATGTACTGTAGCCTGTTTCGTAAAAGTAGTCATCAGTGAGATTAGAGTAACACAACATCTGCTATTACCCTTTGCTTGGAGTTGAACAGAAACCAGCATTTTGTGCCTTGCAGGCACAAATAGGGTTTCAGAAAAGGGCGGTCGTGGCGGTGCTTGGGTTTTGGTTTTTTGTTTAACACAATGCTAAACCTACAGCAGCTACCACTGTTTCAAACATTTGTACGGAAACATCAATGTTCATAGAAGTGGGGCCACTTATTTAAGCATCTTATTTAAAGGCTTAAAAATGTGGTACTAGCTATCCCTCACTGGAAATTTTCACTGGTGCACAGGAACAAGGTTCTAAACCTGAAAGCAGTCATAGGAGCTTTGCTTGAATGGGCTGATGAACATCAGTGAGTATCTAGCTTTGAATTAGTGCATTTCTTTAAAGGAAGAGAAATTTTGCCTGTTCCTGTTACAAAGCTATCTGGAGGAACAAAGCAGAAAGCCACACACCTTCCTCTCCTGAGCTGTGGTTTGAATTTACAAACTTGGATCACAGGCACAAAATCGAAGTAAGTGCACATGAGGAAGGAGAAAAGTAGAAGCAGATTTGGCTCTAGTCATTCCTGGAATCAAGTTATGTCAAGACTGTGAAACACTCGGGGTGTTGGCTGGAGTTGCATCACAGTCAACCTACGCTTCTGAACAGCATGTACTCAGGAAGCGAGGCAGTTGGGCATCCCATGAGGATCAGCGCAGCAGGCTTGCCAGTGCATGTGCTTCCAGCCATTCTAGCAAGTATTGCTATTCTGAACAAGGAAGGGAAAAAAAACCCCAAAACCCAGCTCCCCATCCCCCTAGTAAAAGATTAACAATTGTGAAAGATGCTGGACTGACACCCGAATTAGGGATGTGTGGGTTTGTGAGGGGTTTAAGCATTGGTAACTAAGCAAGGTACCTTACAGGAGATCTTTGGATGGGAGCTGGAGAACTTCTTGAGACTCCTTTCCTCCGTTACACACAGAAATCAAATCCACCAGTCTAACCTTACAGTTGCATTCACCCCATCTAATTTATACCTTAACTAATGATGATTATTAATTACCCTTAATTACACGAGATACCTGAATTAACGATGGTGATTCTCAATTAGAAGTGCAGTTATCCTTGGCATTTGGTGCCTCAGCAGATGCTACAAAT
This sequence comes from Machaerirhynchus nigripectus, assembly GCA_013397975.1. Classification (NCBI taxonomy): domain Eukaryota; kingdom Metazoa; phylum Chordata; class Aves; order Passeriformes; family Dicruridae; genus Machaerirhynchus; species Machaerirhynchus nigripectus. The sequence goes on along the minus strand of VZRQ01003999.1, from coordinate 1,179,778 downwards.
CCAGGCCCTGCAGTATTATCTTGAGTACATACACTCATGACCGAAGGTACTGAATATCCTTTCTGTGCAAGGTTAAAAAAAAAAAATTGAAAATGCTTACTGTGAAATCAAAGTTATTCTCTCCTGAAGCTAATAATTAGCAAATGAGCTTTAATATGTGTTTGGGGCTTTAAAATCTGCCCCCAGCCTACTGGCATGTAGCTCTGTAGCCTTGCAGGAGAAGAGAGCTGACCTCTCTGCAGGACAGGGAGATTTTGGGCTTCAGGAAAGCAACAAGCTTTAAAAAGCAGAGTCATTAAACTTTAATTTAGGGGAAGATGGGGAAAGTGGAAAAAGAGATTTACAGATAATCTCATCAGTCATGTGCATTAGCTTCCAGTATGCTGACTCATCCTTAGCTGTTTAAACGTGTTTCCTTCTACTTTTTCTTGGCGTTTTTTTGGTTTTGGTTTTGTTTGTTTGCTTTTGGGGTTTTTTTGGTGTTTTTTTAAGTATTGGTTTTGGATTTTTTTTTTAGTGGTATAAACTTTTCTCTACTTAATATGGTAAGATGCAGTCAAAGACACTCAGGCCTTCATCCTGAGTTCATTCATTCTTTCCATTTTTTTCTGCCTCCCAGGATCTGTGGAAACTTAACCAGTTTCCTCTTCAATGTAGCCTGTCTGAAGGGCATTCACAGGCAGATGAAGCAAGTTTATGCCATGCACTCCATCCAACCTGATCCTTTTGTGTAGAAAGACACTTTCAGATAAACAGGTTTCTAAGCAGGAGAGTTAAATTTAACAGCGGGAGGGTGGCTGCAGGAAAGCCAGTGGTTCAAACCAGTCGGATTTCCATGTCAAACTGAGAGCAGCCTCATGAATGAGCTGCTGAGGCGTGACTCACATTTCTGTGCCATTTACAACAAAAAACATAACAGTTAATGTTCCCATCTCTTCCTCTGCTCTCTTCCCATGTGCAAATAAATGCAATTCAGTGATTATTTATTAGATAATTTACACTTCTGTTGTATCAGGTGAGACAGCTGTGGATGTATCAGAGCTGTTTGCTTCCCCAGGTGGGACCCTTCCTGTAGGAGCAGGACTGAGTCCTCTTAAACCAGGGCGGAAGGAAGGTCTATTACTAGTGGGGACTATCAGATTAGTCTTGCACCATGGACGGATGTTTTCCTCCAGATTTAGCTGAAAGCTCAGTTTTTCAGCCCGCATCAGTTTGTAGCTTGAAGCCTGGTGGCTACAGTCTTGTCTTGGTTACCTCTTGTCAGCCCCCCACAACAAACCCCACCTCCCAGAGGCTGCAGCCACCTCCCAAATCCCTGCTTTGAACAATAAAACAACCACATCAACATTTCTGGAGGATGTGTGTGTGTGCATGGAGGGGATATTGCTCTTTTAACTCCCAGCTGGATCTCATTAAGATCAGGCTACAATTGCAGTACAGGATCTCTAAAACAACCCAGAGAAAAAACAAAGATACTGTCAGCTACTATTAGCTACCCTAGGATTGTAGCAGTAGTTTCGTGCACTTAACAGCAAATTATTAAACACACTTCAACTATAAATATGAACAGAGAAGCAAATTTTCTTAAGGTCTGCAAAACTAAAAATTTTAGGTGCATTTCTCTAGTCAAATTACAAAGCACTAAACCTAACATTAACTTGTTCTAGGCAATCTCAAAATAGTAGATTGCTGGATCTAAGCTTTTGGGTGTTCTCAGTTAACTACTCCTGAAGAAATATAAAAAGGGTTTATTACATCTATAATTATAGCAAAACTTTGCCCTGTACTTTTCTCTCCTGGCTGGAGGAGACAAGTTTGGATGTATGATGTGAAACCAAGCAAAAGGACAGGCATCTTAAAGTGTCTGAGCAATCAAAGGTCTTGAATTAAACTCCACACAGCCTTATCCAGGACTGTGCAGGTTTGTCTCTTCTTCTGCAAGACCACTTGTGTGTACAACCACACAAACACATATATATGTATATATGTACATATCTATATTTATATATATATGTGCCTGCTTATATGTACACCCACAGTTACATATGTAGAGATAAATAATCCAGCAGAAAAGGAACTTTCACGGCACATTTAAAAATAGAAGCTCTTGCAGACACACAAAATTACTTTTCAAAGAAGTCTCTTTTTTCCATAGTTATACCATCACTTTGTCTATCAACAGTTTTATTTTTGTATAAAATTTGGAACCCTGATCTTGATGATACACATGATAAAATACACTGCCAGAGATCACAGAATATTGACAATATTGTCAGTCTCAGGAGAAGATGAGAGTCAGACTCCCCTCCACAAAACCGTAAAGCTGGGTGAAAAATCAATCTGAGAGACTGACCCGCTTTCTGATTTTTCAGTTGTTACAAGTCACATTTCAAAGCTGTTCTCTCCAGACCACGAAGGGGCAAAAACTTATTTTTTATTGCTTAATGAAAGCTGAAAACTCATAATTTCACATGACTTCAGTAGCAGTGGCTCAAAGAGAACTAACAAATACTGTCACAGTCACGATAAACCATACAATTGGTCACAGTTTTAAGATTTCGATAGTTGAAATGCTACCTTCAGCAGCAAGTCATGCAGACAGACTTTTAAGCAAGGGAAAAGATGTAAAAAAATCTGGAAAATAATTTTTTCGTAAGAGAAAAGAGAATATTGCTATTCTATAAAGAACTTCAATACTGCATGGATATTTTATAAACTTTTCTGCAGGGAATGCAGCAATCACAATTTATTTTTAAATTCACCCGCTTTAACCCAGTACATGCGGAAATATTTTCAGGTGGGAGATTTTTCTTGGAGGAAGTAATGCATCTGATATGCCATGCTCTTCCATGGAATCAGATGTAGTTCTTGGTTCTTGATTGCATTTGCTAGTGTATTGCAACATTTTATGATTAAGTCAGTAAAATTTACAATATTTAAACTGCTGTTCTGATTAGAGAGTTTAAAATATGTTGAGAGTAGAGGGGTTACTTTCAAAAGCACTTGGCTTAATTTTTCTTCCATTGTAATACACAACTGATTCAGAAAAGTAACGCAGCAATACCGAGTATTTAGTACTAAAAAAAATTAAACCCCTTCTATTTGCCCTCTAGCGCTTTTTCTACTGTTTTCCAGCCTCCTGATTTTCTTGAACTTTTAAAAATTTCCTCTCATAAAGTGACAATTTGGCCAAAAGATTTGCAATATGAAAACAGAAAGAGCCATTCCCACGATTATGCAATGCAAAATTTACAAAAAATGACAATACTTCTGAAAGATCAGCAGATGCTTCTGTTCACAAAAATGACTTCTAGGGTCAAGACTGGTTCTGGAAAAGTACCATGTTTCTCTTAGAGACTATTTTAATATTGAAGGCAGATTTTACAATGTTAAAAAGGAAGTAAAACAATAACAAGCTAGACATGTAAAGACTTCCCTTTCAAACTGCTATCTACAGAATGAGTCATATGTTCATTTACAGCTAAGCTTGGATTAAGCAGTGGATCTGAAAAGAGAAAAATAAAACCACAACTACTGTCCAAAGATTAATTTCTCATCTCAGAGAAAAAGTAAAAGGATTTCACTATGTATCTCCCAGTGTTTGCTCTGTTAAGCAAAATGAATTATGAAGATGATGAAATTTTAGAAAATGTGAAATATCTAATTATTAAAAAGTTTTTGCTAGAATCTATTTTATGATGATATAAAGGCCCTGTTTCCTGAAATGCACCAACTGCTTTACATTATTTTTACACAAGAAATAATGCGTTCAAATACCTGTTCTGCAGACTGTAATTTCAGGGACAGCAAAAGACTGAAAAGCATTCAGTAAAGAATTTCAGACCCATTCAATTCTCCACAGCCTGTGCCAGGTCTGGCCAAAAAGGGCAAGAGATGTCTGAAACATACTGACCTCAACCTATGAGAATCATAGAATCATTGAATGGTTTGGGTTGGAAGGAACCTTAAAAGATCATCTTGTTTCAACCCCCTGCCATGGGCAGGGAATCTCCCACTAGTCCAGGTTGTTCATGGCCGCATCCAAACTGGCCTTGGACACTTCCAGGGTTGGAGCATCCACAACTTCTCTGGACAACCTGTTCCGGTGTCTCACCACCCTCAGAGTCAAGAATTTCTGCCTAATAGAATCTTAATTGTTCCTTGTATTTCAGTGAACAGAAATTAGGTTAAACAAAATAAATGCTAAACCACATAAAATTTCAAAACTTAAAAGAAAATATTCAGTTGCTTTTGCCTAGGAATTGCATAACTCTTTTAATCAAACACTCACAGGATAAGAAGAGCTCAATCTAATTATGAGGTTGCACATTTGCACAAGAATTTACTTTTTGTAGTATCAAGGTATTTTCCCTTTCTTCATTATCCTCTGACAAAATGACACCAGGCAGCATTTCACAGGCACTGCAGGTGAGGTTATGTGCCATTTGCCAAACCCACTTGCACAAACTGCTCCCAGGGTTTCTTGTTTTCACCAGATGGTGTTAGGGTGGGATCGGTGGCGAGCACCAAACCTGCCTATTTCTGTACTGATCCTTTCTGAAAGACTTGCTGACAGCAACACGCGAAAAGCAGAGCTGTGAAGTCGTGCCTCCTGTGCGTGAACTGAGTTTTTCACAGCATCAGTCAACTGTCTGGAAAAGATAGCCATCCCCCGTATGCTCCCCGTCTCCTTCCCCGAGCCCCTTCCAAACAGTTAAAAACATGTCCTGACACCAGCCAACATTTTTTTGAATATATATTATCATGCCAAGAAATCTTGATTCTTGGGGCTTTGTGTTACATTTCAAAACAATATACAGCAACACTGGTCCTGGGACAGTGAGCAGTGCATGCATTCTTTCATTTATAACAGACTTGATACATAAAGATTTATCATAGATTTTGTTTCAAGGAGACCAAATAGAAAAGACAACTGGCTGTCAACACAGCGATGGACTTGCTGTGCAATTTTTGGGAGGGTTGTAAACAGAAGGTGACATAACCTGATTTTAACTGAAATTACTCAGGACAGGCAAAAGTAAGCTCTTCATGACACATCATGCCACCATCCTAGATTAACTTTCAGCTAAAGTGAAGGCTTACTGGGACTGTGGGTGATTTTGAGCCATTTCATCATGAGAGCTTCCTTAAGTAGGAGGCATTCCTTCATCACACTTTCAGGAGGCAAACTACTGAGTGCATTTGGGCAAGTCTGAAGAAGGGACACCTTTAGGCCCTGCTAAACAGTTTTCGTGGAGAGCAGATATTCTCAGAAAAATATTTGGCCCAATTATAATCTAAACTATTTAAATCTTTAATAGCATACAATGCCTATGTATCTTAATATTTTTGATAGTAATGATCTTAAATATTGAGCAGATGCTTATTCATAACCCTTTTGACCCCTTTTATCTTTTTTTTTTTTAGTCTTCTTCTCTACATTGCAGTTGGGTTCATCTGTTTTCAAACTTCAGTTAAGCTGAAAACACACAAAGAAAAACCTGCCTGCACTTGCTCGATACTATTTTGCAGTTAAGGTTAAAAACAATGAGAGGTCTTTCATTGAATGCACAACACCTTCACTTGGACTGAACATGTCAGACTGCCTTCAAGCACTGGCTGTGAATGCCAGGAAAGCTGTAACGTTGAGATTGCAGTTTTTGGGCGAGCTGCAGTACATTTGGGCTTATCTGGATATGAACATGTATCAGCCAAAAAGTGTTCTTTAAGTTTTTTGAAAGAAAAAGCTTTCAGACAGAGGAGGTGAAAGTTAGGTACCCAAGCACACTATTTTTGCATCTAAAAATGACCCAGCATTAACAAGGATGGATCACTCCCACATTCCACCTCATGGAATGGCACCCACAGACTTCCAGCACATGGAGGCTTAGGCTTCTTAATCAGAAACTTCCATCTGACTGTGAGAGCCAAATGTTGGCAGTTTAGCAAACGAGTTCCTGGTCTGCCAGTCTAGAGAATGACAAGGTTTAACCATATCATGGGAAACAAGTGGATCCCTTCATTTTATCTAACATTCAATTTATTCTGTCCACCTCTCTGCAGGAAACAAACTAGTTCCAGTGAGTGTCAAAACCTCTTGTTTTAATGTAAGTCCCATGACCTTCAGCAAAGGAAAGCACAAAATCTGGCCTCCAGGGAGGAATAACCCTAGGCACCAGGACACAACTCAGGCAAATGTCAGCAAAGCAGATTCGCAGGTGTGGCCCTGGGAGTCCTGGTGGACATCGAGCTGACCAGGAGCCAGCATGGGGCCCTTGCAGCAAAGGTGACCAGCAGCCTCCCAGGCTGCATCAGGCAGCACTGCCGGCAGGGCAAGGGAGGTCATCCTTCCCCCTTTGCTCAGCAAAGGTGACACACCGAGGTCAGGAATGCTGTGTCCAGTGTTGGGCTCCCCAGTACAAGAGAAACAAGGACTTCGTGAAGCAAGTCCAGCAAAAGGCTACTAAGATGATCAAGGGACTGGAGCTACTGTCATACAAGGAGAGACTGAGAGCTGTGCCTGTTCAGCTCTGATGAAGGCTTGGGGGAACATGTGCCTGTGTGTAAACATCTGATAGAATAAGGAAAGAAGATGGAGCCAGGCTCCATTAGGCAGCACCCAATGACAGGTCAAAAGGCAATGGGCATGAATCTGACATAGGGGGGAAATTCTATTTATACGTAAGAAGAGACCCTTTCACTGTGTTGGTAATCGAACACTGGAACAGACTGCCTGAAGTGGTTATAGAGTCTGTATGCTTAGAAAGATTTAATACCTGAAAGGGCATAGTCCTGAGTACTCTGCACTAGACGACCATGTTTTGTGCAGGGGGCTTGGACTAGACAGTCTCAAGAGATCCCTTCCCGCCTCAGTTATTCTCTTTTGCAACTGGTTCTTCCAACAATGGAAATTAATTCAAGATTTGTAGCTGTACTTTACTCAAACGCTTCTAATTTTCTAAGTAAAACAGTGCGATACTTTAGGAATAAAGCAGAAATACATTTAATGCTAATTCAACTCCTAAGGTAGCCTGTTGCACGCTTATGGTTGCACAGTTTCCTCAAGTCCATGTTCTTTCCATATCATCCCACAACTTCATCATCTGGGGCATGTAGTCATCCAATTCAACATCTTGTCCTCGATCTACAGATCTGAAACTGCTTAGAAATGTCTTCAGAAAAAATTCAGAAAGAGAACTTACAAACCCTATGAGACCCATAGGAGGCTTAGGACGAGACCTGAGACAAAGGCCAAGAGTCAGAATGCGAATGTGGAAAACAGTGACCAGAACTACAACCCAGCCCCAGCCCCTGCAAAAGCTATGCATATAAATTTTAGTCCTTATCAATCTGAGATATTCATAGATGTTAGAGTTAAGTGCTTTTTTTTGTGCATGCTATGTAGCTCCTCACTTTTCTGCAGCATTATTTCTGTGCATTACTCCATGACCACCGAGTTTTGAAACATCCTGCAATTGTGAATATCAATGAAATCCCACCTTGACCAGTGCATTGAAACATCTTTTCATCTACAGTAGAACTGTGCTTTGGCTTAAATTCTGAGTGAATGCCCAATAAATAATTTTTTTTGAGCCATGCCTTATTAATATTCAGGAAAAAGCATTTTTTATGTACAAATCCTTTTTTCTAATTCACTTGCTTTAAAAAGGGAGCAAATAATTTTGCACGTTTAATGTAAACTCTCAAAAATGCATATCTTTACAACAGCACTAAAAGCAGCTCCATAATAAAGTCCATTCCAAACTTAACTCTCATTTAGAAATTTGCCTTTATGTTAAAACATAGTTCAACACTAAATGGATTAAATTACTACTGATTCAGTATTCAACTATCAGCTGAAAAACTAACTTCAAAAAAGTAATGTTAGTCCTGGTATTTGTGGTTAAAATAAAAACTTTTACTCTGCAAGTATAATGAATGTGGCTAAACAGCTGCTAGAGCCATTGCTGGAGGAAAAAAAGCAATTTAATACAGAGTAAAATGATAATTATCCAGCATCCTGATTCATTTTAAGATATGGCATCTTCAAGCAACAGAACACCCAGACTTCCTTTAATTGATAACTGAAAACATTTCCTTGGGCTAACTAAATATCTAGTTGACTGAATTTTCATTAAAAAAAAAAAGGTGATATGATCCCCTGGGGAGAATGTTCTTCAATTATAAACAACCATGTTTCATTTTATGTTCTCCTCTCATACCTTCTTGAGAAGCCCACATTAAGCTCATGCCATAAATCTCTTCAGAAGCAGACAGTATTTACTATCATTCATACTTTTTCCAGATCAAGAATAAGAAGCCATTCTCCACATCTGGACAGCATCACTGACTATGTATTACCAGCACTACTAAAGCCCAAATCTACCCTTAACAATCTTCCCCTATAAATGGCATCAGCCACATTTCATACTTCACAGGGAACATATTTGTTCTGCACCTTCTAAAAAGCTGGTAGAGGAAATGCTCTCAGGAGATGACCTCCCATTATACCACTGGCATAGGAAAAAGAAAGTAGGGCCAAAAGGACATTTATGGCAAATTATAGTAATTGTTTTTGTTCCTGTCTCATTCCTCAAGGTTTTTTTTCTGGGTGTAGAGGGAATGTTACAAAGGCAGAGGAATGATGCTGAATAATCTCTCCCCGCCTCATTTTACCTGTGTGCTGCTCTGTCAGTTCTTCCTACTGCTGTCTCCCTTCTCAATTCCTGTTTAGTTGTGCAGCTCTCTTAGTGACACGATTTGGTGTCAGCTTTATCAGTGCAGATCCTGCTGATCTATTAATCCATACGCTGTCAACACTGGAATTTATCCTTCACTCTCTGACCACATCATGCCTTTTCTGCCTGCCAGCTGCTCTTCTTCCGCTCCTACTGCCCAGCGATTTCCTTCTGCACTCAAAACGTTGCTGTGGGGGCCATCAACTTCATACACCTCTGACAGCTCCACCCTCGTACACTTGGCATCTCAGCCTATCTCTGACTTTCCCATGCGGACATGCCCTTCTGACCTGCAAAATGTGCCTAGAAGAAATATTTCAACTTAAACACAATCATTTTATCCTGGCTTGCTTGCCCCCCAGTGAGAAACTCATGGTCTGAATGGGGAGAGCACCTACAATTGCCCAATGCCAGGACTTTTTTTAGCATTAGCCATAACTCCTGTTGATCAATACCATTTAGTAACAGCCAGGCAGGTGGTAACTGCCATTTCTCTGGCTGCTGCTTCTGAGGAGGCCCCTGAGTGGAGCAACTCCATGCCCAGGGTACAACTCTTCTTCCCCCAGTTCTCATTCACCCGATTCCCTTCAGGCTGCAGACTGTTTTCAGCTGCCATCTGCTGATTTGTCAGTCACCGAAGCTGAGAGCCCCTGGACTGGTACTGCAAATGTCTGTGTGGCAGCTAATCCTAGTGAAGAAGCAAAGGCCAGCTGACACCTACGTGGCACTTGTGCACTGTGGGGAGAACTGGAAGCAGAGTAGAAAGGCAATATGGACCAGTTCAGAAGAGGGACAAGAAATAGAAAGGTGAACAAGGCGTAGCAGGAAGAAAATCTATCATATTATCTATCATAACAAAACTTCTGCTGATTTGTTCTATAAACCTTTGAACAATGGACTTTGGGGGCAAAGCCAAGAATTAAATTAGCACTATCCTTTGTGTTGATCTATGCCTGAGATGAACTGTATCACCACGGCTCAGTTTATAATATAGGGCAGAAACATGTTATAAAATGCACCTGGCTCACAATTATCCTGTGTTCCGTTCTGGGCCCCTCACTACCAGAAAGACATTGATGGGTTGGAGCTTGTCCAGAGGAGAACAACGGAGCTGGTGAGGGGGCTGGAGCACAAGTTTTACCAGGAGCAGGTGAGCTGGGATTGTTTAGCCTGGAGAAATGAGGCTCAGGGGTGACCTTCTCTCTCTACAACCACCAGAATGGAGGCTGTAGCCAGGTGGGGGTCAGTCTCTTCTTCCAAGCAACAAGAGATGGGGCAAGAGGAAACAGTATCAAGTTGCACCATTTCTTTACAGAAAGGGCTTTCAAGCATTGGAACAGGCTTCTCAGGGCAGTGGTGGAGTCACCAGCCCTAGAATTGTTTAAAGATGTGTAGTGGTGGCACTTAGGGACATGGTTTAGTGGTGGATTTGGCAGTGCTGGGTTAAGCGTAGCACTCGAGAACCTTGAAATTTTTTTCCAACCTAAACAATCCTATGATTCTATAATTATTCCCCTCTGATGGCCAATCTGAGGGGCCCACTGGAGCATCCTGTGATGCTCGGTTACTTGGGCTTTCTGTATATGTAAACGGAAGGTTTTGGGTCTACTGAAAGAAGGAAATGAGAATTTTCCACCACTGTGGAGCTGAGAAGTACCAAGACCCAACTGGTGGAAAGCAGTACCGGATCCCACACTACAGATGCAGTATGGATACCACCGATGTTATTAGTGGGCAGAGAGGTTCATATCAATGGATCACATAGCAGGAAAATAAGCAAAACAGTAATTAGCAGACAACCTCTGTTTATTTCAAGCGTCATGTGGAGTTTTCAAATGTGCTTTTTGGCATGTGCTTGACTCAGCCAAAATAAACCCAGTAATATTTGCAAATCATATATTCAAACCATAAACCCATTTAAAATCTAACAGTAGTCTTTGTTCTTCCCATACACTTTGATATTCAGATGCTTTAATCTCTTCTATGAAGCCTCCTAGGACATGCCCTTACAGATTTACTTTCAATACCATGAACACAGTTCATCTGACCGTTTCCAGGCCACCATTCAGTCCCCCTAGGAAAGGTTCATTTAGCCAACAGCAGCTCTCCACAGAGCAGAACCACCAAGAGGTCAGTGGCTACCTTCCTTTCTTCCACAATAGAGAGCACCAGACATTTCTGGTGTGTAGCTCATCTCATTCCATCTGGAGGTAGACATTTAAACTTGGCAATATGTAGGTCACATCATTAGGTCTACAGCTAGGAGAGAAGAGCCCAAACTTACTCTTTATCAGATCCAAGCTCAAACGTTCTTCCCTGTGCCTTGGCCAAACAGTCCCGATGGTAAGATCTTCAGAAACCATTTACTAGGAAATACCGGACATGCAGGAAGAATTGAGGCTGTCTCTGTCTGTGCTTTTCAAGTGTAACACATCAGTAACCACGTAACACAAAACTGCAATAAAATCCAATCTCTTCATCAAGTTTTTGTCAGAAATATAATAGCATTGTTGCAACCATTACAGTCACCTTTGCTTGTAATAGAAATAAGAAGTTATTTTTACAAGGTTCTGGAATTACCAAATACCCTCCAGTCATCCATTTTGCATCAACCAACTGCACAGACATTGATTAAGGAAAAAAAGTGACAAACTTATGTCTATGGAACACAAGAGCAGACCCTTTAAAACACTTATAATGTACTTCATTTGACAGAGACACTGCTGCCACTCAGACCTGCTTGTTCAGCCACCCTGGCCCATGGCAGCTCATACCCAGAGTCCCATGGAGTATCGCAGAAAATCTGCTGCTGGCACAGGGCAGCAGCAGATTCCTGCTGGTGGGGCTGCCTGCCCTCACCCTCCCTGTTCCAACAGGGTCTGTCACAGTCAGGTCGTGCTGAGTATCCCTTCTCCAAAGGTTTTTCTGAGTTTGGGGAAGGAAGCTCTTAGTTCTGGACATTGCCAATAATTTATATGCAGTAGGTGACTATTTTTATTATTAATCTTCTGCACCTGTGCCCAGCATGTTGGATGGGTGAATTTTAAATAAATTACATTTTGCATACTCACCTTTTTTGTGATTTTATTATGCAAATAATGCTCATCTTTTCACCTCTGAAACCATCCACATGCCACAATTTCAAAGTCAGACTAATTTATAAATACGCTGAGAAAGGCAGATCTTTTTAAAGGACTCAATACAATAAGAACTGATTTCTGTTACTTTGTAATCTGGAGGGTAAATGGGAGAGCCCATTGTTTTCACACGGTTTTTCTCTTTCAGAAAATAGAAGTTTAATTGTAATTTTATCTGTGGTTATATTCTGTTCTCTCCAGATTTTTGCGGGTCATCTTAAATCCTGTCTGTTCAACTGGCTGTGGGTATTTTATGATTTTCTGAGACACACATTGCAATTCTGAAAGCAAAACCCACAATAATTTCTTGAGGTGGTTGGGGATGGATGAATTCCCAAGGTAAGGGGGGCCAGGCAGGGGAACAGGAGAGGAGGACGACGCAGAGGACAAGAGGGAGAGCTGGCAGCTTTCTGAGCGTTTGGATTGCTCTCCGGAGGTTGCCCTGGAAATCAGCGGAGTTTGCAGCAGGATGTATTGAAAAGATATTGAGCACATAATCCTCAGCTCCTTCATAAATGCTGATCCACAGCTGGGTCACATCAGCTGCTGCAGAGCAGGAGCAGTAGTAACAGATGTCACCAGTACAGAAATATGTTGGCTTTGTTAAGCCTTGGCTTTTGCAGAGGCAGACACAGACTGGTCCCACACGTCACGCTCATTTTTGACTCCCTGTGAGATTTGAGTGGAGAGGGACTCCCTTCACTACTCATTTTATCTACAGATTAAAACAGCAGAACCAGGTTTCTCAACATTTGGGACCATATTGCCTAACTGTAGGCATTTATTAAAGGCTTTTGATGTATGCATACTGCTTATTTATCACTCAGAGCAAGGGTCGGTCATTCTTGGCTAGAAAATTATGAATATTGCTCAATGCTTTCTTGACCTTAAGTCTCAAGAATTAAGTTAGTCAGCTGTCTTGGTTGACTGAATACAGTCCTGCTCTAGTGGAGTTGGTCCAGTTCCAACTCTAGAAACTCTTGGAGGATGTTTTTCTATTTTATTGGTTTCATGTACTTTTTATATTTGAGCCTCTCTTTTCAGCCTAACTAGGAAAGTAAGCAGTCAAAATTTCTGGTTAGAAGTAGTTCTGGTTTCTTCATTATTATCTTCAGTTAATATTTTCGCTTATTTTCTCTAATGAGTGCCCTGTCACCTCTGTGTTATGCAAGACTTCTTTAGTGCATCCAAACCAACCAGTAACTACCAACCCCAAAGACACCCATTCTAATGATGAATCCAACAGATCAGATAGATATAGAAGTAATTCAAAGGAATCATTAGCAATCTTAGCTTGCACAAAAAATAAAAAAAGAAACACAATAATAAAAAAGTGTATTTGATCTGTTCACATTTAGCATCAATTACAGAGATAACGTAAAGTTGACAGATTTCAAATTTTAATTACCTTTAAATTTGCATAGTGGTTTACTAAATGCCTTTTTGTTTAAGTCTGTCTAATATCATATTTAATTAAATCTCATTCTAGGTCAAAGTAATTTAATTAAAAAACTTACTGCCTGTAGGTCCTACATAAATACCACTGAGCACACCTTGTGCTCAGAAGCCCATATGATCATCAACAAAGTTGCTTCCTTGCTCAGGAACAAGCTGATTACTTATAAACCTCAATTACTGGAAATGGGGAAACAGGGAAATGCTTTGCCATTGGTAAATCCCAATGCAAAATACAGTTGTACTACAGGATAGCTCTTCTCTACAGAGTGGCTGTTGTGGTGTAAGTGGGATACCACACAAAAGTCCAGCACACATCCTTCTCTGAGAAGGAGTGAAGGGATACAGTATTTTAAATTATACTCCAAAGGATTTTACTACAAAACACTGAAAAAATCCCAAACACACACATTCCTCTTCTCCAGGCTGCACCTAACACAAAGCTTGTAGCATTAGGATGGCTTTAGATACCTGTATCTGTCCCAAAGGATGTAAAATTTGATGAACAGCAATCCAGTCATCAGTTTAAGAGTTCAAACAGTGCTCTGCCAAGGACCTGGGCAATCTTGCACAAATTAAAAACATATTTAAGTCTTGGCAGTATTTCCATCTTAGCCTTACAATATCTTTCATTTCCAAATGGAAATTTGTCCAAGCTCATGGCTGTCTTGAGAAACGAGGTCCATCAACTGTGGGTTGTAACACTTCACGTATTTTCCTGGTCCTGCTTTCCCTCCATTCAAAATGCTGCCATGGAGACTATTTTATGTTTTCTTGCTTTGATGATAATGGATTCATATTTGCAACAGCAGACTCCAAAATGTCTGAAGACTCTCAAGGTCCCGCTGAGCGGAACCTATCTTTACCCATCATTTCTTATTTGTTACTGAGCTATTGATCCTAACTGACAGAGATACCTGCCTCTGCTACGCAGTCAAAGAAATCTCAATCAGACAATCAGATTTTCTCCCAAGAGGCTCCCAATCCTGGGCAGAATTTATTCCTAACACCTGTGAGGTTACAACTTACTGTCTTCTTAAAAAATCTTGGAAGAAATCTAGAAAGATTTCCCTTTAGCATGATGTCTACAAAAAAACTGACACGATTTGTTGGGATCATGGCTTACTTTAAGAGAGAGCTACTGTCTAATTTTTCTCTTATATCTATTTCTTGCATTTACCTGCTGCTTTCTGACATAGTTAGCATATGCAATCTTTTGCAGTCTTTGCAGTACATACCCATGAAGCACTGAGTGCAGTAGGAAGGGCCCACAAGCAGTGCTTCTGAAATGCTGTCATAATATAAATAAGCACAAAGAAATAACAACAGCATGTGAAAAGGATTTATTTTACCCTCTGCTTTCATCAGTGAGAAAAAGAGGACTCTTAACATCCAGACAGAATAACCAGTGCATATTGCACACAGACTACATGGACCAGTCAATGTGCAAAGGATTTCACAGGATGCCTGATTACCTTCACAGGGAATCAGCTGCATATCTGCAGAGGAGTTTCACACTTCATGATGACACCAGAAAAGAGAGTCCAAGCTGAAGCACAGTTAGGTACCTTCACATCTGATTTGCAGCATTCTTGGCTCCTTCACTGCAGTTCTCTCCACTAGGGGTGGGGACACAGGTATCCCGAAAGGTCACTCAGCTCCACATCTGGATTAGTGTTCTTTGGTTCAAGATTGTTAAGATGCATAGGTCAAGGGTATTTTCACAAGTGGCATGCAATGTCACACAAAACTCTATCCTCTATTTATCCTACTCTAAAACTACCTAAAATATAGTAAAGAAGGGAAAATATGCACTCGATAAGACAGACTAGGAAGTTTTGAAGAAGCATGGTTGCTGCTTGATTTTCAGAGGTATGAAGCCCCCAGAAGATCTTTGCAGGCCTTGACTCTCAAAATAAACCTTTAAGTATTTAATACTGATCTTTTGACATCTGTGGGTACCTTGAGGAAACCAGGCTACCCCAGGGAACGTGTACAAAAGAGGTCACTATTTTTTGTAGGCTATGTGGCCATGTGCAGCTGCTTATTTAAGGCAAGCTTTGAACTGTGAATGAGATGCAGAGATAGAAAACCTTGCAACACTGTGGCAAATTATGTAAATAACACACACAAGGAAGCACCCTCAAACAGTGATCTTGTGTTCTCTCTAAATTTCCATCAGTTGGATCCCAACTAAACAACCACTGCTCATCTTGTGTTGTTATTTGGAGAGAGAACCCAGTGGGAACTCTGCTTCTCTGAACCATGTCCTAGATCTGTTTAGCTTAAAACCTCCACCACCCACATCCCTGGACATCCCTACTTTCACCTGCAAATATTAACCCTTAATTCTGCTGTAGCTTTTCAGATCCCAAGGCAATTGGTTGCTAGGCAACCACCCCCTATTTTCCTCAGGCTTGCTTTTAATTGAAGCCTGTGCTAAATAACACCACAGAGGAACGGCACTTTATAACAGTGAATAGCCATTACTAAAGTCATGGGGAGAGATATGGTATAAGGGAGATGGGTACAGGAAAGCAGTCTGCTCCCTAAACTGTCCTGTTACCACCACCAAACAATTGCTAAATATACAAAGAATTCTTTTGCCTATTTGTTTTCAAAGCATAAAAAGAGGCCCACATGAAGGTGAGGTCTGTGATGTCTGGTAACCTGCCCCAGGGTTATCCCATCATTCCTTCTGCCCACTTTCCCATTTCTCATCCACACCACCTGACAGAGCCCTCCGTGGATGGAGGGAACCACTGACCTGCCCATCCTTCCTCTGGGAAGAGACCGACACCTGTTTCACCACAGACAGAGCCTGCAGCTGATCTACCCTGTCTGCCTCCGGAACAACAGGATCCAGAGGACCCGCGGGAAGCAAACTGAATTGACAGTGCTGCTGGTGTGACAGGGCTAAGCAACTCCACCACTGGAGTCTGGATCCACCAGACCCAAAATGAGTTCAGTTCAACAGCAAGTATTTTGGCACAGGTTTTCAAAGAAGGCCAATTTCAGCATGCCCCATTCCCACACCAATACATTGCACGTGCAGCAGGGTGGTCTGGAAACAGACAAATTTTTGCAGCTATTTCTTAAAGCTCAAATACAAAAGGTGCCACCTTTCAAAAAGTACAGGTCCTTCTGCCTTTGGCAATACTGTCTCTCAGAGGAAAGGAGGAACATGCAACAGAAACCCTACAGTCCCACACTCCAAATGGAACATGAGCAAGCCTGTGTGCATGCAGGAGGTGAGAACATACTTGCATGATGCAAAGCGTGCTAACGATCAATGTTTCAGTACACAAACCCCGTAATGCTTTAGTAGTCATTAGTTTTTACAGTGGCTATTTTCTGCCTAGATCAACTCATTAAATCAGTTCTCCACACTGCTGCATGAGTCCCAAAAGAAGAGTCAGAAACTTGAAAGAAGCTGGGACGGACGAGCTGCAGCAGCGTCCATCAGATGACATTAAACTGCTACAGAAACAGCTCAAAAATTGAACTATCTTCCAAATATTCCCACTGTTGTGTTAGATGGAAAGTTGTGATGGGGATCTTGCTGCCACCATAGACATGTCTATGGCAGCAGGGGCACAGCACTTGAAAGCAGATCCTGACTAGACTTGCTGCAAGCCTGGCCTCACAGATGAATTCTCGTAACATTGACAGCAAAGGAAACAAGAAATAAATCTATTAGTTTCCTTATTTAATGAATGGAAAATGAATGATGCAACTGATTTTTAGGAAGAGTGTTTAACCAGAGGAATGACTGACCTAAGTATTGGGCAAAGGAGTAGTGGTACCAAACACTTTCATAAAGTGAGAGCTGTCAAGCAAGCTCTCTTCTTCTAAAGAGAGCTCTGCCTGGCTTCTCCAAGTAACTCTTCACTGCCTGGAATACAAATTGTTCAAGCAAATTCAGCCAGGCTGCAGAGATATAAGCATTTAAATAAATTACTTCATACATTTAGAACCTGATTACTTTATACTTACTGGAGGAACAATACTGCCTCAAATGTGAACTGCCCTCTGGAAGCCTATCTGAATCGGTGATGAAAAGGAGTTTCTTGACCCCCAACTCCAGATGTAAAATGCAAGTCCAGTGGGAAAACCCCAGGCTGTACTACGCCATGGCTGTGCACCAAGTAAACATTTCTCCATTGTGCCTCGTTTGCTCCTCTGTGCCAAGAGAGATTTTCCTAAGCAACAAGAATTAAACACTTCAGTCAAGATCTTCAAGAACTCAGAACTGGTTTGTATACCTGAAATAGCACTACTTTTACACTTCCTTTATACCTCATCCTGAGTCGTGACACATATCTTCACAATATCCCCTGCCAGACAGCTGATAAGACTTGGTCCAGAATCTCCCGCTGACTAATTGGTAAGACTATATCTTAAAGATAATGACTTCTAATTTAATTATGTATTTGACATCTTTATATGTTTTGTGAAATGATAAATTCATTTTCACCAGGTTTCCACTGATGCCATATGGTGGCTCACAAAAACCTGAACAGATTAGGTGTAATGAGGCTCATAAAATAAAACAACTAACAGAAAATAAAATAATAAACAGAATAATGATAACAACAACAACAACAACAATAATAATAATAATAATAAAGATTTTTAAAAAAGGAAGACCTGCCATTAAATTTTAGAATTTGCAGGACGATGTTTAGGTGGAGAAGATGCCGTGTACCTTTCTCCTCTGGTATTTCTGGTACATGGCCAGAAATGCCTCTGCCCTTGTCAAAGGAACCACTGGACTTGTGAAGAGAAGCAGTCCCAAGAACTTTCAAATATGAATAAATGGCCGAACAGAAACACCTTTCACAAAACAGATGCAAGCCAAACTCTTTTGAAGTGGGAAAGCTGTGGGAGATGCCAGCTGATGGACATGGTAATACTGACTTAGAATCAGGTAACAGCTTCAGATGGTCAGAGGACTACTAGTAAATCAAAGGCACCAGGCCAGAAGTCCAGCTGTTGTCGTAGGGTGAAAGAGCTACAGGCAACAAATGGGAAGAAGCTTCAGATGGGATAGTTGCTGCCTTGTCCTCTCTTCCCTTGAAAGGGAAGGAGGGTCAGAATATGTCTTGATGCAACAGAAAAAAACCCAAACAACCCTGAGTACTCTAGATCAGTATTAAAGAGTCACAAAGGGATCACCAGGCTCAGGGCAGCACTGAAAGCAGCAGCAACCGTTGCCTGAGAAGGTTCTTCAGGGTTGGTTCACACTCCACCAAATATGCAGCCACTGCACTGCCAGACTGAGCACTTTTGGAGGGCCAGGAGAATCTCTAAAAAAATATATCAACCTCTGCCTTAGTGCCCCTTCCACAATTCAGTCCGGCAGCGTGACTGAGTGTCCTCTGGAAACCAACGGGCAGCCACTGGAGACTTCTGGAACTGCAGCAGTCCCTTAAAATCTTAACACAATCCCTACCATCATCTTGTGACCCATGCACACAACTAGACAGCGCTGTACATTTTCCATCAGGGTTATCTGACTATTTACTCAGCAAGTAGCATGAAAGATGCTTTTGTGTGACCCCAGTTAGACCATGGACACAAACAGCTCATGTTCTGTCTGCACAGTGGCCACTCTCACTTGAGCTATGCTAGAGAGGAGCATCTCTGCAGTGAAAATGTGTCCAGAGCGTTAGAGAAAACCCCGGCTGGTATTACTGTGGGACACATCCACTGCTTAGTAATTATTGGAGCTATGGCTCAGGAAGATGGTGTGGGTTAATTGCAGTTGCTGTCAGAACCAGCCTTCCTCTGCCCCTCTTTTCACTGTGAGTGTGTGCTGCTTCTCTGACCTGGCTGCAGGACAAGCCCAACGACAGTGACTCACCTGCTTTGGAATGGCTAGATTAAGAGCAGGATGTTTTTATTTTATTTTTGGTTTAATGGTGAGATTACTCAAGAAAATGGGCCAAAATGGATCTGCAGATCAAAGGAAAGGACTCTGCTGCCACTTATTTCAAGGTAGTCTATTTGATGGTAAAATCTGGTATGAGCACTTAGCCTTTCTTCATGTCTACATTCCCACTTCCCTCTGGGGAACAGAAGTTTTAACAGACTTGTCAGTAACAACAACTATTGTATCTCTAACCTCTGGCCATTTCCTAAAGCCTACTGCCTCCACCTAAACCCATCACCCTGCAAGACTCCTCTGTAGGATTCCTGGTTTAGACATTAATGTCTAAAATAATGTCTTCAATAGAAGCAGCAGATGCACAAGGCAGAAATAAAGACATACAGAGCAGGAAAGAGGGAGGACAGCACTGATTAAGTTTTGCTGTGTTACAGCCTGTTCTCCCAGAAAGGCATGCTGTCAGCTGTTCCCTAGCTCTGTGCATGTGTCTCTTCTGGCTGGAAAACACTGCGTTGTGTGTCAGATGCAGCACAGTTTCTCCTGTCTATGGCTCACTAATTGCAGAACCACTTCAGGGTCATTAGCCTCTCTGCCCAACAACATGCTGCATTTCACCTTAATAAAAAAACCTTCCTAGGCCAGACCCTACAATGAGAGACATGATATACTGATTAAGTTACATCAGCTGTGTATTTTCTTACATCCCATATAAAAGAATGGTGCACTTCTCTGAAAGCTCCAAGGATACAGACCATAGTGTAACTAGTCAGAGGGGGAAAAGCAAGGTCCCCACCTCTTCTGGCTGTGTGTCCTTAATAGGTCCTTTCACAAGGAAAGCACTGTTAGGTTAGGAAATAGGAAATAAAGCATATTGATTCAGTCTGGTCATAAATGGGCAGAAAATAAGGAATAGATATATCAGACATTATCAAAATAGGGGGGGAAAAAGACAATTTTGTACTTATTTACACCCTGTTCAAAAATCCAGAGGGAACCTGTGTAGCTCTTTCTTTAAATTCCCCAAGCTGAAGAGATGCTTATAAGATTTCATTGCCTTGTCTGTATTTATCCTATTTTATGTTACCACAAAGAGGGCTTAGAGCTGATAAAATATACTTCCAAAGAGCACATTAGTCTCCTTTTGGAATGATGAGTTGCCATTAAAACTGACAGGTATTTTCTATAATTTCCCATGGGAAAATATCCCCTGACTCCTCTAAAAGCTTTTCAAACCCCACTGCTGCTGCCATTCACAAGGCACAAGCGAAACACCCCACTCCTGCTGTCCATTTCCAAGCACTCTTCAAAAACAAATGACAAATTCCCCAACAAATTGCTACTGAATACAATTTTCCTGCCCTCCTTGATTTTGCTTATAAAGAAGAGTGTTTTGTTCACATTACCCTTCCTGCCAAAACCATATTATCACAAGTTAAAGGGAGAAATTACTTTGTGGGACCCTTTAATTAAAAGAGGGTCACATTTCATTGCCTTTTTTCTCGTGACAGACATTGCTATCCCTCCCCTCTCCTTTCTCCATCTTCCAAAAACCAATACAGAACAGGTTGGCATGATTGTCTTTCACTGAACCTACATCACCACTGAAATTCACTCCTTTTATACACTGTCAGAATGTAGCATTGCACAAAAAAACGGTTTTATTCATTGAGGGCTTACTGGCATGGGCTATCACACTGCTCTTTTAAGTACTGTGCAGTAATTTAAAATTACAATTTTCTCACCAGTGTGTTTGTTTAGCATTAAAAATAATTTCAAGGCGCACAGTATCACGGTCTTGCTTTTTTTTTTTAACAATTATTTTCTTGTCCCATTAATTGCATCTAAATTGTTCAAATTTTAATGTGTTCTTAAGAGTAAAAATGAATCAACAGCATATTTTTCTATATTGTTAATTTTCTCTGAACTAGGAAACTAGTTATTCATGCCTGCCGTGGGTCTAAGTGAACTGCTATGTCCATTTTCTCTCAGAAGAGACATAATGTTGTGTGAGTGTGTGTTTTTTGAATGATTAGATTCCTTGCCTCTGCTTCACTTGTATCTTCACTTCTATCTAGCTGACTGAAATATCAGTCAGAAGCCTGTACCAGACATACAGTGCTGTTTGTGATCAGATATTTTTGTGGGATTTGTGCCTGGCAGACCACCACAAGATTTTAGGACTTTCTGCAGTAATTTCATTTTTTCCTTGAAAAAAAATTTTCTCCTCTAAATGTATCCCCTCTTCCTTTTGGGTCTGACACACATCTATGAAGCATCTTGCTTTCCTTGCTGAGAAACTCCTGGATCAGCAGAAGTGTCTGCAACAGTAGGTATTAGGGGTTTCTCTGACAGCATGAGGCATTTGGATGGCACACTCCTAAGCTCATTTCAAAACAAACTATGGGCGTTTTATTTTCACTGTTATACATCACGAATTTATCACAACTGGAATAAAAAGACTTAGCAAAAAAACCCCGTAAGCACCTCCTTGTCAAGAAACCATTATCTAAATAGCCTCGAGATGTATCACAAGCACAGAACTACGTTCTTTCCTCAGGCAATGCCTTTCGAAGCCAAGAGGTAAAAAAGGCATGATAAAATACAGGGTTCAGAAAAAGATGACCCAAGGTCTACATACTATAATTCAGCCTACATGAACTCCAGTTCAAAACATGGAAACACAGGGAAATTAAGATAAATCACCCTAAAGAATGAAGTCACCGTGTAGGAGGTTGTGTCCCTCAAACCAGCAAGGGGATGCTTTCATTCAAGCATAAAGTAGTCATAACTCTCAACATCGTAATTCTCCTTAGAGAATTTTATGAGCTCTATCACAGATGCATTGACTTAAAGCATTAGCAGATTTGGCTTATCTTTCTCCTATGTATTTGGGTATATATGGTCCTGCTCAGTGACAACTGATTTGAAAGCTGAGCTCAGATTTAACGTGGCAATTTGCTCTGTTGCTATAAATCTCTCACCCAAAAATAACTGCAGGAAGGGTGAGGAAAGGAGGGAAGTCCTGAGCACAGCCAGTGCTATAGAAATATCTCCTGAACTCAACTTCGAACTGAATTTTAGAAATATTTAAACGCCCTGAAGTTTTAGTTATCTCCACATCATCTTTCTCAGGTATTTCTGTGAACATGACAGGTTACAGCCAGAGCGCTGTGCTGGCTTGGTTGTCTTGGTAGGAGAGAACTGCCATTACAGGACAACAGAAGCTAAGGCTGTTTAAGATATGACATTATAAAAGGCATTTTAAGAATCTGAGTTATAAAAGCTGTGGTTCTAGTCTAAAGAATGAGTCCATTAAAGAAAGCGTCACTAGATGTTTCCATGTTTATTATGTGCTAGTAACTCTGGGCTGAATGTGTGCAATTTGTGAGTACAAAGACATTTTTCTGCTAACAGCCAATCTTAAAAACTCAAGCTGGGATCTGAGAGGTGGGGTGGGCTTTTCATTCTCATACCTCATTACCAGGCAACATCAATTAACATATACTTGCTTATGCAGCTGTAAGTGATCCTTATTATTCTGTTTTTTAATCTTGAAACTGGTTCGAAATCAAGAGCCAAAAAATGCAAACCAGACTACAGAGTTTACACAACGATGACCCAGTGCCCATACACTGTAACTCAGCATATGTGAGCACAAATTGAAAACATCTGACTAAAGCCACAAATGTTGCAAAATTAATAACCCAGGTAAATGGTGAAGATTCCGCTGTTTAGAGTCAAACTCTCCCTAGATAACTGCATGGGTTGTTCGTGTCCTCTGAATTTCTGCCGGTATCTTTTCAGGAATGAGTGTTTGGGGTGCAATGTATTATCCCAGACAAAGTCACAAAAAGCCAGATAGGAAGGCTATTACCTCCCTGTATTATCATGTAGTATCTCTGTCATCACTTCCCTGGTCACAAGCATACAGTATTCTGAATTTATATTTAACTT
The DNA here is from genome assembly GCA_013397975.1 of Machaerirhynchus nigripectus. Classification (NCBI taxonomy): domain Eukaryota; kingdom Metazoa; phylum Chordata; class Aves; order Passeriformes; family Dicruridae; genus Machaerirhynchus; species Machaerirhynchus nigripectus. The sequence continues at coordinate 1,156,604 of VZRQ01003999.1, read as the reverse complement.
GTCTCTTAAGCACTAGAAGGGCAGAAGTTTATCAAAAAGGCTTTGAGCAACCACTTGTGTTCCACCCACATGTGCTGTAAGCCACCAGCACGTCTTAGATGAACCCAGCTTGGAGCTCCTGCCTCTCCCTGGGATCAAGGAGGGAAACAATTAACTCAGTAGCCATTCTCTAATGAAATGAGATTTTTAGAAGACTACCCGAAATTACAATTAGTTCATAATAATTAGCAATGAACAACAACAATAAAAATAGCACTCATTCACTTAAAATTATTTTTAATGTTATAATGACTGATACATAATTATACCAGAGAAGGGCTATTTAAAAGAGGGGAAAAAGGAAGATAACTTCAAAAGAAGAGAATTCATTTGTTGTTTATTTGCTTCAGGGTTCTAATTACTCTGGAAACCAGCAACCCTCCTGATAGGATTACTGACACGAACGCAACTGCAGCTGCAAGGAATGCTGAGCACATCAGTTTTTTAGCACCATTAAAACAGTCCTCTATAAATACCAGATGCATCTATCTATCTATTTCTTTCCCTTACTAGTGGAGCAGTCGCAGAGCATATCACAAAAATGAAATGTGTAGCTGTGGCAGAACTGGCGCAGTAGAGCGAGTAATTTGTATCAGGCTGTATAAGAGTTTAAGTTTTATTATTAAGTATATGTCACAGATATACTAGCACCAGTTCATCTTCTTTCCCCTTATAGTTCAGATTTATACACTTATTAATAAAATCCAGATGGTCATTTTAAAACCCTCATTTAGCAAAATAAGCCAGTCAAATCTGGTCAGAGTTGCCTGGACTCCATGTGGCAACACAGAGAGCCCTGGCAACTTTAATTGTTGCTGTCTAGAAGAGATTTATGATGCTATCCATCCTGGTCCTAGCTAATAAATCACATCTTCCTCCAGTCTTCAGCAGACAGGTTGGATGAAAAAGGCTGGTAGGTCTCATTAGGGCTCCTGCAAGTGGTGCAGAGGTAAGAAAGAGCCACCGGGTTTGCCACTGCTTTTGCTTTCGCCCATATGGACTTTCAGAGATTTGGTTTTGCTGATGGGGTTTTGAAAACCATCAAGAGGAGGATTTTCCCTCAGGACTGGAGGTTGGAGGAACCTTGACCCACCATTCTGTTCTGGTCCCAGCACGTAAAGCCTTTGGTTTGGTGCCTCTATGCCTCATCCTCCACGGAGCAACCCTCAGGTGACAATTCCTACCATCTGCCTTGGTTAGTAGGTAAGCCCCGCAGGACAGCCACTGCCTTCTACCATGCATATTGCAGCCATTCTCACCAGGGGGTGGTAAGTATAACAGCAATACAAAATAATAGCTAAAAGAGCTGGAAAATATCTTCAAATGTCAAGTTTTTGTATTCTGTCCCTCCCCCCCACTTTTCTAGCCAGCTAATAAGAAAAACCAATGTTGCAGAGCAGTTTGGAATTTCTTAGGTCCAATGTGAACAGTATCAAGGAGAAAAAAAGTGGAAATGTTCTCTAAAATAACACATTTATCAAAATACTCAACACACAGGGAAACACCAAACCAGCTGTTTCCTTAAGAGATCATTCTGTAATGGTCTTTGGGCAGCAACATCAGAAATTAAAATTCTTACATCATACTCTTAATAAAACTGTATTATTTTAAGATATGCAAGGGTGACAGGGAGCTACACTTATGATACACTATGTGTGTCCTGAAGACTGGTAAGGCAAATCAGATGAGGCACAAAAAGCACACTAGTGGGGGAAAAAAAGGGCATGTCAGTGTTTAGTATCTTCGTAAGAGATCTGGACGATGGGACAAAGTGTGCCCCAATGAAGTTTGCTGATGATACCAAACTGAGTGGGAGGTGGACACTTTGAAGAGAGAGCCACCCTGCAGGAAGACTGGATAGGCTGGAATAGTGGGCTAACAAGAACCTCATGAAGTTACACAAGGACAGGTCTGTCTGGAGAGCAGCTCTGTGGAAAGGGACCTGGGGGTCCTGGTGGACAACAAGCTCAATATGAGTGAACGGTGTGCTGCTGTGGCAAAGAAAGCCCACAGAATGCAGACCTGCATCAACACATGCATCCCCAGCAGGGATGAAGAAGTCACTATCCTGCCCTACTCAGTGCTTTTCAGGCCACACCTGGAATACTGCTTTCACTTTCGGTCCGTGCTATACAAAAAAGATGTGGACAGGCTGAAGAGGGTCCAGAAAACGGCCACAAAAAGAAAAGGCTGAGATAAGTGTTTGTTCAGCCTTGAGCTAAGAAGGCTTAGGGGAGACCTTACCACTGTGTCTCAGTATTTAAAGATGGCTATAAAGAAGATGGAGACTACCTTTTTACAGGGAGTCACAGGCAAAAGATGAGAGGCAATGGACACATGTTACTCCTGGGGATATTCCAGCTGGACACAAGAGGAAATATTTCACAATGAGAACAATCAGCCATTGGAATAATCTCCCCAGGGAAGTGATGAATTCTGCAACATCAGACACATTTAAGATTCAGCTGAGCAGGGTGCTGGGTCATTTTATCTAGACCATGCTTTTGCCAAAAAAGGTTAGACCAGATGATCCTTGAGGTCTCTTCCAACCTGTTATTCTATGATTCTATGTCTTTCCTGTCATTATAGGGCATATCTCTAATTTATAGAAATATATTGCTTGTCCAATTCATGTGAAAACATCTGTCTATTAATAATGGAAACATTCCCCTACTCCTTATGTCAAGTGCATTCCCAATGCAAAACAGAGTCTGTGCACTAGAGTTTCATATATAGTGGAGTGACGCAAATCTAAATGAGCTGGCTCAAGAAAGGAGCTACAATGGCAGAGCACAAAGCTTTTTTTCCTACAGGTAGACTCCTCTGAGCTGCCTGGCTGGGTAATCTTTCTCCACGACATAATGCAGAAGGCAGCACAGACAAACCCAAAGACAAGACAAACAGCAGATGCAGAGACACAACAGTGAGCCACAGGTCGGCGAGGCAGCAACGCTTCAGTAGCTCAAATGCTGGCAAACTTTCAGCCAGCAAGACACAGTCACCAGGTGGGGTCTGAGGAGAGTGTGGAGTGACTTCGTGGTAGGGAGTTCTTCCCATGGAAGAGAAGAGCATAGGTGATGTCATCATTTAGACATGGGTGGTGGGAGGTGGCACTGTAGCAATGGGGAATGACCTCATTAATCCATAGGGAGGGAGGGAGCCTAAGAAGGGCTGGAGCAAAAGAGAAGCACCCTGTGTTTAATATGCACACAAGAGTCAGGTGTAAAAAGGATTCCCAGTTGCTCTGGGGGGTAGTTTCCCAAAGACTGCAGAAATTCACTTTGCTTGTGCTGACAGGCATCACAGAAGCAAGGTTCATAAAGAGTGTAACACTGGCTTCGAAATATTTGAAGTTTTCACTTATTTCAGTTACACGTGTAATGGGAAGAAAAGACTGTATCATATCTTTGTTAATGATCTTGTTAATGACAAGAGAATGAGACTCAGTGCTGCAAATCCTAATTACTGGCTAATGCTTAAAATAGCAAAAGTACCTATTTCTTGAGCAGTCAGTCACATTAAGCATCAAGCGTACTTCTCTCACACACTTCTGAGATGATATTCAGCTTTCAAACGGGAAAAGAGGGAAAAAGAATGCTACCTGCAGTCTCATAATAGCGTCAGTTGTGAAAAAGACTCAGCTTCATGTTTTCCAAAGTTGCTATTTTTGTACATGCTTGGAAAAAGCGCAGTTTAACAAAACTTCACCATCAGCAATCCTCACAAAACGTTTGGCAGGTATTTGCCAGCTCTTTACTGAGCTAATTCATTTTTTAAAAGCAGCTCAGCAGAGATAACCACTCGGATTTAGATTTGAGTTCTTGTGTATGACATTCGTCAGTAGAAATGAAGTACTTTGGAGACAAAAACAATCATATTGTTTCATTAGCCTGAAATATTTCAGATGGGGACAGCAATAAAAGTAGATAGCTTTTACATACAAGCACAGCAGAAAAACTGTTTCATAGTGAGAGTTCAGAATGACTGGCAAATAACCTGCTCTTCTAACAGAAGTGGGAGTAAGGTCAGGCCAGCACGTGGACCACCTTGCCCAGCTGGTGAAGGTTTTGCTGTTCTTTGAGCTCTGTGTGTTGTGCATTCTAATACACTGAGTTTCAATGTTTTCCAGTGCTTGCTTTATCTCATAGGGAAAAGCAAACACAGTGGCAAATGTTCCATAAACTCCAAAGACAGGGCCAACCTTATGATCTACACACATCATTTTCCCTGAAGGCAACTCAAGTAGGATGCCACTCATGTGGAGATGTCTCAGAGTGTTCTTCCTCCTTCAAACACCTGATGAAACATCACTCCTGATAGGAAACATTTATAAATGTCCCTTTTTCCAGGTCAAGAGTTAAGGAAGGTTGTAGAAGTTAGTGTGAGCCCCAAACCAGATTTTAATCAGTACGTGACTGACCTCTTAATGCATTAATTTCTTCATAGAAAAGCTTAAAATTACTTGAATTAAAAAAACCAGCATTTTAGAACCATAGTACTATTCTGTAAAGCAAGCAAGAAAACTGCAGACCGAATATGTTTTCATTCCCTTTCATCCCGGAAAGTTACTAAGACTTCGTTAGAATACAATCTGGTAAAGCATTTCAGCCTGACCAGCAGAGTACCCTGTGACAGACCACAACACCAACCCGTTGGTGTTAATATACAGGAGACAACTTCTAACTTCAGTTCTAAGAGACAACTTTTAACTGAAAAAAAGAACTAAACCAAAATAAATTATATACTGAACTTCAACTGCCTTTCATATTAAAATCTTACTGGTTTATATTGCTGAGACTTAATTTTTAAACTTCTGAGGTACATCGGAAGTTATTTTGGGACCCTAACTTAAGCTATGAGGCACAAGCCGACATTTTGAGGTATCAGCAGAAAGATTACCATGAAATGTTAAAGAGAGAGTTATTCCCTCTAGGTCAGTTGAAACAGGAATGGCACATCCTCATCTCTCCAAGTCTTCCACAAGCCCTGAATTGTACAATAGCACGCTTCAATTATTCCCCTGCTTTCAGTGTGCTAAAAATAAAACTGACATCATAAACAATTTTAACTAATATTATAAAGCTAAGTGCATGCCAGTGTCAGCAAATGAAATGTAAAATTAATTGTGCTGCAAGAGAGGAAAGCCTTGTGAAAGAATTACTGTAGTAGTAAATGGTGAGCACTTCGCCCTTAAGCTTCACTGAAGTCATTACTACTTAGATGTCATGAAGGATAGTTTCACAAAGTCTTCAACACAATGTTAATTTATTTTCAAAATTAAAGAAATAAAATTTATTTTATTTAAATAAATATAAAACTTAAACAAAATTTATTTTCAAAATAAATTAACAACACAATGTTAATTTATTTTCAAAACCAGCCTGCCAACCCCAAGACTCACTGACATTAGCTTTTGATGATTTCAAGGGGCTGTATTTGGCCTCAGACATGTGGATGGGAGGCTGTGTATAACTAAAGTTTTGACGGAAGACAACACTGTCTCTAGAAAAACAAAGGCATCATTTTCTGAAACAAATACAAATGTTGCATTCTCAAAATGAGCAATCATCAACTCGAGGAGCTAAAATGAACATGAAAGTACACAGATCAGGGGAACTTTTAAAAGCTGGCACTGAACATACCGGCTTCATACACAGCCTCAATCACTACTGCTTCCTTTCCTGGCCAAACAAGATTTGACTGCTGTTAGAAGGTACTCCCAGTGCAACTATGGATGGGCAAACTGACTTGTATATGGTACCCTCATGCCTTAATTGCAACACCACCAGATAGAGTAACTCTCCTTTGGTGGTGATTATGTTAAGAAACATGAGGCAGGCAGGTAAGGTTGGCAAGACAGCACAGCCAGGGAGGAAGAAGGCACTTGGTGACTTGTAAAAACAAAAAACCCCAAAGAAGATGTTGGAACAATTCATAGGAGAGAACACATCCTTTAAGACTTCTTCCTCTTTAAAAGCCTCTTTTTTTTTAACATCAACAACAGTTAATGAAGCAATAAGGGAGGACTGAATTTGATGCTCAACAGTTTTAGGACCCAGAGCTGAAAGCACTGAGATAACTTGTTCCATGCCTCCCCAGGGTGTGCAAAATGCAGGTCTGAGTGAGTTACTGGACAGGCAGGGGATTTCTGGGACACAAACGGCCAATTTAACAAGTATGCTAATGTTCACTGAAGGGAATGACAATTAGAAGAGCAAGCTGTGTCTTAAGGATGAGCTGAAAAGACAGTGAGGAGATGCAGCTGTTTGGAAGGAAATTTGTTAAGTTGGGATCTTATCTGTGCTTTCTACCACGGAGATCCTGACTGCTACAAAAACTGTACTTCAGTGGAAGATGGTTTAAAACCAATCTAAATATCTATCACAAGAATACATTTTTGTACATAAACCATAGTCTTTGAACTCCCTGCATCTTGATCCTATTCTATAGGTGGAATATTGCCCACTACACAGGGACAAACACCTGTGTTAGTAAAATGCTGTGACTAGCTGGTGCTGCAGAACAATGAAGCATTAGGAGCCTTGTTTACAACATTGCTCTTGATCAAAAGAGATCACACTAAATGTGTATAACTATAGCAGTTCTGTAAGTAATAATTGTAAGAATAATAATTTTCAGAAAATCTGTGGCCATAGTAAGGCCACCAGTTCCTCAAACACTTAGTGAGTAACTTGGCTCTGTAAGGTCAAACTCTGTTGTGTTTCTATTCCGAGGTCTTTACATATGCATTTATGTTTGAAGAGATGGTTCTCAACACCATACCGCAGAACTCCATCTCCATACATAATTTAACATGGCCATATGAAACTTACTTTAATATGCAAAGCAAAGATCACATGAAGTGATAAACATTTAATGTGAGTGGAGTTGAAGGTGACACACTACCATAAAACAAAAACATACAAAGCAGTATTTGTTCTTCCTGTCCTCCTCTGCTAGACAACTTGATAACAAAATGACACACATGGATTTCCTGACTTAATCTGGGTGCACAACAAAACCTAAAATTTAAATTAACAGGCCCCAAGGATTCGGATCCAAGAATATACTATGCCAGGAGAAAAAAGTGAAATCTGATGATTACACTTTTCAAAAGAATGATCCCTCAAATGTGTCATGCCAAGATTATAAATGTAACTGAATATCCACAGAACCTACAGGCGAGATTTAAAATAGAAACCAGCCTTTAAAGACAAGAATTTCAACCTGAGCCAAAGATGAGTATATTTTTCTTAAAAAAAAAAAAAATTGCTAGTCGTTTATTTTCAGTGTTTTAGTCACTAATGTGACACTGACCAGTAGTTTCTTCTTGCTTACACACAATTAAAAAGAAATAATAATAATAATAATAATTTAAAAGTCTTACACCTACCAGAAAACAACTTTCTTTCCCTACCAATTTTGACCTTTTCTGTTTGAGAGACATTGATTTTTTTTACCGCCTGTGTTTCTAATGGAGCTTGAAATTAACACGGCTTTTTGTTTACCTCCTAATTTGTGCACCACCATCATCAGTGCTGTCAGCACAGCTTTGGGAATAGGGCTTGTTTACTGCTTCTGCATAACCAGCAGTAGGAGCATAGGAGCAGAAAATAGGTTTGGTTTAGAGTTTTTCCTTTATTTATTCTTTTTGTCCAGGTCCTTTTATAGGTTACATATTAATCACTTGAGTGATAATGTGGCCTGTTTTGTCAATATTCCTTATATAGAACATAGAAAGACTTGAGCTTGTTCAGGGATATGTTGAATTCCTCTGGTACATGTACCATAAAAAGTTGGTATTATTGTTGTGTCAGTCCAAAGCATTTGTCAGCCTTTTGCACAGTGGGAGTTTCAGGAAGACCAGCACCACCTGTCTAATGTGGAATACCAGCTAGAGAAGTCCCACAGCAACTCATTCTCTGAGTCATGGCTTTGGCACGATATCCCAATCTCTGCATTAAGACAGCTTCCAATACCAGAGTCTCTCCAGTGGCACAGGAAAAATGTCATTGAGTCACATACTCAGGATCAGTACAAAGGCTTGTATTCTTGAAGATCTGCAGCACTGTCATTGCTGTAAGAATAAACTCACTTCTCTTGGTCACCACCAAAGTGCACGGCCAGGGGTTGGTGACATACAAATTAATTTAAGTTACCATCCCATTATCATGTCCTTCAACAACTGTATGGTTGCTACATGATATGTCCACCTACTATTGTAACTGTATAACTGACATTTGTGATACGCTATCAAACCATTAATATTGCCAACTAAAGCAATTCTATCCATTTTCCAGACAGGATTACAAATTCTATGCACTGATTTTCTTTCAGTGCAAAGGAATGGACTACATGGTCCATGAAACATGGGTGTCTGTTTTCTGGATGTTTTCTCCTAAGAAACATCCCCATGCCATGCTGCCGTCCACTTTTGTATGAGCACTGGCATAGTCTGAACATAAAAGAAAGCTATTTCTTCATAAAAATATTTTAAACAGTTTTAGAACAGCTGTTCTAAACCATCCATCTCTTTGAGTATTATACTCCCCAAAACATAGAAGTCTAGCTATCTGTCTCAAAATAATCTCAAAAACAGGAGTTTCTTGTTGTTCCTGTTAGAAATTTATCCCTCTTCCCCAAATTCAGTACAACCTCTAACTATGCTCCCCAGGTTCCTCCTGCATATACTGTTTCATGATTCTGAGAATTTAGTGCTGCACTGATTCACTGCCTTTGATGATCTGCGTGCAGCACATCTAGACACTGGGCATCCATTAATTAAAATCCCTCTTTATTCTTTGTGAAGGATCAAAAGCTGTGTTTTAAATACAGTGATGTTTTTGTACCTTACCTACTCTGTCAACTGTGCTTCTGTGTCAAAATAATAACTTTTAGTTAACCAGAACATACAGTGTGTTCCAGTTGTTTCTTTTTCTGTATTCTCTCCCAGATGACAGCCTTGTTGATTTCTGCTTGTATCTTCATGCCTAAAGCCTTTTTCCCCTGCAGAAGGTCATTAAGTTTCAGAGGGGCTTTTTTTCTGCATGAAGCTACCAAAATTAGTTTGTCTCTCAGCACTGCCTTGTTAGCATCTCAGTGACTAAACAATGCTCCTTCCTCTGGAGACAGGAATTCAGAAAGGGCATCTCTTGACCCAACGAGGTCTGTGCATATGTACTTTGTATCCTCTAGGTTGTCTATGGGCATAGTATAAATCATTATCAAGTACCAGAAGGTAAAAGTAATCTGATTTTAAAAACACATCTTCTTCAGGGGGGTTCAATGTATGCTGGAAGGACTTCCACAAGTGTTCAGTAAAGGTTTACTAAACAAAGTGGTTTTGCAACAGTATGCAAAGATCTACCAGGGCACAAAATCAAAGAATCTTAAAGACATAATCTTAAAATCAGGAAAATTATTTAAGTTTGTAGTCTTATCCATCATTATTACAATAATTGTCTTAAAAATAGACTCATGCCTTTTGCTGTTTTCATTTCAATTTTTGTCAAAGACTGACGTACCAGAATGTTAATGTTATATAATTATATATTCTGTAATTTAAAGCAGCATGGCGTACTGGTTGGTAAAAGCACATTTCACACTTCATTACTTCTGCTACAACTCAACCAATCTTCTCTTTCCAGCAAGTCAGAGTTTCTTTGCTTGTTACTTTCTTTTTTTTTCAAGTGTTTCTGCTCCCTAGTTCTTTGTTGCTTATCTACAAGCTATACTGTCCTCAGAGATGGACCTGTAGATGGCAATGGGGGAAATCTGAAGGCTTCCTCTAGTAACAAACAGAACTAACAATGGAAGTGAATGGCAGGTTTGGGAAATGTAGATGGCCATCACAATGAGCACTGAAGAGAGGACAGAACTGCAACCAGTGCCCTGAAGTTCAGATTACCATGGAAATATAATGGACCCAAATGGACCCAAAAGCCTGACTATTTTAAACCACAGCATGTGTCCCAAATTCATCAGATTAGGACAAATACCATGCTGCAAGATTGCTTCTAGGTTGTGAAATTGGTAGGGGAATTTTTAAACACAGAAGACTATTGTAACTGATCTGCAGAAACACAAACAAATATGCTTGGTAAATTAGGAGAGTCCTGAAACACTCCTAACAACTATCTCCTACTTTGACACCTCTGAAAATGTTATTTGTACTGGCCCTTCAAACACACAATAACCACCAAGGAATGTACAGTTTTGCTAATGTAGCTATAAAAAGATTAAACCAAGATGCCACTAAAATCCACATCTTACTTTTCCTCTTAGCACACTTCCATACTGATTTGGAGACAGCTTTGATACCAGTAGTAAAAAAAGAATATCTTTGGTTTATTTTGACTGGTACTGCAGAAGGAAGTTGCAGCACATTACAGACTTCTCATTAGTCTTAAAAAATCCAGATGTGCTGGGTTCAAATTGGTAATGTTGTTAGTGGCTAAGTATTAAACTGTAAAAAGAGAGTTTAAGGAGTTGTGGGTCACCTTTAAAAAAAAAAATCTTTGAATTTATTCATATGGGTTCAAGAATTTAGGAATGATGGAACTAGCCATCTGTATGACACCAGCTCTAACCATATCACAAACGGGAGCTTTGGTAGGTTGCAATGCTTATTTAGTAGCATAAAGCTGCACATGTGGATTTTCCAGGCAGCACCCAGGCGTGCCCTATCTCCCACTGATCACAGCGTCTTACTCTGTGCCACAGCAGAAGCACCCGCAGAGATGTGAAATCTTCCCCCATCCAGACCTCAGACAGCTCAGCTCAGAGCCTTTGGTTTCAGTCTGGCTTCTAACTAGCAAGTGGATTGTATGCAACAAAATCTGCTGCTTTCAAAAACTGTGCAAAGTGCATGGACAGCGTCAGCAGGCAGAGCACAAGGTCGTTCTCTGAAGCACTCTTTCACTTTACACCTTTTAACTCATTCTCAAGTAGGCCCCTTACTGAAGCTGCAGGTTCCACTATGCTAATAGCAAACTGATTCCCCAGGGATGCAGTTATACACTGTTTCACAATGCTTCCCATACTATAAAGGATATAAATTCTTTTTACTATCATACACAAAAAATTGCCATCATTGCAATGGCACAGCTGCTTCTAGTTCGGTAACTTCTATCATTTCCTTGTGTTTTCAAGCACTATGAAACATAGTTCTTGAAAACACGAAACTCACAATACCACCACATTTTACATATGGACCATCAAAGCAAATAAGGGTTAAGTTTCTGGTTTGGTATCACCCAGGAAGCTCAGAGCAGATTTAGAGCCAAGATGTCCCGAAGAGCAGTCCTACACTATAATCCCAAGCACATCCTTCCAATAAAGGTACTTTATTTCAAGATGCACATTTTTCTTTTCAGCTTGGCAGTTTGACTTCTTTTTAAGACCTTTAATTATAGCTCAGCTTATGTTCCGTTTATTTTTCCATGGCTTTTTTTTTCCTGTCTAGTACTCTACTGGTTTTTCCTCTCTCCAGAAACACCAAATGCTTAAAAAATCTCTTCTGTTGTTAGCAAGCAGGAAAGGAGAAGAATTTCTTGAGAGCGTCTCTCTCTTTCTCCATGGAGGAAACAAAACAGATGTTGTGCTCTCCTCAGGGAGAAGGATCCTATCACAGAGCAGGTGTGAGTGAAGGCTGCTTTGCGTGTGAAGAGGAAAAGAGCTGCTTTAAAGGACCTTGATGGAAAAGCAGCACTGATGGCAAAAGCATTTGTTTTTTTGAGTTAGAGAAAGAAGTTAATTCCCCTAAAGAAAAGAAGGGATGCGGGGAAAGCAGTAGGGAAAATAACACCTTGCTTTGCATTGGCAGGAGGAGCAAGGGCTACTGCCAACTTTCCCAGTATTAATCTCGCATTTCCCTTAAAGCAACAGCTTTGCAAAACAGGGAATGGCATGAAAATGTCATTTGGGTATATAAAAGTTTAATACTTCAGCCTCAAACCAAGAATAGGCTATAGACTCCACCTCCCAAAACATCCAGAGCAAAATGTGGGTTCCTTTTAAACCTCATTATTTCTGAAGGGGGTCAACACTGTATTTTTAATTACTTTAGGCTGACATTACTGGGTAACTTTCACAATATGAAAGATCCCCTAAGCCCTTCACTGTGACCTCAAAAAATAATTTTAAACATTCCCCAGCATAACAAGAAACAATTACTTAAATATAATTTCACCTTTTGAAACACTTCCTTTGTATGTATGTGAATACACAGTGAAGAAATAATAATGTTTGTGTTAACACCAGTAAATCTTAGACAACTCAGACTTAGGGTGAAACAGTGATGCTCAGTCTCTAACACACAGGGGAACACAGGTCAGAGCAGCTTTCTACATCTCCATGAAGACTGGTCTAATAACGGAAAGAAAAAAAAAATTATCTCCTTTGGAGTTTAATGGAGTTTTAATTTTTGTTCTCTCACAGATTAACGAGTATCTTCTCCTGCATGAAGTCAAGTTTGCATAAATGCCAGCTCACTTTTAAAGACACCCTTGCATTTACAGGCAGCCAGTTTTATCTGCAGAGCTCAGTTTAAAAAAAAGGAGACACCAAATGAGCTGGTCCCAATGCTGCTTCCAAGATCAAACTTAAGAAGGGACAGGTGTTCACAGGCATTATTTATACTGAAACACAGGCCCAGATGCATCCATAGAACCTCTAAATTTCTTCTGTTACCATACCCTGGCATCATTTTTCTTTCATGTTGGAATAATGCTACAGCATACAAAACCCTGTTTACTTGGGAATAAAAGAGCTACAGTATTCAGTACCCTTTTTACTTGTTTAATTCAGTTGTTTAATTTTGATGGATGCATTTTTGACAAGTCCTCAGTAAGCAAAACTGGCTGGTTTACACAGGGGGCTAAGGGTGCTAGAGGACAGGAAACACTGCTGCATACTCACATTTATAAATAGGCACAACCTTTTTTTACTGCAGGTAGCAGTGTCAGAGCATTACAGAAAAATCTCTATTCCTCTGAGGACTGAAAAAAATTAAAAGACTGACAAGTGAGCCCAGCCAAAATTCGTAAGTGGAAACACTGCCTCGAGTAACCACCAGCAATATTCTAAGGATCCAATTCAGTTTTACATAGGAACACTATTCTAAAGCAAAGGACAGTTAAAACACGATTGTTTTCTTTTTGTGGCATAGTGTTCTAAATGCATTGTGACCTCAGTGCCACCTTTCTGACGCAGCAGCAGAGGGAAGAGGGTACAATCTCTGCACTGTGCCAGTACTACTGCCCTGCAGTGGCCAGGATAGCAGTGCTTGAGTCTCCTTGTGTCAGTGGCACGCAACAGAATCTCAGCAAAGCAGGTGACTTCATCAGATCCTATAGAGCTGTGATGCGTAGGAACAGAAGAAAGATCTCAAGTCCACCACTGTCTTCACACTTTACCTTTTTACTTTCTTTGCAGCAGAATGAAACGTTCTAATGCATGGATGAACCTCGGGAAATACCGAGGAGCCAGGCTAGGCTTGTCTCCATTACCTAAATGCACTCTGTAATTTCTACTTGAGAAATAAACAGATTAATAAGTTTGGTCCATCAAACAATAAATAATTTGTGTGCACAAATAGATTTGATTCACAACAGCCCAATGGTGCACACTATCACTGCAGCAAGCTGCCTGCTGTAAAAGCAATGTGTTCTCCAACTATCAGAAAGCAAGGGGTACAGCTGCTGAAGGATGATGTGAAATTAAAGAGGGAATGAAACGTGTGATCTTATTTAATCACACCTGGTGCTTCAATTTTTCAGTAACAGCACCCTGCTAGACTGTGTCAAATCAGTTCTACAAAGAAAAAAATTATGGATGGAAAAATGAATTAACTCTTTCATCCCTGCTGTTAATACATTATGCAAGTCAGAAACATCCTTAGCAGTGGCTGTTAAGGATCCTTTTTTCCCAGATGAAAGGTGCTTGGATCTGGCTAAATGGAGCTCAGTGGATGACAGGGCTCCTGTGCCAGCAGGTGAGAATGTGCCCGCCACACTGAGAGAAGCAGAGGACTTGGGGGTGTGAATAAACGACTATTACACACCAGAAGTCTTCCTGGCTAGAATCAACTTGAAGGACCCAAGTGCCACACTGGGACCAGTCGTTTCTATTTGTTTCCTTAGGTGGGTGGCACATATGTGCAGAGAGAGAGACAGAGGAAGCAGGACAGCTGGGCACAGCAGAATGCAGAAGGGCAAAATGCAGCTCCTCCCTTGCACTGGATGCTCTGCTCAGCGCAGATTTCCTGTAAGAAGAAAATTTATCCTAGAAATTCCCTGGTTTCTGTTTTCTTTTGGGCTTTCCCTTTTTGAGGATTTTTGTTTAAGTCTTATTTAACAGTTTGGGTTAATATTAAACATCAAACATAATTCGATTCTGCTGGCATTGTGTGGTGTGATTTTTGTCTCCTGTTGGCTGGTCACTGTTCCTCAGTGTGACCTATGTACTAATAAATCACTTGCACTAATAGACAGCAAGGTTCTCTATCTAATGTAAAAAATGGCATCTGTGGTCAAATGTTCCATTCTTCAGGGAAAAGGGAAAAAAATAATCCTTCTACATGATTTCACTCAGCAGCAGAAAGCAAAAAGCCAAGGTATAATTAGCTTAACATAAACATCTTTATATTAAATTCATAGAGAATAAAATCAAACATGAAAAATAACTATTACACTTCCATTTTGGTATCCTCATTGAATTAGTGTCACCAGTACAACAGTGGATAAAGCAAGATATAAAAGGCTACTGTCTGGATGAGCTGTGTGTTTGGAGAGCAGCTCATTTTTAGAGGGCGGATACTTCTTTATGCAAGTATTACATGTTTAAGAAATGGGCATTTATTTGGACATACTGTCTTACAAGATGTCTAGTTTTTACAGTATGGATTCAGCCACTTTACTGAAATACTTGGGCATTCATCAAATACCTGAGAACAATTTTATGAACATTGTAGTCTCTTCATCATTACTTTTATAACTCATACTCAAAGAGATTATCACACCAAGGAGTATTTTTTAATAAATAAAAAGGCATTTTAAAAGATCTTCATAAACAGATGATACTAATACTGCAACATAGGGGATTAATTCAAACCAGGAATATTTTAAATGCTGATTATAATCACAGTTCAAATTAAGAAGAAGGAACCCTTGGTTTAAATCAGTTTTACTCTTGTTTTACACTTTTAATCTGTATTTTCCTTTAGTGGACCGAATGACAAGACAGAACTGAAATGGACTTAAAGAAATCATCTAGTCTACCCCTTCACTTGAGACAAAGACAAATACCCAGACGGGTGACTCTTACTTATTCCTCACACCTACCACTCTACTCCAGTTCCCCCAAATACTCCATTATAATATGCTTATGCTACGTTTCTAATACCCAAAATAAACCTCCTTAGGTGCAAACTGAACTAAACTTCCTTTACCTCTTACCTTTGGTTAGATGGAGATGGTATGGTAAAATACCCTATGATTTTATACTAAAAAACCTTTCATATACATTAAGATTGTCTCTCTTTCCATCTGTGTCCTTGCATCCTGGACCCAGCTCTTCCAGTATTTTTTCACTGGTCTTTCCTAATCTCTGCTCACTCCTACTGCTCTTTTTCTGGCATTCTCCAGTTTATTTATGCTGTTCCATGGTGTGAAGCCAGCTCTGGACACTATCCCAGCAGAGCGACAGACAGCCAGCAGAAAGGAGTGAAGGATGTCCTATGGATTACACACAAGACTCTGACTTGGATTAAAGTGTGGTTTCTTCCCCATCTTCTCTGCCAGCCATATCATAGCATGACTCATATTCAACTTGTGATATCCCCACATCACATGCTCTCTCACTGTTACTTACTCAGATATCCCTTGTGTGCATACACACATTTGTTTTCCCTTCCTGGGGAAAACACTTCACTGAAAGCCTTACTTATATTTGCTGAATTCCCATCTTAGTAATTTTAACCATTTCTGCATTTTATGAAGATCACTCGGGGCTCTAAACCTGACCTTCACAATATCCAAAGCCTGCTGGAGCTTTTAGTCCATTGCACACTGCTCTCTCCAGCCCATTGTTCAAGACACTAATGAAAACCATGAGCAGCACCGAGCTGGGGCAGAATGTAACAACAGCACTGCACTTCAGGCTGCCTCCCCATCTGCCAAACAGACAATAACTGTTCCTTGAACACAGTACTTCAAGGAGTCCTTCACCTGCCTGCCTCACAGTAATCTCACCTAGATGGTTTTTTAACCTCTTTACTTGTAAAAAGGCTACATGGCTTTTCACAACACTGCCAAAAGCTGTACTAAAGACATAGCTACTACTTCGATCTCCTACACCTCTTATTCTACTCAAAAATTAGAAAGGTTTGACACTTTTTTTCCTAATAAATCCACACTGGCTGTTTTTCTATCAACTTATTGTCCTCTAGGTGTTTATAAACGGATTAATAATTTTCAGGAGCATTTCCCCATGTATCAGAGTTAAGCTGACAGGCTTCCTCATTTTCATGTTTAAATTTGTCCTTCCTCATCCTTCCCAAGTTCTTAAAGATAAAAGCTTCAGATCAGGGATGGTCTCATCTGAGGCACACAAGGGTCATTTTCAAGAGACCCTGGTGACTTGACTGTGTCCAACTTCCCTCCATTACTTCATCTCTGTCCCCCATTCTACCTTATGTTCTTTTCCCTCTATGTAAGCTAAACTGTTCCAAGCACCCTGTCACAACTAGCCTGTTTGGGAAAACTGAATCCAAGATAGGCTAGTGTTCATATTCCTCTTTGTGACAAGCTTTCCCCTCGTTGTCCACAAAGTAAGAGAACTCTTACTTCCTACATTTTTCCCTTATTTCTATAGTATTGAAAAACCTGAATTTTAATACCCATTGTAGTTGTCACATACTGAACTAGGTATTACATGGGGAAAGATAAGAAGCACATGGCAGCACAAAGCAGCACACGGCAGCACAGACCCTGGGTGGAGGAGGTGTCACGGCAGACCCCTACAGGGAGGAGCCTGCCAGAAGCTGACAGACGGGTGAGCAGTGCATGATCACCCCATAGAAGGACATTCAGTAGGTGCATTGCTGATGTGGCAACACGGGATAGGTCACATAGAGAGAATTACCATGTAAGGAAATACCGTGCCTTGAAGAATTGTATAAAACCAGCTCGTTTCTTCGAATAAACGATTCAGATCCAGATTCAGATTCCCACCCGGTGAAGTCAGAGTTTCAATCAGCGACAGTATTAGTGTTACTTTTTAACTTTTTCCTTTAGCAGTGCATTATCCTGTTGTCCTTAGTTATAGAATTCCTGATTTTTGAGTAATTGCAGAGGGCCAGAAGTACTTGTGATATTTTGTGTTTTCCTTCTTCAGTGGAATAGTCTGCTGTCATGTCTGTAGTATCTTGTCTTCCAAAAACCTGTCAGCTCCCTTGAACTTTCTTTTCCCTCCCTTCCTAGCCCTTACCTATCAATTCTAAAGTTCAAAGAAACAAACTCTTTTAAAAAGTCCTTTGACATTATTCAGCTGTTTTTACTCATTCCTTCCTTTCCTCCAGATCAGAAACTCTTTTGTGATCATTTTCACTCACATTGTCTTCTGTCTTCAAATTCTCAACCACTTTCTTCTGATGACTCAGAACAAAGCATAAAGTAAATTCTTTCACTGATTTCCTTTGTCCTCAGAAGCAAAAGTAATCCTCTTTAGATTTTAGCTCTTATTAGACAGCCTGGACAAGATTGACTTGACCAAGGGTAGGCATCTATTCAGCTTGTCACCCCAGAGAAGAGATCAGGCTCTCCCAGACTCAGATTCAACTTACACTATAGTAAATGCTTAAAGAAAATCACATGAAATATCTTGAATGGTTCCCATTTTTCCTAGAGTGACCCACAATGGGAAGCTCTGGCAATTAGCTCACATACTGGCACCTATCAATCACAGAACTGTGCTGGATGGAGGGGCCCTCTGGAGGTCTCCAGTCCAACTTCTGGTGAGAGCAGTAGTGCTAGAGCAGGTCATCCTGGGCTGTGTCCAGTTGAGTTGGAATATCTGCAAGTATGGAGATCAACACCTTCCCCAGACCCCTATTCCACTGTTTCATCACTCTTTCTCCCCACCTTATATTTAGTTAGAATTTTCTGCATTACAACTCATGTCCATTGCCTCTTGTCCTGGTCTTGTGCACATCTCAGAAAAGTCTGGTTCTGCCTTTTCTCCATTCTCCCAACAGGCTGCTGCAGATATAAGCCTCCCCAGAACCTTGTCTTCAGACTGAACAAATCCAGCCCTCACCCTCTTTTCCTGCCTCATGTGCTCCAGACCCTGACTGCCTTGGGGACCTATTCCATGAACCCACTACAGCTTGTCATTGTTTTTCCTGTGCTGAGCACAGAACTGCACAGACTGCTCAAGATGTCATGGCACTAGTGCCAAACAGAAGGGCATGATCAGTTCCCTTGACCTGCTGACCACACTGCTGCTTGTACAGCCCAGGATGTTCTTGTCCCCCTTTGCAGTGAGGACACTGATAGTTTGTATTTAAATCGTTGTTTATCAAGACCCCAAGGTATTTTTTAGCAAAGCACTACCCAATAGCTTAATGTCTTTTTTATATTGCGGTGACCAAAACTGCACCCAGGATTTGAGGTGAGGCCACCCCAGTGCAGGGCAGAGCGGGACAATCGCCTCCCTTGACCGGCTGGTGATGCTGTCCCTGATGCCCCCCAGGACACAGTCAGCCCTCTCGACTGCCAGGGCACTGCTGACTCATATTCATCTTTCCATCAACCGGGACCCCCAGGTCCCTTTCCGTAGTGCTCCTCTCCAGCCACTCATTCCCCACAGAACCTTCAGGGCTGACTCATCTCAGGTGCAAAATCCAGCACTTGCCCTCTCTGCAGGGCCTCTCTACCCTCCAGAGAGTCACCAGCTCCTCCCAATTCAATGTTCTCAATAAACTTACTTAGTATTCCTTCCAGTCCTGCGTCCAGGTCATTAATGAAGGTATTGAAGAGCACAGGGCCAAGGATGGAGCCCTGAGGAACCCCACCAGTGACAGGTCACCAGTCTGACGTACCCCATTCACTGTAACCCTTTGTGCTTGACCCGTGAGCCAGTTGCCCACCCATCATATAACTTGATTATTCTGATGTGTGCTGGACATTTTGTCCAGAAGGATCCTGTGACAGACAGCATCCAAAAGCTTTGCTTTTTTAAAAAAACCCTACGTTTTACTGGCTTTCCTAGGTCAACTAGGTGTCATAGAAGAAAATCAGGTTTGACAAGCAGGACTTCCCTCTCATGAAGCCGTGCTGGCTGTGACTGACTTGTCCTAAGCTTGTGGGCAGTAGCAAACAACTGTTAGTGAATGTTTCAGCTTGTTGATATAAACTTGAAGACAGCATGTATAAATAAGTATGGCATTTCTTACTCAGTTAATACAACCTACACATATTTATTTACATGATTTTCACTTTTACATCCATTCCTTACAGTTTCATTATATTTGGACATGGGTAATGATAGATTATTTTAGGTAATTTTTTTTATTATTTGGGATTCATGTTAAGTTCTAATTATAGAATAGATGTTAGTGTAAAAGTGAAATGCAATAAAAATGCTGAAGAACAGTATTTTCCAAATAAGCTACAAAATCAAGGCAAAAATAAGCTTATCATTATAGTTTTAAGTAACCAGTCTTACTAAGCAAGGAAGCATTACCTTGGTGAACTGCATGTCAGTTCTGGTTGCCATATTTCTCAAGAGCATAGAACTGGTAGATCTCATCCTCTACCACACAGATTTTGTTTATATATTCAAAGAGGAAAACAAGCTTTTCAGCTTTTTTTTCTCCTCCCAAGTGGTTTCTTATTTTTGAATGAACTAGTCACTGAACTGAAATAGCTGAACAAACATGATAAAGATATTATCTCTGCACCTGCAGAAGTAGAAAAAGTTTAGTTCTTCAACAACAGGTGTTTAACCAGTGACTTTCACCAAGTCTGTTGTTTGACTTCCGTTGTGTCTCAGCAGCAGCCACTGTTATACATAGAAAAACAGAAATTTAAGTAATTACAAGAACCTGTATGATCTAACTTTGCTGTCTGAAGTTCAAATAAGTCCAATGTACTTTTCTTTAAAAAAGTAAATATATAGCACAGTTTTAAATTGAAATCACATTAAATATTTTATACCCACTTTGCACTGCACAGTTTGCAACTGCTGGAAATACTGCATTTTGTTAATACAATTTTTAGTCCCCTTTTTTTTTTTTTTTTTTTTTTTTTTTTTTTTTTAGGAAACAAAAACAAAAACAAACCAAAAACCAAAAANAAACTAACCCATGACAGAGACCTTGCTGTGAAAAAAGGCAGAGAAGCACTTGCTGCCTCATCCCCCATAGAATCCAAGTGCATGCTGAGGGAAAGAAACAGTAATGGGGTAGTTGTGAATAAAAGCATCTTTCAATATTCAGAACTGTGTTGAAATAACTTTTGAGCAAACGTTGCTGGCTTCAAAAATATTTCATTTCATGTTTTTGAAATTGTTACACAGGTTTTAAAATATCAAGCTATTCAATCTGCAACATATACATCATGCTTCACTACTGCCAGAATGGTTCAACCTGGCCTCTTTGCAGCACATCTGACATTTTTGCTATCTCAGACACAGCTCTGAACCAAAAAGCTGAATGTGTCAAACAATGCTTTTAAAGCTCACTAATTGGTGTGCACTTGTAATAGATTATTTGTCTCTGTCTTCCCTTAATTATAAATGAAAATTCCTCCTAATTTTTGCACAGGCTAAGTTGGACAATAAAGAGAACAGTTCAAAACAGAAAACACAGATGCTAAAATACATAACTCTGGGCATGGATGGATGTTATTTTCTGTTTGGCACATCTGTCAAGTACCTAAATCTGATGTGCTGATAAAACAAGACAGCTTACGGCAATAAACATGTCAGATCCATCTGTTCTTCAGGACATTGAGAAGAAAAAGAATGGCTCCCTGTGGTATTCTGTACACTTGAGACTACTCTGGAGAGGTTTCCCTCTGCTGCTGACAGCAATTCAGCTCTACCACCCTAAGCCAGTTTCCAACCTTGCTGCGTCTTCCACCTGGCACGTTGTGTACCTGTGGCTTCCTTGCCCTACTCCTACAGCCTGAGAATTGGTTACTGGGACAGGGATGCAGCTAGTTGGAAAGGCCTTGGCAAAGTCAAGAAACAAAACCCAGAAAACGAGAGTGAAGCCAATACTGAATCCACCTAGCCCAGGATCCTGGCTCCTGCTGTGGCACTCGGCAGCTGCAGGCACCTCACTCTGCATCTTTGACCTGGTTTGCACCCATTGTGTCCTCCGCTTTCTCAGAGCCATAGCATCCCTTCTCACACTATTTTCCTGCTACTTGCAGAAACTCACACTGTAAATACACCAATCAGGGCAGCCTGTATATCCCTCAAAATATAGTAAGTGGTCCAAACAACTGAAGGCGACCCTGAGCAGACAACAGCTGCTTCCATGTGTGCCACCATTTGCCCAGCTTGCCAGAGTGTGGCTGCAGCCAATGCTGAGGTACAACACTGGCAGCTACCAAAGAGCCACCCACTGCATGGCTCCAATATGGACCACACCAGCTGGAGCAGAACAAGCACAAAAACAGCTGAGAGGGCTGAGGTGTTAATGACAGGAATCATCTTCCAGCAGTGCTTTAACAAAAGCCACGTTTCAGCCACCTGCAGCCACATTCAAGGGGTTTGGCAGCCATTCAGGGGATGTGCTACTTTCTCACAGGAAGGTAGAATAAAAGATTTTTTTACAGGATATATACAACCCTCTGATACTGGGCAGACTATAATTACCTTTACCTCAAGAAACACCCATTCATTTCTTGATTTTAACTGGCAGAACAAAAGAGGGAAGGAGGTCTCCAGCCTTCATGAACACAGGAGCCCCAGATAACATGCAAAAAGTTCAGCTGCTTTCTGGAGGGAGCTGCCCGCAGTTTTGGCCATATGAAGGTAAGAATTAAGTATGCAAAAGCTCCTTTATACCATATACTGGTCAAATAGCCATATTATGCAACCCACCTGAAAAGCAAATATCCAAGAAGTCGGAGCTCACTAGAAAAGATCCTGCTTTGCTCTGCCCCTCCAGATTAGTTAGTCCCAGCTTTTAGAGGTTTTTAAACCTTGTTTCAACTCCCCCCTAAATACTTAAAGCTAGCATTGAGCTGCTGGTGTTCAGCCCAGGCTGTAACAGTTCTCCTGAGAATCCCTTGCTCTGGCTGGAAACATGCTAATTCTCACAAAGCAGGATGCCAAACAACCTGTCATCCAGTACACTGGACTCCATGTGCAGGACACACAAGAGTAGGGCACAGATGTTATGAGATGGGATGGAAAGGGCCCATGGAGTTGGAGGGGTGCCCTTTCCAGAAACTGCAGCCTCTGCCACGCATTGCCAAGTGGAGCTGCTCTGGAGATCCCTGGTGCATGTGTGGATGTAGCACAGATGGGCAGGTGAATTTGTATGAATCAGCTTTGCCCTTCAGCTTATCATGCAGCGTGTACATAAACAGCCAGCAAGGTGGGGCCCAGAATGGATAGGGGCTCTGGCGAAGCCCTGCAAAAACACAGGCAAACCACAGGAGTCTTGCAATGCACGAGAGAGGACAAAACTGGATCAGACCTGTACTGACTCATTCTGCTATGCAGCAGAAGCAAAGGATTAAGTACATCACCCACTGTAGTTAAAGAAAGTCATGCACATTACCAGTTACTTAAAAAAGGCTGGCAAAAATTGTGAAGGAAAAAACCAAGCAATCAGAACCGAGGGTCTGATTACTGAAACCCAGAAACATCCTGTTAGAAAGCTGGCCTTATTTGCTGCAAATCAGTTTCAGCAGGCAATTTGAAGCTATCACACCAGCATGCTTTTATATGTAAGTTAATAAGCATTTACTACTGATGGTTTCTGCAGTGGCTGTTTAATTTTTAATCATATCCTTAATTTACTGTTTACGGTTTTATCCAATTAGAGTATGTGCATGTGTGTGCATCTGTGACAGGGAGAACATGGAAACCTGTGTTTAATCAGAAGCACGAAGCCTTGCTCTCTAAATGAGGAGAGACGTGTCTCCTGCTTGAAATTTTCTCACATGGCCCTCTTATCTTCCAGGAGAATGTCATCTCAGGCTGTTATGTTGCACCATTCTGCTGTTAGAAATGGGCACCACTGACCTCTCTGCAATGCTGTACCTGGAGTTTGGAATTGAATGTCATTAAAACAGGCAGTGCTAAAAACTAGGCAGTTTTTCTGGCACTTTCCCGAACAGAAATCCCAGCATCACTTTTTATTTGTAGATCAGGCATTTAGGTGACACCCTGGGTCACCCTCATCCTCCTCATCCACATTTCAACCTTACATTAGATTCCTACAGTCATAAAATAAAAACTAGATGCACTGAAGGGATGGAAAATGGATCATTTATTTTTAAGCACTGAAAATTTTTCATGGTGATCAACAGTAAAGTTTTCAATTACAGAGAGAGAGTAAATAAACCAAAGGATAGAGCTCCAAAAAAACCTGGGTGATGATGGAAGGACAGAGATTAGAACATCTCAGAGCCCAAGAGATGAGCTAATCACAAATAAAATAATATTACATTCCTATTACTACCTGACATGCTGTTTGGTGTAAGGCCAGTGATTAAATAAAATATCAAAAACTGAGTGCCAGAAATGCACGCAGCAGAGGCATAATGTGGTTGATATGGATCCTGGCAGAGCCCTCAGGAGGTGATCTGACACCCAGCCCAACTCCCTGTGCCTTCCACATTCACACTGCCTCCGGTCACAGGCTCAGCTGTACAGCAAATTAGGACAGGCAGCAACAGGACTACACAATCCTCAGACAGAGACTGCTCTCACTCCCAGCAGGCAGAGACTGAAAGGAAAAGGAAGGAACCTTTATTTCTCCCATGTAGCATCTACTTCAAGGAGAGATGATGGCAGGTTCCTGAAGAGCTCCAAAGGTTTAAATGGAGGTACATGGCCAGGGCTCAAAGCCTTCTCCTGCTGTGTTCATGGCTCAACACCTGGATATTCACATCCCACTACAGCTGTATTCTCGGCATCCCTGAGAGCTATGCTGAAAAACCCCGACTGACATCTGCTTTATTTTGCTCTCAGGAATTAAAAAAAAAAAGATGCAATTCTATCCTTCTGCAAATATAATACCTTCAATTTCACTTCTTTTTCTCTGCAGCACAAGGAAGGTAAAGATGGGAAATCGATACGTTCATAGAAAAAATAAATGTCTAAATTTCCCGTAAGAGGAAGAAACTACAGGGCTCTGGCTATAGATGTCTTAACAGTGGCAGAACAGGTTGGATTAATGTGCTGAGGTACAAGACTACAAATAGAGAGGGATAAACTGCTTTTAGAGTAAATGCTACAGATTACAGCACCCTTTTTCAGAAGCCAAAGCACTCTGCAGCCAAAGCACAGGGCAGTTGCACATGGCCTTTGCACAGGAACTGTTCCTAAGAACACCCACCCCGGGAACGTTGGTGAGGAGTCCATGCAGCCCTGCGCTCCAGGAACTGGACTCCAGTGTTTAAAACAAAAACTGTTGGCATCAGCCAGGCAGCTCAAAAAGGCAGCTTCAGCTCTTGTTTTCTTCTTTGCCCCTGGGAGCAGGAACTTGCAGCACGGAAGGAGGAGACTGTGTAATAAAAAGGAGACAGGAAGGTCTCCAGTAGGCTCCGAGTCCTAAAGATAGCAATGAAACTAGCATGAAGGGAAGGAGGAAATCACCCTCCCACATAAAAGGAAACCCCAAAATAAAACCTTTTGGCAGATGGTAAAGGCTTTAGTATTCAAGAAAAAGAATGAGCTGCATGAGAATGCAACAGAGTTTTAAGGGAGACACAGAAAGCCCAAACAAAAGACATATGAAGCTTGGTTTTTTTCAGTCGCTCTTTTGTGTAATTATTCCATTTTTGATAAGTTTTACTGGCTTTTCTATTTAATTGAAACTATGCACTAATTAATTATATGAAACAGAAGTTTTCAGTAAGTTTTCAGAATTTTAAGGTAAGAGTTCCGTTCCTAGTGGGCATTCCATCTGGGGCTCTCAACCTGGTCCTGACCTTCCTGTTTAAGACTGGATCCAGCTTCACAGAGGCAAAAAATCCACAATCATAAAAAAATAATAAATATGATTTAGTATTTGTATCAGGCACAACCACATTTAGATGAAAGAAGAACTCAGAGGGCTAAGGTCTGTGTAACTGCAGTTAATAAAGCACTCATGTCTGAGAAAAATTGCAGAAGTGAAGCTAAGTTATAAACCTATCCCAAGACAATATGTAAAATGCATTCTTCTCTGCTTCAGACTAAAGGATCATTTAAATTACAGCTAAGAAAACAACTCCAAAACCCTTAACCCAGAACATGCAACTCCTTAAATTTTCACCTGTGAACACCTAAATGTTGCTTTAATTCTACTACCACTGAGTACTAATTAGGCTCAATTTAAAAAAAGTTAATAAAAAGTAATAGAATATGAAAGATGATGTTATAAATTGCAGGAAAAAAAAAAGTGCAATTTAAAGGCATAGCATAACCAGATTTTGCTAACAGGTACAGATAAAGAAATAAAATTACTATACTAAGGCAGTGCAAGTTTGCTGTCAAATTAGGAGTGGGTAACATCACTTGTTATACGCTTGATGCTGACAGGCAAAAAGTAGGAAAAGCTACTGCCTACTTTTCCTCTGTTAAATTTAGGAGTGCCATATTAGATGGCAAGTCCTCCATCTGACAGAGGCAGGAAGCTCCAGAGGGAAATATATTACACCTATCATGGGCACCTCTTTTAGAAGGGCACAGATTATCTCTGGGGGTGGGTTCTGTTCTTCGTTGATTAATGAGATCAATTGGACACCAAAGTTTTAGCTGGATAATGTAAGATGTGACAAAGACTCTTCAAACTGCTTAAGCTAAAAGACAGTATAATTGTTTTTATCTTTGATTATGCCATTTTAGTATAAAGCATGACTAAAAAGAGTAAGATAAAAGTGCAGCTTTTACTTTCATTTCCAGCAGTGATTATGAAATTAGGATTGCAAATAACACAGGCAGTGCACATCATCAAAGGAGATTTTGAGACCAAGTAAAAACGAGGTCTTATATAGTTAAGAAAAAGGTTCTAAATATAATAAAATATCAAAATTGTATTTTTGATACAATAAAATTGGCAAGGGATTGTATTTTTCAATTTCACAATGACCTATGCTGGGTTAGAGAACAGAACCCTTATGTTTCTGTATTTGTGGTTTTAAGTTATAAAAAGGTTTATGGAATTGATCCAGAGGTCAACAGTCATTGGTACCCTTCATTGATTTGAATGGGCTTTATAGTCCCATGCTGTAGAGGAAAAATTAGGTTGATCCTGTTCTCATTTTTACTAGTTTCAATTTCTCTGCAACCAATGGAGCATTACTCTTCCATTTGCCCTCACAGAACCAAGAGCAAAGCTGAGGTCTCCAATTTTCAAAGGTAGATAATTTGGATAAAACCAATTCATAGCTGGTGGTAGACATAGATTTCCATTCTACTTAGTAGAGTAGCTACTCTTACTATTTGTTTACTGTGCTAGAACATACAGAAAATGTGCACTACGAGTAAGAATCAGTTTTGAGTCAGCTATAGACTTTCCCAAAGACTCTAGCCAAATTAGTTATAAGCAGCAGAAACTTAAGGAAGATACTACCTATAGGTGCTCCTAATTCCTGATAAAATAATATTTCTTCTGATCTCAGCATTTATTTGCATTCCTCATTTCAACAGCCTGGGTTCTGATCATCTGGATCAAAAGAAAACAGTGAAGAAATCAGTAAAACATATATTCTCATACCAGAATTATCCTGTGATCAGCTAAGCCATGTAGAAGTACAATTCCCACAGTGACATTTCCATTACTAGAGAGAACCAAAAAGACGTCAAGAACAGCAGTAACAGTATAATAAAGGAAAACATGAGTTGCTGACAAAGCAACGGTTACACATTTTAGTACTTATCACAGCAGCTGATATTTAAGAAGGGAGAAAGAAAACTAACCAACAAACAAATCTAGCAAGCAAGTATCAGTAAAAAATAATAATTCACTGGGAAAGAGCTTATTAGGATTAGAAGAAAATAAAACACAAATTTCATGATGCTATCTGAGATAAACCTCCACACCTAAAAGGAAACATTTCTAGAAAAAGACAAAAAAGCCTCATAGGTGTCTTACTATATGAAGATACATCCCAGCAAAAAGACATTCATTACCCTGATGGGCTGTGAGGGCTGGCTGCCTTTCTATGACCCTCAGAACCTTCCACATTTAAGCAGAGACATACAAAAGTCATCGGTATCAGTGGTTAGTGTCACAGCCAACTACTGTAACGGAATGGATGGTAGCCACGCAGATGGGCACTAAAGCCACTCTGGAATTTAGAGAAAGATCTGTTCAGAACATACCCAGGTGACAACTGATTTGTCAGTGGAGCTTTAGAGGTAGAACTATCTATTCTTCCCTTCCTCTTTCCTATCTCTTTCATCTGAAATACAGTTTGTTTGCTTCAAAGTCGTTCAAGTTTAGACTGAGAATTATAACTGTTGTGATACTGGGAGTGATCAGTGTAGGGAATTTTCAAAGGTTTATCTGCATCCTTAATTGCATGACACTTTTAAAAGCTGGTCCATTGCCTAATATGATTGCTCCTTCCACCATCCAACATTCTTTAAATACTCATTAAATACAGCTGGACCAACTTGGCACCTTATGACAGAAAATTACAAGGAACTGCTGAAAAGTGTTTCACATAGCTAAACTCTCTGGAACAAGCTAAAGAAATTCTTCAGCAGACAACTGTAGTCTAATCAGCCCTCTAAACATTTAGACTACAAGGAAATAAATAAAGTAAAACTAGAGCAGGAGATATTAATCTCTTGGCCCAACTTTAACAACAATCCTCAGTTCCTCAGGAGTTCTTAAAGGAATGAAAACCAAAAGAAACAGGAGTGAGAAAGAAAGCTTTCCTCTTTATTCCTAAAGTAGACTGGAATGACCTAACACTTTAAAGAAAGAAGGAAAAGTGATTACCGTTACCTCTCCATCTCTACCTCTGACATATGCCAAAGTGGAAAGAAGACAAAAACCATAGGACTTCAGATTCTGAATATGACAAAATTACTTGTTTCAAGGTCCAGGTATTGGAGCTGCTTCAACTCCATCTCATTTCATGAAATGCCATCTGATGGCAGCTGGGGGTGCCAGATAAATGGACTGGGAAGACGTGAATCCTGTTTCTAGGGGAGAGGATTCAAAACTCCAAGACCATGTCAATGTACATGCCTTCAGACTGTGCTCAAGCTTGCAGGGGAACCTCAGCATGCCTTTTTGCTCACATACAGAAGTCTCTAACTTGGTTATCCCTACAGTTCCTGAGGAAAGAGATCCAGCCCTCTTGTGTAGCCAAACAAGTACGCCAAGTCAGAGTCCTGACATACCACGCTGGCTGGATATAACACACTGTGCCCTTCCTGAGTCTGGCTATTTTCTAATCAGGTTGTCTTGAGGTGGAAGCCATTGTATAAGCCAAATGTGTGTGTCTTGGGGTGACTTTATGATGTTGTATCCCCTATCACCGCTCTATGCCCAGATACGCTCCTGTGCCTTTCTGTGCCTTTAAAACTGGGTGCAAGAGAGAGAAAAAAAAGCCAGATGAACTTTTTCAAAGCAGTTTGTGCTCCAAGGTCGCTCTTATCTGCTCTGCATGCTTCTGCTGCAGGGAGAAGAGCGGGAGGAAGCATGTTTCTTGCTTTTCAGCCAGCTTTTCGGCTCTGTTTCTCCAGAGAGAGACAGAGAGTTTTTTTCTGGGACTTCAGCTTTTGCCTTCTTCTCTTCTGGCTGTTTCAGAAACATCAGAACACCAGAACTCACTGGGAAAACTTTCCACCAAGGCCCAGAGGGGGCCCAGGCTGCCACAGCTCTGAGAGAGAGACCACACCCACAGAAAGGACTTTAAATCTTCCCAGGTTTCTCTCCAGAGCGAGAGGTTTCATTATTTAGCATTATTATTCTTTTCCTGTATGTTTGTTAAATAAATAGGTTTTTTTCCCTGTCCTCTGAGGAATTTCTTCCCGAACCTGGTGGGGGAGGGGTGGCTGTAACCTGCCTTCTAAGAGAGGACGTTCAAATTTGGACATTCCTCTGATTTTTGTCTCAAACAGGGACAGTATGTAAACAAACTATTCCAACAATGTGGATAAACTTAACCAAGAATAAGCTCTAAGATGTGGACGAAAACTTAGTGGGATTGAGGAGCTTCAGAACTGTGGTATTGCCAAGTACAAACCACCTAAAATGCCACTTATCACTCTGACACTGAGAAAAATAGTCCAAGACTGACTCAGTGCCTGCCCTTCCAGGTGATACATTTGGAAAAACGCTGAAGTTCTTACAGAGCTACTCACTGCAGATTTTCTCAATCTATCTTTTCTTTGTACAGGTAACTTCTAATAATTCATGTAACTGGCAGGCATATTTACTGGTAAAAATATTTTTCAATTTTAGGATCATACAATACAGCTGTAGCTGAATGGCCATCAGAGAAATAAGTTGTTTTAAAAACAAAAATTCTCTGCCACATTTTCATTCACATTCCTTTTGCAAATTAAGGCTGCTGTATTTATGCTGTCATCTGTTGGAACAAACACTTAAAAAAATTACAGGTGCTTCGTGAGTACTTATGCTGTATAGAGGTAAATCACTTTTTTTTTTAAAACTGTTCAGAATTTTGTTAGGATTCAGAACTTGAATGTCAAGGACCACAAGATCATTGTTAATACACTTCAATTTATTATTTTATAGGAAATCAATTTCAATTAAAATACATTGAAATAGTGACTGGAAAAATTCTATAATATTGATCTCATGGGGGAACCAGCATAGTTAAAATTATTAATCATACTTGAGCATGTCATAAAACACTAGGCTAGTACCCATGCTTTATGATCAAGTCAAATAAAGGCTTTAAAATAACCCACCCTTTCCTTTGTGGAGTATGCCAGAGATCTGCATACTGCTTAGTAATAAAGAAACAGTTAATAACACTGCTGACTGCCTATGTATAACTACGTAAATGAAGGTGCTCTATCATATGAAGCATAAATGCCATTAAGAGTAAACTTTTATTTGAAGAGAACCACATTAATTTTTAAAATTACAATACAGAAAAGCTTTTAAAGAATGTGAATGAGGAAAAAGAGAAGCTTTTAAATAAAACAGGTTCTTTTTACACAACACAGAAAGGCAACTTCACAAAGGCATGAAAAGGAAAAGGTTTTTTCCTGCCTCCCTTGAATCCTTCCAGTAATTAGAAATTTTTATTGCACAGGCCATAAATGCTAGTAACAACAGGAAGAAAAATGCTTTTGAACTCTTTGGCAACATTCACCTTCAGGGATTCAAAGAGGAAAATTTTATTCTACATTTTCAAAAAAGCTTTCAGTGACTTTCATGTTCGCTAGAACTGCCAATAGAGTGAAACACTTTACAAACAGGACACATTCATGTAGGCACAGCGATACCAGTTTCGTAAAATCAGCAAGATGATGTTACCAAAACTCATCTGAGTGAAGAGGGCAATTCATCCAGCTTTCAGACCAAATTTTTTTTAGTGTAGGAGTTTACATCTAGGCTTAGCAAGTGAGAATTTATCTGATCCACATTTAGTCATCTACTGTGTAGACAAATACATCTGCCAACCATCCCCAGTGTTGTCTGTAATAATCGATGGAAAACAACAGGTATAATTCATCTGATGCATCTGAGGTGTGACTGCTAGATCTGAAATACAGAGTATATGTAGCTACTACTGCATGCACATGACAGTAGGATTGCTTAGAGTCTCTGTGGAAGGCAGAAGTACCCAACTGAAGGCAGGCTGTTAGGCTTTAGCACTTTCATCACCACTGAGGCTGCCAGTGACTATATTTTAGTCTGTAAAAAACCTCTTGTGAACAATTTGTTTCTTAAGAGTGTGAGACAGATTCTCAATGGATACTAAAGATTTAGGCAGGGCAATACTCTTCCAAATGCAGAAATTCTGAATGCTGGGGAGCCCAAGGGAATGGGACCAAAGAGAGGAACATGATCCTGGGATCTGCCTAAATATCATCTCCTACTGTTAGAGGCCGAGTAGTGGGACAGGGGGATACTGGATCCAACTGAGAATGGCATTTCTTACCTTCTTATTTCCAATGCTATACACTCAGTTTGATAAAAAAAAAGGTGTTAGTTGATGAAGACAGTCAGGTTTGAAACAGAAGGACAGCAGTGAAAATTTCTGTGTACTTTCTAAAGGGTCAGAAGTATAGTTAGGGCTCTGATTTCTTCAGTTCTTTTATAAAACAACTATCAAAGGTATGTAGCAACAGGACAAGGGGTAGTGGCTTCAGACTGAAAGAGGGTACGTATATATTGAACATAAGGAAGAAATTTTTTACTGTGAGGGAGTTGAGGCATTGGAACAGGTTGCTCAGACAAGTTGTGAATGCCCCATTCGTGGCATTATTCAAGGCCAGATTGGATGGGGCTTTGAGAAACCTGGTCTAGTGGAAGATGGCTGGGTGTGCCTGTATGGCAGGAGGGTTGGACCTAGATAGTCTTAAGGTCCCTTCCAACCCAAACCATTCTATGATCAATCCTAATTTTATTCTATGTCTGATTCTGGAAAAATCTTATTAGAAATCATAATTATGTTAAATTGCAAATGGCAACATCTTACAATATGATTTATTTAAACTCTGTGTGAAAGACTGTACCTATTCCTGGAATCCCTTTTACCAGCCTGTTCTTTTTGAATGGGTGAAAACAAGTGATTTCCACTGGCACTGATCACAAACAGCTGTTGTTAAATAACAGACTGACTGCTGAAAGCTTTCCTATTTAGCTAAAAGTCTTTCATGACTGGCTGCAGCACGAACAGCAATATTTTACTTTTTCTTCTTAAACTTCGAGAAAAATTGTTTTTTCTCTTTCCAATTTACACATGAGTGAGGAAGTACATACATATATATGTGTGGTTTTATATATATGTAATATATATTCATCAAACATGTAAGACAGTTTTAGGTATGCAAAAGTTCAGAAGGACTAAACATTCCAGACCAAACTGACCAGTCAATTTGAGTCAGTAGGCTGACTTCTGAGAAATTTGAAAAGCAGGAATGAAAAAAAATCAACATTAATAAAATACTAAGAAAACAAGTCAACTGCCATCATGATCTTGCAATAATACAGAACAGCTAATATTACATTACCAGTAGACTGAGTTGCAATATTTTTTATAGAAACACATAAAAATGCAAGCACATCATAATATTATACAGCTAAAATCTTGCCACAGAAGTTCATCAATACAAATTTCATGTGTGCTATGTTTCCTTATTCATATTCCAAACTAATATACTACACATATTGAAGGACAATTGTGTGCTAAACCTATCCAGAGTGCATTACAATGTATTGTCCAGTGTATTGGAACTTATTTTACCTGTCAGCCGAATCACTTGGTTTTTTCATATGAATATGTATTAGCATCACAGCAATAGCTAAAAGGTAACTAACAGTCTCACAGCAATGCAATGGTCTGCCAGGGACCATTGACTGCATTGCAAAGTATATTCTTCAGGTTAGAAACCAGACACATGAAATTCAAATAACTGAAGCCATAGATGGAATTTGATATTTATCATCACTGATGCATGTATATTAGGTATTTTATCTTTGTTCAGATACACACTCCACATATAATATAGTGTTTCAGCTAAAACAAAACCATACAGAACCCCTCAGTGCATACTTGTAACCTAAAAAAAAAATATTTTCAGACATCTTAACAGTGTGTAAAGTCTGAAAATCCTCTCATGAACAACCACGGCTTCTGATTCCAGAGCTTATGTCCTCTGTTAAGTGCTGAAACTGTCCTTGACTGGAATGGGAAAAATACAACAAAGACTGATCTTTTTTAGTCTAATGGGTGGTAGCAAAGTCTTTTTACAGTCCTGGAAAGCAGTGTTAAGAACAAGTGCAATGATTCCTGCGTTGTACAGGAAAAAAGGACATACAATACAAAGGCATAAAAGGGATAATGGACGTCTAGTGAAAATAAACCTGTATTGAGAAGAAGGTTAAGACTTCTTTACCTGTAGTACAGCAATTTAGCACGCTGAGTTCTAGAACACAGTTTTCACGCTATGATAAGGGATAAACTACTATTATTGGATAATTTCTGACAGTGTTTTCATGATACACTTTGTGTTCAACTCACAAGGTCTCTCAGATATTCTGGAGCGTAACAGGAGCACGGAGCAAGGGAAACCAGCTGGGAATTAAGCTTGCTGGAGCTCTTCTGAAAGATCAAGTATTTTTTTCTGTGCCTTGGATAGATGCCATGTATGCAACATATGCAAGAAACAGTTGCATAGTACTCTGTGCTTTAGGAAGAAAGGCCCTTCCTGACTAGCTGGAAGCTTCAGGTTTAGGCAAAAGAAAAAGGTAAGGTCAAAACAATGAAAACAAAAGAAGTTATGTCTGGTAAGAAGAGAGACAAGATTTCAAATGCTGCAGGCCTTGGAACACCACAAGGATATGAAACCAAGATTCCTTGGGTCAAAATCTTGAGTCCAGAATGTACACAGGGAAGAAAAAAAGTACATCCTAGAAGTGTAACAGATTATTCTCTATTACAAATCTCAGTTGTTCTGACTTCTTTACGGGGGGGACAAAGAAACGGGCTGATATCAAGCAACATTTCTTCAAGGAACATGAAGGACAGTAGGAAACGATAGTTCAGATACCACAGGATCCATAAAACCTACAGCAGGGGGACAGCAAGCTGCAATTGCCTTAACTCGCTGACCTTCCAGTCCTGTGCTTGGCAAGGTCCCGTGTTCTCAAAATCTCTGGCCACTCAAGTTCCTTTTTGGCCAGGTGTGTAACTCCAAATCATTCATCCTGCGTACTGGAGCCACCACAGCAGGAAAGGTCTTATTATGTGGGAAATCAGAAGATGGGGCTGAACCTAGTACTTTAAAGTTTTGATTATGGAAAATGACAACAAATCTCACATGCAGTGATGAAAGCTGGTACGACAGTGCTCAGGTTCCCCCCAACTTCAACATTCGTATGGAAAAAGCAGAGAGGGTGAACAGGAAGTAGCCTCATGTTTCTGACAGACTGGGAGGATTACGTGACAAATTTTCATCAAGCCTGCCTTTAGTACTAATAGGCTGATAATACTGCAAAATCCTTGTAGAATACTTTGGCTAAGGAGGGTTTCATGGTCCTGACTTACTCACCACACATACCCTGAAGGCAATGTTTCTGTTACAAAGTTCCTCTAAAACCCAGAGAATGATCCATCACTAGAACACAAGGCTCATACTTGTTCTTCACTCAGTTATAAAATCATAGAATGTTTTGAGTTGGAAGGAACCTTAAAGGTTGTTTAGTTCCCATATCCCTGACATAGGCAGGGACAACTTGCACCAGACCAGGTTGCTCAAAGTCCCACCCAACCTGGCGTTGAACACTTCCAGGGATGGGGCAGACACAGCTTCTTGCGGCAACCTGCTCCAGTGCCTCACCACCTACTCAGTAAAGAATTTCTCCTTTATGTCCTATCTAAACCCACCATCTTTCAGTTTGAAGCCACTACTCCTTGTCCTATCCATGCCCTTGAAAAGTCCATCTCCAGCTCCTTGTAGGTCGCCTTTAGGTACTATAGAAGGCTGCTGTAAGGTCTTGACTCTCCAGAGCCTTTTCCAGGCTGAACAATCCCAACTCTCAAAGCCTGTCTCCACTGAAGAGGTGCTCCATCCCTCTGATCATCTTCATGGCCCTCATCTGTACTCACTCCCTCAGGTTCATGTCCTTCTTCTTTTTGGCCCTAGAGCTGGATGGCGCACTCCAGGTGGGGGTCTCATGACAGCAGAGCAGAGGACAGATGCATCCTAACATCTCTGTTAGGATGCATCACATCCTTTTCCTGCTGGTCACACTGCTTTTGATGCAGCCCAGGACATGTTTGGCTTTCTGGGCCACAAGTACACATTGCCAGCTCATCAACCAACACTCCAAGCCCTTCTCCCCAGGGCTGCTTTCAATCCATGCTCCACCCAACCTGTGCTTATGCTTTGTCTCAATCCAGGTGCACGACCTTGCACTTGGCCTTGTTGACCATCAGGAGGATGGCATGGGCCCACCTTTCCACCCTGCCCAGGCCCATCTGGATGTCATCCCTTCCCTCCAGAGTGTAAACTGCACCACACAGCTCGGTGTTGATGGCAAACTTGCTGAGGGTGCACTGGATCCCACTGTCCATGTCACTGACAAAGATGTCAAACAGCACCAGTCCCAATACCAACCCCTGAGGAATGACATTCATCACTGGTCTCCACTTGGGACATCGAGCCATTGACCGCATCTCTTTCAGTGTGACCATCCAGCCAATTCCTTATCCACCAAGTAATGCATCCATCAAAACCATGTTTCTCCAATTTAAAGAAAAGAATATCGAGGGACAGTCTCAAATGCTTTGCACAAGTCCAGTTAGATCATACCAGTTGCTCTTTCCTTACCCATCAGCCCTGTAACCCCATCATAGAAGGCCACCAAATTTGTCAGGCACAATTTGCCCTTAGTGATGCCGTGTTGGCTGACACAAATCACCTCCTTATTTCCTTGTGCCTTAGCATAGTTTCCAGGAGGATCTGAGTTAGGAATACATTCAGTGCAGGTAGCTCAGTGAGCAGCTGCAGTGAGAGCTGCAGGTTGAGCTCTGGGTGGCAGGAGCCTGAGCCAAGAGGCTGAGAACTGGCACCGACCCTTTCCACAGCAAAGGGCCCAGGGACCTGTGGCACCAGCCAGGTGACTCAAAGACACAGCAGGAGCCAGTGACTCAGCAGGAAGAGCCCAGACTTTCCATCACTTAGACCATAAGGATACAAAAGCCCAGGGTTTCCTTTGTTCTGAGGGAGCAGCTTGAGCTGTTATTTTGTTGCTGCACCATGACAAAGCTATTTAAAGATTTCAGAGGTCTGAGACTCTGCTATGGGAAACCCAGGGCTGAGCTGGTAAGGAAACCTTGTTTACCTGTGAGAGTGGTGTGTGTAGGGAGTCAAGCTGTGCGCACACCAGCCTGGAGCCACCCGCTGTGGAGGGGCTTTGCTCCCAGCACTGAAAGTCCCTGGTAGTGAAGTGAGACTGACCAGCCAGTAGTTCCCCCAGCCCTCCTTTTTTCCCTTTTAACTAATTAGGGTTCCCAGCACTGGGGAACTTGATTGGACTGCCACAGCGTCTCAAATATGATGGATAGTGGCTTAGCCACTTCATCTGTCCCTCGGGACCTGCAGATACACCTCACCAGGTCCCACAGACTTGCGCACCTTCAGGTTCCTTAGATGTACTTGATCCCGATCTCCTACAACAGCTGGTTCTTCATTCTCCCAGTCCCTGCCTTTGCCTTCTGTGGCTGGAGAACTTGCCAGTGAAAACTGAGGCAAAAAATTCGTTGACTACCTCAGCTTTTTCCATGCCCTGGGTAACCGTATCTCCCATTTTCTTCCAGAGAAGACTCCCATTCTCCCTAGTCTTCCTTTTACCACTGACGTACCTATAGATTTTCCTGTTGCCATTGATGTCTCTGGCCAGCTTTAATTCTATCAGAGCTTTAGCTTTCCTAACCTGATTCCTGCTTCTCACTTTCTCTGCATTTCTCCCAGGCTACCTGTCCTTGCTTCCACTCTCTGTAAGGCTTACTTTTTGTGTTTGAGTTTGCCCAGGAGTTCTTTGTTCATCCATGCAGGCCTTATGGCATTTTTTGCCTGATTTCTTTAGTGTTAGGATGCATCACTCCTGAATTTAGATGAAGATGAGATGCAACTTTGAAGGACCTCTAATTCCCCTCCTGAAAGAATACAGTGCTAGGGTACCTTAACAGGTTTTGAATGTTGGAAATGGGAGGGAGGGAGGGAATCAGTCTTACTGTGACTCTCATTGGGCATATATGTATTTCAGCAACTGAGCATCAGTGCAGGATGAGAAGAAAACTTAGTGAAGAAATGATGTCAACAGCTATCAACTGCTGAGATGATTTTCAATGAAGCACAAGGCTTTATTTTTTAACATGTTTTGCTAGGAGGAGAAATACTGTCCCAGCAGTTATTCAAGTAGCACTTTGCCCTATATGAAACTCACAGAGGAACTCAGAAGGGAGCCTAACATCATCTTAAATGCAGGTATCATTTAATCCATATCCAAAAATGCTTCTCAAGCTCAGCCCTGTGAGTAGATTACTGTCTGTGGATACTTTGCTCAGAAACACACACAGCACTGTTCTACCACTTTGAGAACAGTGTCTTCTATGCTAGCCCAAAGCAGGACTCACACTGAAAAATCTCAGAATAACTTCTTCCTTCTCTGTGTAGTTATGTAAGGCTTTTTTTAAAAAAATGATCTTTCAACCCAGGCTTACAGTGATAACAGTATAATAGTGGTGTTTCCAACAGTGTGCAGCTCTCCCCAAGAGACATTGGAAGATATTTTGTCAAATTAGTCCTCAACATCACTGAGTC
Source organism: Machaerirhynchus nigripectus (assembly GCA_013397975.1). NCBI lineage: Eukaryota > Metazoa > Chordata > Aves > Passeriformes > Dicruridae > Machaerirhynchus > Machaerirhynchus nigripectus. Next base: position 1,118,846 of record VZRQ01003999.1, on the reverse strand, counting down.
TGGGAAAAAAGCACTGATCAGTAGCTGGGCCTGTGCCCTTCTATCCTAGTGGAGGCTGGAATAGCGTTTCTGCCAATAATAGCCTCAATCAGGCAGTTCTTGCTCCAAAGAAAAGTCTTCCTAAAACTCAAGACAAGACTTCAATTACACAATCACGTACTATTCTGGCTTTAAGAGACTGGTTGGTGTGTCTTGAATGAAGAAGAATGAAACGGTTTCAAGTCATTTTCTGAAACAGCAGTAGAAAAGAATGCTATTGAGTTTTTTAAATGAGGTTAACTTTCTCTGCAGACAACAGAACATAAAGCCACTTAAAATATCTGGTGTTATATAATGCTTTTTTAAAACTTTCCCTGTTCGATCCAGCTTCAACTGGGGTACGAACTAAAGTCAGTGGAAGTCTTTTTGCTGACATCAATGGGTTCTGAATTAGGACCTCATTGCTTGCAACTCAGCTTGTGTGCTACATTAATTCAGAAATGGGTTTTAACAGCTTCTTTCACCTAACAATCTCCTGAGCTGTGCACTGAGAGACAGAGGGTTTTTTTTGCCCCTCTTTTTGGAGGACAGCAAGGCACAGCATAGCAGTAGCTATTGACCTGGACTTTGCAAGTGGAATTTCCAAAAGGCAGAAACTGCTTTTCAGAGAAAAAATGTTCTCCAAGTGTTCTCCAAAACAAAAAAAAAAAACCCCACAGTTACAGAAAGTTATTCCAGTAACAACCTGAATCAGGAACATATGAATCATAGTAAGAATATGAGTGGACATAGTTTGGACAAACTGGGAAAGGGGACAGAAATAGTTTTGGAGAACAATTGACATACAAAGAGCTTTACAAGTTGTATTGTAGTTGAGAAATAATATCCTAACCTTAGTATTTCCAAACAAGGACTTTCAACAGACACACACTTCAGCTTGGTGTAAATGAGGTGATAAGGGACAGGAGTACTGCTGTCATCCTGTCACTTATTGTCCCCTCACCCTGGAATCATGCAATTAACACAGCTTTGCTGCACAAGGGAATGTTCTTATAAACTGTTGTTCTGCCCACAACTTCAGCTCTGTTGAAAAGGATGAAAGTAAACACAGTTTTGGTTCCTCTAGCTTTTTGAAAGAAAGAGTCTGCTTAAGCACTCTGTTTTTATTCACCTGGGAGATGCCTTCTTTCATACTATCCTTGGTAGACCAATAGCACGTGAAGATTGCTGGCTTTCAGACAGGAGGTTTTACAGTCCATCAGGTTCATTCACGGATTTGTTTATTAAAATGGTATTTGTATTGTTTTACTGATATGAGTTTGGATTAGTGCCACTGTTTTCTTCCCCACAAGGACAGAGAGCTCTTGCTCCCTCACACAGCCCTTCCCAGCTGAGCTCTGGAACGCAGGGCAACCACAAGGTCTTGTGGCTGGTGGTCACACAACTGGCCACCCAGCCCTGAAAACCATAGCTTTGAATGCAGCATGCTTTGTCTCTCTGAACTGACCCACTCTACTACCAGCTGTGGGTACTGGCTCACATGTTTACACTGTTACAAGTGCAAAGACAGGAATAAATTCTTCTGACAGAATTCTCAGATTGAGCCACTCCCTGAAGGACATACTGGAGTGACTCTGAAGTGCAGCACAATGGCCAACACCACTGTGGGGGAAGACAGCCGGACCTGCAGACCTCCAGCTTTTTGTCAAGTTTGTGCTGCCTTTCATAAAGCACACGATGTCTTGTCTTTATGGGATCAGAGTACATAAGAACCCTCTACATGGCAGAGACTACATTAAACACACATCCATGTATCTAGCATTAATCTGTCCCTCATATTCCAGCATGTGTTTATTCATTCTCTTACCAAAGTCCAAACCTCTATTCTCAACTGCAAGGGCAAGGAATAGATCTCAAAGGATGCTGCCCTGAATTCCTTGAGATGGCAGTCATTGCTGCCTGACCGAGCATAAGTCATATACCAGTTGATGTGACCAGAGGAGAACCAGAGAGAAACAATAAAGAAACCAGGAAATACAGAGTTCTCAATGCCAAATACAAGTTTATGCAGGAATCTATCCAGACTGCACTGATCAACTGATCCAAATTTATAGCTAATGCATCTTCATTGTCCCATATCAAACAAATGCCAACTTTCATAAGCGGGCCTGAAACAGTGATGGTGGATGACCAGAACTTCACAGTCCATCAAACTCTCAAGTACCATTCTATATGCAGTGGAAGAGAGAACCTGGCCAACACTGAAGAAAAGGATGTAGGAATAATGGATGAATGGATTAAGGGGAAAAGAAGAGTTCTAAACATCTGGGTGATGCCTTAGGTTTTAACTTTTATATTTTTTCAAATTCTGTATCGCCTACTGTGTAACTGAAGTTTCTTGTAGGTTGTTAGCTGCTCTCCTAGGCCAGGTAGACACGACAAAGCTTCTCTGAGCTTGTTATTCAAGGACACTCAGACTGTCCTAGGCCCAAAGGTGTAAACTAGGGCCACGAGAGAGGTGGACAAATTGAAGAAATTACATCATTAGCTAAAGTTTTAATGGGTGAATTTATGCTGATATGCAAATGCACCAAACCTACAAAAGTGTGAAGAACTCATGACTCGTTGTCCATCTTGGGGTCCATTTTGGAAGTAGTCTCTGGGTCCCCAGGGTGTACCTTTGAAGGCCTTTCAAATAAATACCTACCTTTATTCCTTTACTCCTGTCTAGTCTCTGTTTCTAGGTAGACACTGCAAGGCATCATGGGGAAGACATTTATGCTTCAGCATGTGCACTACCTTTGATACAACACAAGATGAGGTGAGCTTGTATTTACAGCTCATTGCAAAACAAAGAAACCCTACAAGTCCTCAGCACAATCCACAAGACACCAAGCTTGAAGAAACAGTTCAGTTGAGACATCAGCTCTTTCAGATAAAATGCAGCTTACTCAACTAATCAGGGTTTTTCCCCAAACACAGTGAGCAAGGCTTTATTAGGAACATAATGTCATGTGTGAAGGACATTTTGTTAAAAATACACTGCATGTACTGAAAGACTCTGTCTTTTTCATACAGTGTGACACATAACAAGCACTGAACAAAAACACCACAGAAGTATGTGGTTTATGCTATACCACTGGCCTACCAAACAACATTTAACACTGAGAAAGTATTGCAGATACACAGTAGAGGATGTCTAAACGTTCCTTTAGAGATATTGTCACAATGACAGTTTTTCTTCCATGTTACCACAGCCGTTACTATAGAGCTAGCAACAAAAGTCATCATAAAACATCTCAACCTCATTTGGAAAATATATATAACTTTTTTGTTACTCCTTCTTCTCTGTCTTCTAATTTAGACTTCATATTGAACCCAGTTTTGTACTTTCTTAGCAGCAAAAATTAGAAGCAACTCTATTCAAGTCAATAAAATTACTGCAACATGAAGAAGGAATCAGCCATCTGCAAAAACCAGTCTAACAGGTAATTTTCCACTGACAGCTCTTACCATAAAACAGGTTACAGAAACTACTCTTTTATCTAACACTGAAAGTAAACAATTAATGCAAAAAGTACAATGCTTTTAAAGACAGTAAGTCCTCCACCTGTGCCCTTTATATGTAATTATTTTCATCTTAGTAGAGCAGACAGTCAAGAAAGACTACCATCAAATTGTAGATGGAGCCTAGTTATCACACAGAACAGGCAGCTAAACATGTCTATTTATTTATGCAGTATTTTACCTTTTGTTCCCCCCTTGGAAAGCATGTGCAATCTGTGAGACATTTTCACGCATCATTTCTTGTAGAAGAACATCAAGTCACCTTTTATGCCCTCACGCAAACTTCTCCTATCTGATCTCAGTCACTGTCCATAGCAAAATTATTTTTCATACCTTGTGTAAGCAGCTGGAGGTTTCGGACTTCTTCTCTCACCTTCAGCTGAAGGACTTGCTGCAGAATGTGCTGTCGCAGGCTTTCCTGGGCAATGCCCATTCGTTCAAGCTTTTTGTCAGTAAGTCTCAGCAAAGCACGGCCTGGATGCAAAAGCCAAAAAGAAAAATCACCCAAGGATTTCCATTAGTGCAATAGGCTCACCCTGACATGATAATTTGCTACAGAAAAAATTCTCAGCCCTGAAATAGCACATTCTGAGAGGATACTGTTCCATCAGGTACTCCCTTAGAGATTTATGTGCCACTCCTCCCTTTTCTACTGTTTTTCTGTACTGTTTTGGTGCTTTGTGAGAGATACAGGCATGTAAAACTGGTATTTTGTGCCATTTTAGACAACCAATCATTGTTCTTTAGTGCCAGTTGGTCTCGCATGGGTAGGATAACCCCTGTAAGTCTACAACTGACACAGGTACCTAAACAGACTCTCACCTATTTGCAAACATCATGTCAAGAAACGAGTGAAAACCAGCGACCATGGGTTTTACAAATTAAATCAATTTAAGATATACGAAGGATTAATATTGCAATTCAGATATGTCTGTAGTTTAGCAGCACTATTTCCCAGGATGGTTCTCATGGTTCAGCCTTCCAAATCCCTCTCAACAGCAAACTATCACAACAAAACTGGAAAAAAACCCCCAGAGATTTCTATCAATTATATCTCGATCATTCCTAAAAATTCTTTTGTCCAACTATAAAAAGACATCTGCCCATGTATAAGGAGCCTATGGTCTTTGCAAGCATTCACTCTCAGTTTGTGACTTATCTTTAGTATTAGGTTAATGTTGAAACACAGTCCCAGGCAGATTGTAGATGTTAAAAAAAATCAAACAATCTACATTCTCCTGATTTTGCTAGTGGAACTCTGACTCCATCTTTTGGGCATGGCTGTGCTATAAATAAACAGGAGCAAGGCTGTACACTGGCTGAGCCAACACTAAGGAATCATCATTGGACCAAGCAGAGAACCAAAGCATCAAGCAGAATTTTACCCTAGGAAGAAAACCCAAACTTACTTTCTTTGGTCTTCACCACTGCTGTGAGGTAGTTCAGGGAGGAGTATCTTGAAGCCTTCTACTGACTCTTGATTCCCACTATATACCTTTGCTATCTAAAGGTGCCCTGGCCAATACCAACAAATCAAACTGGAGCTACACTGATACTGCCTTGAAAATGACATGTTTGTTTCACTTTTTAGAACAGGTTCAACTTTTTACCTCCTCTAGATTTTAATTATTAAAAATCCCTTTGTTGACTTCTCAGGCCTTATTCTGAAACCAGAAGAAGATAGCAAAGAGCAAGTGATTCCCTCTGCAACACAGCAGCCTCTGTGCTACCATTACTGTGGCTTTTGGATGAATGGTACAATTTAGCTCATCAGAAAGTGTTACTCAACACAGCAAGATAAGGCCTTTATTCAATATCTTTCCTTACAAAATAGCAAGGAGTACAGAATTTTTATAATTATTTTAATTTAAAAATTCAAGATAAATGCCAGAAATGCAAAGGGGCACAGAATATCTGCCCCAAACCAAGGAGTTAGCATCATGCCTTTCACAAACTGCTAGATTTCACTCACATGCAGTTCTGCAGGATCTTGATATGATGAAATGTAAAATACTGGGATAATACTATTAATAAAGCATAATGTTATTGATCAGATAAAAATGACAGCATTCATAGATTTTCTGTCCTTCTGTGTCTCTCAAACACTATACACTACAGAGGATGACCTTTTAATTAGGAAACCTTTCTTTGAAATCACGAACAAGAAGAATTCTACGGGTTAATGTAATAACAAACTACAGAAATTAAGTCTCTTCCTGATCAATGACAGCTGTCCAATTCCCCTGGTGATAAAGGGAGCAATAATGACTTCAATTTTTATATTGTTTTATCACACTAAAACATCTTAAAGCAATTTATAAAGGATGTACAACAGTTCAAGAGTATGGTCTATAATGTCAAATTAGCAACTGAAAGCAAATAAAAATACAAGACACCAGTTTGAAGAGTGGCAACACGTGTCATCTCAGGGCAGGGAGTCAGCAACAGTAATCTGAAAGACAGACAGAGGCCATGTGGCTTCCACCTCCTTTTGGCCATGGATATAGTCATTACTCTTTCCTTCCTCCAGGCAACTCTTTAGTTCATATTCAAATCATTTTTCTACCCCAGCCACTGCCTTTGGAAGTTGGGTGTGCACAAAACAGAGACGTCTCTTTTCAGCTCTTGGCATGCCAGTTCCTCTGTGGCTTAGGCTCAAAGCACAATGCTATTGACTCATACTATCTGTAGCAGCTTGCAAAAGTTGCCTTAAATTAACTCTTTCTTGCACCAAATCCAAAGTGACATGTTGAGGCAGTGATGAGGTGAGAAAGCAAACATCCAAATGCAGCATTTCAAGAATGCAGTAAGTGATTTGAATGAAAATTCAATCTTCCCCATACCTTCTTCCCCCTCAACACTTAGAACAACAACATCCAAGCCAGAACTGGAATAATTTTCATTCTGATACTAAATCATGCCTTTGAAAGGTATTTTTAGTGCCTGGACCAGTCACTAAAGCCGCTTAGTCACTAAGGCCAAGATCCTGACAATCACCTAATAATTTTGGCTGCTTCCCTGTCTTGCTTCCTATATTATGCATATCTGAAAGAGTAATCATTTCGTGCTAAGAACTCTGTGTTATTGAATACTGAAACCAACTGTCCAGCGAATTTGTGGAGTCTCTGTCTTTGGAAGCATTCAAAACCTGTTTGACAAGGTCCCGAGCTGTACTGTCCCTGCTTTGAGTAGATGACTGCCAGAGGTGCCTTCCAACATCATCTGTTCTGTGAAATAACTCGCAGGAAGGATCTTATCTAAAGATCTATTTTCTTTAAAAAAGCTAAGATTAACAAAGGTAATTAGTAAGAATACACAAAAGATGGTCATTTTATCAAGCAACAAGGTTTGAACAGAGAGTCAGCTACACAGTAAAAATTGGGGGTAGATTTTTAATTTTCAGAGAGTGCAGATATATCATCAAAAGCAGAACCTGACAAAAGCAACATTTCCTAAAAGCATACACTGATCTTTGCTCAGACACAAGTAGAATGAACTTAACTACCACTGCAATAAAATTTCCCAACACTACAGAACAGGCACTACCTCTTACATTTAGGACAGGACAGTGTAGATAAGATAGAGAACAGGACATTTTTTTCAAAGGCACCTAACCCAACAGAACCATAAAGGTCCCAGTGACAAACACCTAGGCCTTGGCTCAAGGTACTTGCAAGGCTGGAAACCAAATGTTTTAAACAAAATTCCACAACTCCCTCAGTATCTGTACGCATCTTTTAGCACCTAAACCCCAGCCCTCTCATACTCAAAGCAGATCAGCCGTGGAATGTTCTGAGACACCCTGAGGGCAAATACAAAATATAAAACACTTTCCAGCTTAATAATAGATTGATGGCCTAATTTTTTCTAATATGACTTAGCTGCTGCAGATCTCATTTGATCAAGCTGGAATTAGATGAAAATTTGAATGGAGGGAGAAACATTGCATGCCACAGAACATTAGCATGAGTATAAGCATTGGTCCAATGAGGCTGGCATTGGCCCTTGAGCAAGGAAAGCGGCACAGACTGCTCTACCTAATCAGAAATGCTCAGACCTCCCTGCACTGGTATATCCTACTGCTCTTCCCCCAACTGCCAGCTCACAGACACACAGAGGGACACCTCGCAAGAAGCCTTGAAAGAACACTTGTGACACAGGCAAATGAACAGGTAAGAAAGGGCTTATTTAACATGTACAAAGAACTGAAGAAGTACAGGCAAACGAGCAGATAGCTAGTAAGAGGCTGATATGACATAAAACCCTGAAGAAAACTGTGAGTAATTTAAAGCTGATGAAAATTATAAACCACTAGTGGGAACAAATGATGGTGTGAAATATGGCCAAGAGAGGTGACCTTGTCTTCTGAGTACAATATGAAAGGTATACCTGATTATCAAGACAGGATGTTCAGTTTACTTATCTGCAAAACCTCAAAAAACAGGAAAATGAGATTCACTAAGCTCCTAGATTATGCAAGATGAAAAATTTTTCAAGTTCATACTTAAATGCTGCAAATGCCGTTTTATTCTTAGTTAATGGATAATAGTGTGCTTATCTAGTTTTTCAAATGTGGTGCTTTTGTGTTTACTTGAAATAGTCTGATCACAGCTTTCCTCTTGCTTTGCTGGCTTCTCTTGACTTCAGTGCTTAAAAAAAAGCCTCCTTGGACATATCACGTAAGAAATTTCCATGACAGAGACACAGACATAAATATCATTGTTCATGTGCTGGTGAGACACAAGTATAAAACTCTCATCATATACTCAAGAAAGAATGCAAACAAGAATGGGCAGAAGGAGGCTATGATTTCATAGTGAGGAATGGCAAACTTATGAAAGGAGGTGAGAAAAAGAACAGCCACTTACAGAATGAGAATGGCCTCATGGCAGCGGAGGGAGATGAACACTGGGAAAAGTGAAGAACTATTAAACTAGGGAACTGATTTGAAAAGAGAACAAATGGATATGAATACAATTGAGGATGCTGAGTTCACAAATATCTTTTAAAAGAAACAGCACAAACCAGAAATCAATCCAGTTTTCAGAGCAAAGTGGTAAGACTTCATGACGCTTTTCTGGATAACCTATCAGATCTTCTACAGTTCCACATTTTCTGCTTTTCCCATGAGAATTTAAGAGCCCCTCTCTCCTTCTCACGCCTGTCTCATCACTAGCCAACCAGACACATCAGCCACTTTGTCATCAATGCCTTGTGGCAAATCTACAGCTTTTCTTGCAAAAGCAGTTAGATCAGATTTGTCTTACTAATCATTTTAGCCCTAAGACTAATGCAGACTCTTGGTAAACTGCAGCTTGCATTAACATCCTCTTTGTCCCCCTTCAGATATCTATTATGTGACTAATCAGGGAAGAATTACTTGCTTTAAAAGTAAAAATGTATTCATTTTTCATCAGACTCACCATAGCAGCAAACACCTTATTGATCTACCTGCTAGCATAAGGGAAGCTGCCAGCCTAGGCAAAGGAGATTAGCCCCCAAAATTGCTATTGGCATCTGCCTGGTACTTCTGATGCGATGAACAAATCTCAGCTAGGGACCAGCTTAAATAGATAGGAGACACAAGGGATACTGGTACAGAAATAAAGAAGGAACAATAGTCTCAAATGATAGGGACCAGGAGGAGCAAAGAAGACTATTTAACCTTGAAGAATACTAAACATCTCCAGCTGAGGAAGATCTCCAACATCTGAGCCAGCATTCTTGTGCTTTCTCATCCTGTTAACAAAAGCAGTAAACCTCCATGAGGCCATAGGAATTACCTTTTGGTAAAAAGCATGAATGGAAGAAGTGCACGACTCCAGTATGTCTCCAGTGGAAGCATAGGAAAGCATAGGAAGGCTCATGTATCAAGCTGCTCCTGTATTAAATTAGCTTTGGAAAGGCTTTTATTTGTTAGCACCATCAAAGAAGATTCTCTGTCTCTTTCTCATTCATTAGTTGCTGGATCTGGATGAGACCTGCTCTATAATACAGTTTCTCAAAGAAAAAACTGTCATACTGGTCAATAAATGTCTGATCAAACTCAAAAAGGCAGCTATGTAAACAAAGACACTTTCTGAATATATCTGCGTCCCTTGTCTCAACATCATGTCTGTTTATAGTTCTGACAAGAAGAAGCCATGACTAATTTTACCTCTGCCAATAAAGCTACAGTAAAACAAGCTTATTTCCATAAAACCCCTCTCAGGTCACAGTTTTCTTGCACCATCCTGTCCTTCCTCCACACTTCTGAACCACAAGCACGAACAGAATATGAAAGAAAAGTAACTCAACAGAATCTTTAACTTAGCTGCATTATCAAATATAAAACCACTAACAAACAAAACATGGCTTTGTTTCTAAATTTATTTCTGACAAATTTATTAAGATGTCAGTGTTGCATCTGTGAGGCTATTTAACTCAGATTACTTAGTTTGGTGTAACTTCCTCTCATCTGAGTGCTGCCTTTCCCAATTCCCTCTGTATTCCATCATATACCACTGTCATTTTCTATTCTCTTAATTCTGATACAGTCCTTTGAGCTATAGATCTCCTGTTCAACGATGGTCTCTGAAATTTCAAGTTAGGAGATGTCTTTCTGACACTCAGTTTTCCTTGGCTCTTCCCAAGGACGTCTCCCAGCTAGCTACTCCCAGCTGCATCTCCCCAGACCACTATCTTTGAGGCTCCTATGCCCCTCACACAGGCTCAAGCATGTCCATCAGCTCAGTCACAACTGCGCTGGATTTATCCTATTGAATAAAAACAAAAAACCTGCAGTAATGGTGAGGTCATGTAAAATACTGGAAGACAGTGAATCAACAGAGCATGGATCTGGAATATTCAATTTAGGAACTGCAGTTTAAAAGTATGCTCAATTGTCCCTGGTAGGTATTTCCAGCCAAGTAACTCAAAAGAGTCCAGGTACCTTGAAAATTAATGCTGAAGACAAAAATCCCTCTCCAGAACTGAAATTCTCCTGACTCCCAACTCCTCCCATAAATAAAGCAAGCAATTCCTGCTCCTTGACTTACCCACACATTTCCAAGGAAGCATTTAACTGCATACTTTGTGTGGGACCACCACACATCCTTATACCACAGAATCCTTTAGGCTGGAAAAGACCTCTCAGATCAACCATTAACCCAGCACTAAACCATGCCCTAGGAGGCACAGCCACATGCCTTTTAAACACCTCCAGGGATGGTGACTCCACCACTTCCCTAGGCAGACTATTCCAGTGCTTGACAAACCTTTTTGGGAAGAAATTTTTCCTAATATCCAATATAAACCTTCACTGGTAGGGTTGTTGTGACCCACGTGCAGGACCTGGCACTTTGCCTTGTTGAACCACACATTTGGGCTTGGACCATCAATCCAGCCTGTCCAGATCTCTTTGCAGAGCCTTCCTGTCCTCCAGCAGATCAACACTACCACCGAACTTGGTGCTGTCTGCAAACTTACCAAGAATGCCCTCAATCCTTTTGTCCAGACCATCAATAAAGGTATGAAACAGAACGGCTACAGATATATAAGAGCCTTAGTTATAAAATTTTGAATCAATTAACTCTAGTGTCTAATGATTTACAGATAAATTAAAAAATATCTTTATTCTAAGACTGTATTAGAATACAATCTCAATACAGAGAAGGGAAGGGGTTAATGAGAGACTGTGTATCATGATTACTGGAAGGGGTTCCGTTGGTAATTTACTGTACTGATGGGAACTATATTGATTTCTCACAAGTCTTGAGTAAAAGACTGTTAGATGGTCCTGTTTTTCAGATGAACATATTCAGCACCTGATGATTTTAATAGGAGGAAATAGTAGTAACTCCAATTCCCTTCTGAAATATAAATTCAGGCACAAATCATATTACAGCACTTTTCAAGTGTACTGTAAAATGTGAGACAACCATTTTTTAGTGCTCTCAGGAAGGACCCAATAGGACCCACAAAGTAAATTAAGGATAAATGTAAACGTTTAGCAGGCAGTCTATAAATCCACATTGTTTGTTGTACATACATCTGCCAACCTACTTCCTGGACATACAAAACTACATATTATCTACAGCTATATATAAAGATAATACAGACATGTAATCATGAACTGTTATTATATTGCACATCGTATTTTTTTAAGAAAAACACCCCGGGACTATTGTTTGTTGGTACCTGTGTGCTAGATTTATGGTCCCTCTATTCAAATAAACATCCTCAAGGTGTTTCCTGTTTGTGATGGAGTGAGTGAGTCAACACCTTTGATTTTGTACACCATCAGGAGGACATGCAGTTCTTCAATTCCTAGTTAATATCATCATGTTGCTCCCTGTGCAACACATTATGCATTATATATCCCATTTCTTTATTAATTCAAAAAAAAGATCACATTAGATCATGCTTGCTGACAAGAGTGTTGTTCATTTATTCAGGAGTAAACGTACATTCATATATTATAATGTACAGCTTCTACACAGAACAGATTAGGAAAGGGAAAGACAATTTAGAAAGCATTAGAATTGACTGAAGCCTTTAAAGGAAACTCAAACAAGAACCTTTTCTGTAACTCCTAATGGTGGACCTTACAAAAATCATATTTCCTGCAGAAAAAAGGGATCATTTGTTACCACAAGAAAAATAACCATACAAACATGCATACCAAAAGACCGCAGCACTCATTCTTGAAGTGACCAACCCAAGTGGAACTGGGAAATCCCCGAAATCACACAGAAGATAATCCATTTAGAAACAAAATCTTCCATTGTTTTCAAGCGTTGGGTCTGGCTGAGGCAGAGCTCATGTTCCCCTCAGCAGCCCTCAGAGCCCGTGCTTTGTAGTGGTAGCTGGGAAGCCACTGAGAACACACAGGTTTTGGCTACTGCTGAGCAGTGCTCCCACAGCAGCCAGGCTGCCTTTCCAACATTTGCCCCCACACCAGCAGTCTTGGGAAGGGCAAAATCTTGGGAGAGGACATAACCAGGACAGCTGACACAAACTGAGCAAAGGGATATTCCATACCATATGACATATGCTCAGATTTAAAAGCTAAGAAATAGGAAGAGAAAGGGAGGACATTTATTATTTTACAATGTTTGCCTTCCAGAGAAACCACTACATGTTCTGAAGTTCTCCTTCCCAGGAAGTGGCCAGACATCACTTCCTGATGGGAAGTAGAGAATGAAATCTTAGGAGTTTTCCCTTTGCTTGAGCATTACATTTTATTTCAGTAAACTGCCTGTATGTCAGCCTACGAGGTTTTTTCCATCTTATTTGCTTCCCCCGCCTTGTTGAGGAGAGGAGTGATAGAGAGGCTTGGAGGACACCTGGTGTCAAGGGAAGATCAACCCACCACAGTCATGCCTTGGAAGGAGATCTTGGGGGCCATCTGACTCATTCAGCTGGGGAAAGCCATCCCTTCTTCCTCCTCGTTACTCTAACTGCCATACAGCGTCTAGGCAAAAACCTACACAAAGAAGAAGTATTCTAAACATGTTTAATTCATTTTCTGAGTTTCTTTTAATGCCAAACTTGTGGGAAGCAAGGAGGACCGACATAATGTAAGCAGACAGCTTACTGTACTGCATTGCGGAAGGTGTGTGGGCTGTCAAAGCTCCAGCACACCAGAATTGGAGAACTTACATTTTCTAATAAAATTTTCGAATCACTGCTTTAAAAGAAAAAAATCAAAATTTTATTAAATATTAAAATAGGCTTTCATATCCCAATGCTGGGGTACATACAGTATTAAAACACTTCCCAGTCTGTATTCCTAGCTCCCTCCTGTTCCACACTGTTATCTCCAAGCAGCTTTCAGTGATGCTTTCTTCCACACCCTACTAGCTTCATCCTTCATTTTTTTTAATAAAAAATGAAATTGAGAAATGTTTTGTGTTAATATTCATGAGGTTAATAATTCATACTAATAAAAATGGAAAATTAAAAGCAACATACTCATAGGTTAAGCACTGTAGACTGCTTCGACTCTCCTCACCTGAAGGAGGAACCAGCCACATCTCTCCAGATGCATGTTTTGCTCTAGCATTTCTCTTTGGGGGCTTTTAATTAGAAACCTGGCACCCGTCAAGCTGCACACACCACCTCTGATGGGCCTTGAACTTACTGTCTATGCTGCCCATTTTATAGCCTAGAGAAAGATAATTTTCCTTTTATAAAAGTTACCTCTACTCAATTATATTCACAGTCTTACAGACACAGGCACTAATCTGTTGCTGCATTGCTGGCTCAGTAGAACACCAAACTTCACAGAACTCCTTTGCATTTCTTCCAGCCTTTATTACTGTAACTGTGAGGAGAATCAGGACATGAGGATTTTATTCTGCTGGTCTATTCCTCCTATTTAATAGTTACACTTGACCTGTAGAACACTGTGAGACAACACTTATTTTGGATCAGAAAAAAACCAGATACCTAAGCAACAAATTATTGTACCTAGTTTTTATGCAACTCATCCCTATAACATAATCCAGACCTTATTTTTTTTAATTCTGTCCTCTGTACCACAAGTATTTGCTCAACAATAATAATAATATTAGTAATAATGATACAACACTAATGTGCAGAAGCCTTACCAGAGGCTGCAGGCTAGCACTGTGGCACAAATGGAACATGCAGCCCAGCCCCCGGCTCTGGCTTTGGGTCTCATTCTCCCAAGCAAATATAAAAGCTCATTTTCGACTACAAAGTACAAGAAAATGTTGTGTGACCTTGTTTATAAAAGTAACTGTTATAGCTAGGAGCAAGGGAGGTCTTCCAAAAAGAGGGAGACATCTCATCTTCAAACTACCAGTGGAACACGCCAAGGCCCAGTTCCTGCTCCGGGCCAGGGGGCTGGCCCCAGTTCTGCCAATGTGAGGCTGCACTGACCTCTCTGTGATGCACTTGGGAATCTGCATGCAGGGTGCAAGGGCTCCAACCACTGTCAACTTCCAGCCTCTTTCCAAGACCTCCAACCACTGTCAACTTCCAGCCTCTTTCCAAGACCAGACACAGAGAACCCGCTCCAGCCCTCCCTTTCCAACATGCTAGGGAAAGGGCCAACTGCCCAGGCAGGTGGATAGTTTGGAGGCAGGATTTGAAAGCCATCAGCCTGAAGGGGAAACCAGACTTATTTTTCTTTTCTGCTTTTCTGCTCACATTGGGACCATTTTGGGCACACAAAGAATCGACTGCAGGCACTGAGGTAAATCATGGCTAAAATAAAATGGGAAATAGGATGTTCAGGTGCCTCCAGGCTTTTTCAGAAACTACACAAGGGACTGTTCTGGATGATAGTTTAGGAGTTCACTTTTCAATCCAGAGCATCACACCTAGGTCCTGAGTTAGGCATAATGGGATCTGTGTGTGTCACTCTCTCTGGCTGTTCAGCAGCAGATGTCTAAAAAAGAGCTTAGGACAAAATACTCTCTCATTCTCCAAAAGCTTGTAATTTAGCAACTAATTAACGAAAACAGAGTTGGCTAATTTTAGCTACAGCTGAGCCTAAGGTCAGTGGATAGCTTCCAGTGACTATAGGAATACTTAGGGCTGCTTGTGAGAGGAATCTCACCAACATTTTAAAATGGCAAAATAATGTTGCTATTTCCAATGTGATTTGATTTAGCAGGAAGGGGCAAAACAAGAAAGAAGTGCTGCAAGGTAAATCAAACTAATTAAAATGAGACACTCATTAAATCACAAGGCTACTTCACAATCAGAGCCACCTAGCAGTGAAATGGGTGATTCTCAGGTCCTCATGGTCTTGAAATGGAGGTTTTGGAAGAGACTGTTCAGAGGAGCTGAGGTTATTGGGGTCTGCACAAGAGGGAGGCAGCAGGTACTGGAGGGCTCTTTATCTCTGCATGAGATCTAACATCCAAAAAGGCCTTGGGAAAAGTGTGTGAAAAAGGAAGAAAAGGAAATTTAAATAAATTTTAAAAAAGTACCAGTAAAGTCCCAAACCTCAGGTAATACGGGGTGATCTTTTGCTTTATATTATATTGAATTTCTGATAGCTTCAGTGGGTTTTCTTTCTACTATAAATTAAGTTTTTCCTTTCAGAGAGAACAGCAAACATTAAATCACTGTATTATGTATGAATCTTCACTTACACCTTGTTTTTAAGGAAGAGTATATGGAGAGGACACATTTGAATGCATGACATGATCCATCTTTAAGTCTTTCTTTAAAGATGCACTGAGTTGAACAAACACTAATCAACCAATAAAATCAGATTAGAGAAAAAGCAACAACTGTGGCTACTGAATGTATTATAACCCTTATTGACAATTTGCCTGTAATAATTTATATACGGGAAAAGGCTGGAAACTATCATCACGGAAATTTCCTACAGTAATACTGCAGACTAACCCTCTAAGAAGACCCAAAGGGCAGATGTCACTGTTTAAGCACAGTGCTTTTACTCACAGAATGTGGATTAGGAACCAGTGACACACTGGTTAAGTTCAGGGCAAGACACTTTACTGATGCAAAGAGGGACTATTCTGAGAGGTTGAATGAAGATGCTTTCACTCATATCAGAGCTCAGACACAAATATGAAAAATCATTTTTCTACTGGTTTACACACACACATACAAAGAACAGAGAGAAGAAAAACATTTTCAGCCTGGCAAAACTTTTCTAAACCACAAGAGTCTAGAGAACACTTTCTGAGTACTAACACTGAGCCACAAATTGAATCCTCGGTCAAGTACTAAATTGTTTATCTTCATCTCCATTCATTAGCTTGCACTCAGTCTTCAATACAAAGGCCAAATCATTTTACGGTTAGTTTCAAATGTGATTTTGGTTATGCACAAAACACAATTTCTTGTTTCTATGGGATAAATAAATATTTAGGCTTAACTCTCTTTCCTGGGTTGTAGACGCGTGTCTTACGAAACTCCAGCAAGTAACAATATTCACATAGCAAGAGCTGAACAGCAGCAGTACAAACCAAAAAAAGTGACAACAGATACAAAAAATTATTTCCTTCATCTTCCAGTGTATAATTAAGATTCAAAATCAAATATCCAGATACGTAAATACACTTCAATCAATCCACTTATATTTCTTTGTAATGTTCTCCTTTGAGTCATCTTTGTCATATACATTTTGCTTGGTTTTCCTCACCAGTTTTTTTCTGTTTTCTTCCCACTGGAACAAATTTTTTTTCCTCCAGTTTTCTCAGACTGCAAAGCTTCCCTAGTTAAGCCATATGTGAGCACTGACAGTGTGAATTCCTGTCAATACCCCTGATTTAAATCAGCTGGATGGTAAGTAGGATCACAGCTGTCTATAGATTGAAGTATCAATTACAAATCCTTTGTCACAGTTGCATAAGAAGCTGATCTAAATCAAGTTATTTCCAGTCTGCTCCCAAGCAATTTTCTGATGACCTTTGAAGATGGGCAAGCCAAGATTCTTTCTGCAACATACAGCAAGACATGGGCACTCCCAGTCATGGCCTCAAGACCTTGTATCTGCTCTCAGCAGCCATGTCCTACTTAAACAATAAGGATGAGATCTCATAAGATCTGTTCATAATGGTGTAAGAAACACTTTTGTTATCCAGTGAGCAAAAAAAGACCTGGGATCCTGGTGAATACCAAGCTGAATGTAAGCCAGCAATGTACCCTTTCAGCAAAGAAGGTCAGCAGTTTCCTGGGCTGCAGGAGGACATAGTATTTCCAGCAGGTCAGAGGAAATGATCCTTTGCTTCTACTTGACCCTGGTGAGGCCACATCTAGAATACTGTGTCCTGTTCTGGAATCCCCAGTACAACAGAGACATAGACATATTGGAGCAAGTCCAACAAAGGACCACAAAGATGATTAATAGATTGGGGCATTTGTAAGATAAGGAAAAGCTGAGAGAGTTGAGACTGCTCAGCCAGGAGAAGAGAAGGCTCAGTGGGAGCTTTCCAACATGTGCAAACACCTGACAGAAGGAATAAAGAGACAATGGCCACAAACTGAAACACAGGAAATTCCACTGAAATGTAAAGAACCTTTTCTGAGTGTGCCTGAACACTGGAACAAATGTTCAGAAAAGTTGCTGAATTTCCATTTTTGGAGATACAGCTGGCAGGACACAGCCCTGGACAATCTGCTCTAGCAGGCCCTGCTTTGAGCAGGAGGTTGGACAAGATGACCTCCAGAGGTGCCTTCTAACCACAGTGACTATGATTCTATTCCACGAAGGTACAGAGCAGCAAATCAGCCTGAACTTCAACAGAGTTAGCAAGGTCACAACTAGCAGGTACTGAATACAAGAGTCTTACATAATTTGTTTATGGATGTATTCAATTGGAATGTGCAAACCAAGGAGTCAGGTGTGAAAATACCTACCTGTATGGAACCTCCCTCAAAACTGTTTAGATACAAGTGTACACCACCTGCAGTATCCCGCAGCAGCATCCAGACATTTGATTTCTCTAAAGAAAATGCTGTAAGTAGCAAGGTTAGAAAGGCAGAAGGATGGGAGCTATTAGACTTGTAATGGGGGATTTTTCAGCCCTTTGAAGCTCACCTGATGTCACACATTCTGAAAAGAGGACTGCATCTGGTTCCAAGGACATCCATTCTCTACTGCTGTCCACTCCATTAAATTAACCAATGCCACCAAGGTCCAGCTGCTGGAACCCAGTTGTTAGTACTATCAAATCAAATTTATTTTTTTTATCAAATCAAATATATCAATAGTACAAATCAAATGAGATTTCATGAGATGATACTGGCCTGGACCACTTAACAGTTAGTCAAACACTTCCAGGTATATTTCAGGAATGAGCAGAGACTGGGGGCTATTTCCCACACATGGCATGAATACAGCCATCCTGTCCTTAAGAGTAAAAACCCCTAGCAGCATGAGCACAAGTTGCCATAACTCCTTACTAACTAGCCTCAGTGTCAAATGATGTTTGAGGAAACATCACTGACATCAACACGGCAACAATACAGAGCCAGAAGTTCTCTTGGCAAAACCCAACCAGCTCTACTAACATAGTACATCTGCTGCATAAGGGTTTGTTCAATCTTAAAAGACAAGAAGACTTCCAGAATTCATCCACTCCTCCTGAAAAGTAAAAGCATAAGCTGGTTTCTCAGAAATCAGAGAGTCAGAGAAAACACAAAATTATTTCCTTCCTCATGAATTCTATGTGTCCATCAGCACAAACCAGAGAAGCTGGAAAGTATTTCCTCTGCTGTTTCTTACCTATTCTAAACTTTTAAATTACTTGGTTCTCTCAACAATGAAAATGATGAAAAGCAATGGGAAAGAGATGTCTGGTTACGTTTTTGATGACTATGGCAATTTTATTTCAATTTAAGTTTCACTTCTAGGCATTTTAAGGATTCTGCTGGCTTTAGGCCTTGTCTCAGGTCCTACTTGTGAGAAAGTTGTTCCAACATTTTCAAATATTGGAAATGAGAAGGAGAAAGAGAAGAGGTGTAAATGACTGGGACACTGTGTTTGAGGAAAGCAACACATTTCTTCAAGGAATGCTGCTTCTGCGAAGTCCTGTAAGAGACAATGTGTGAAAAAGAGCCCAAAAAGCAGTAATGTCAAGTCCAATTTTGGATTACTTCTGAAGGGCAACATGCTGCATATCACATTGCACAAGTCAGAAGAGCTGTCAAGGATTTTTACACATACATTCTGCCTGATTCCCAGGGACCATTAATATAGTTGTAGGGTATGCCTATGTCAGTTCACTTGTAATTCTTGGAACACCTTTCATGTCTTCTGCAATCCTGACCCCTAAGCCAGTACCACAGGAGGTTGGCTGTCAGGACACATGGAAAAAATGCTATTGGTCTCCTCCCACCCGCAAGTACAATGGACCACTGGCACAGTCTCTACAGGAACACCTTTACAGCAAGGGCAATAAAAGATCTGAGAAAGGAAGACTGATAAAAAGCTGTTACTTCTAGAGACAGTCACCAGGTCTTGGTCTTTACCGAAGCACAGTACTTAATGGGATATCATTCCAGACTTGGGATAAACACTATGTGATCAAAGTAAATCACCTTCCTACAGCTCCACAGACTGAACACCTTCTGCAGAGTAACTTCCCTGGTACTGGAAAGCACCTCCTCTTTGCTAGCCAAGAGCCTCCTGCTGTTACAGAGTGGCTGGGTAGTAGCAGAGCTGCTACAGGACTGCTCTAAGAGACAAGAAAACTGCTCCGCTGTCACAGAAGTGGTCAATACAAAGACAGCTCCTAATGGTTTGTTCTGTCAGTGCTCCCGAATGGTACAAAGCTGTTAATAAGAAACATTGCCACTTCCCATTCTAAGTTTTTAGATTCACCACAGATATTTTCATCAAGCTTTAAAGCACCACTGTGACCACTGCAAAAAGTTTACTTGGAGAAGTGATGAAAGAGGTTAAGAAGTACCACAATGACGGGGCTTTAGAAAGGTCCTGATTTACACCCACAGACATGCTGACAAGAACATTTACATCTACAGAGGGAGGAGCATCTCCTGAGATGAGTCTGGACTTGCAGCATTTTGGGACTGCCAGGCATTCAATGCACTCCCCAAGTCTGCAAAAGCCTTCTCTGAACCCTTGTCCAAAAAAGAGAATCAATTCAAGTCTGACTTAAGAAGTCTCAGAACAATCAGGTAAAATGGCTTTTTAGAGAGCAGCTAACCAGGCTCTTAACTTAGAATTGTTTCTTGCTATGACTGACTTCTGCAATGCAATCAAGAGCTTTCTGAAAGCAAGAGAGGCCTGCACTTCAACATGCAGTATCAGATCATCTCAGTTACAAGAAACAGCCACTATGAAATGAAGTGATTCTAAAATGAGAGAGAGAGAGAGAGACACCTATTTCAAATCCAGAAGGGAGTTAATGGGGAATCCATGTTCTTATTAGATAAGAAATTTTTCTTTTCTGATAAAGTAAAATGTTGCTCCATATACACTGTCATGGTCTAACCCCAGCTGGCAGCTCAGCACCAGGCAGCTGTGGGATGGCAAGGAGAATGAGGGAAGAAAAAAGCCTTGAAGGTTGAGACAAGAATGGTTTAATCATTGAAATAAAGTAAAATATAATAATACTAATGATAGTAAAATATACTACTACTGATGATAATAATTGTAACGGGAAAAAATAAAACCCAGGAAAACAGGTTGCTCACCACTCACTGACCAACGCCCACCCCATTCCCTAGCAGCAACTGGCCCCTCTTGGCCAATTTCCCAGGTTTAATACTGGGCATGATGTTTTATGGTATGGAATATCCCTATGGCCAGTTCATGGCTGTCCTGGCCATGCTCCCTCCCTCCCATCTTCTTGTGCAGATCCCCAGGGACAGAGCTTGAGACACTCGAAAGTCCTTGACTTGGGGCAAGCATTGCTAGGCAACAACCAAAACATCAGTGTGTTACCAACATAACCCTCACGCTAAAACCACATCACAGCAATGCACCAGTGACTAAAAAGAAAATGAGCTTTATCCCAGCCAAAACCAGGACAACACTTACCTACCCGAGTGTGAACTCATACAAAGTGTTCCTCATAACTGAGGCATTCATGCTCTCATACGTATTGTACAGCTTCAGTTTTAATGAACTGTTATGTACAAAGTTATTTTCACATAATTCTTGTTCTCTATGTGTTATCGGGCCTGCTTGGATATTATGGCAGTTGCACCTCAAAACAGAAAGGGAGGAGTATAAAACCATCAAATGACAAATACAATGACATGTCAGGATATTATTTATTATTTTTAATAATAAAACCTCAATAGTTGTTTACATAAAGCGTTTTTATTGCAGAGTCCTAAGGCTGTCCAAAGCTAGAACAGCATTTGCTTAAGGAGGCTAAATTATTTCTCTATCAGGTACATTTCTATCTTCTCACAGTGATTGTACAATGAAAAAAATGAGTTGTCTCCAGTGCCTTTCTTAGGAATTTTTCAATCAGGTGATACTGTTATTTTTTATCCTTTATTATTATTTTTGGATTGTGGTAAAAACCCACACAGTGGAAAGACAAATATAACTTTTCTGAGCTTTCTTATCACCCTAAAAGAATAAAGAATTTGCATCACCTCTAAATGCTACATTCAGTCCAGCAGTGGTATGGCAGGAAGGCTGTAAGTACATAATTTCTCCTTCCATTAAGTTCTATTTCTACATAGTTTTAAATACTTAAAGACATTGGAAATGTTATTGGTTGAGGTAGAGAGCTACAGCCCAGGTTTTTCTTGTTTCAACTTGGGCTCACTAAAGATTTCTATGACTCCACATGCTTCAGCAGCACATGGGTTTGCATAAGAGATATTATTCACATCACCACAAGGTTTGAAAGTAATATGGCACCTCTAACAAGAGATGTAGAAGATTTTTAAGGTACAGCATCACACCCCTCATTGTATTGCTGAGAGGCAACAGTCAATATAGTGTGACCACAGCTATTCCATTTTACAAAGGCAGAGAGCCCTGGCTGCCTCCTTGCTCGGAACCTGCCTGACTCCTGACTTTATAGCTCTGTTAAACTTCTGCCTGACACCTGGCAAAGATAAAGCTCCCCTCTCCA
Source organism: Machaerirhynchus nigripectus (assembly GCA_013397975.1). Classification (NCBI taxonomy): domain Eukaryota; kingdom Metazoa; phylum Chordata; class Aves; order Passeriformes; family Dicruridae; genus Machaerirhynchus; species Machaerirhynchus nigripectus. Next base: position 1,096,746 of record VZRQ01003999.1, on the reverse strand, counting down.
GGGGTCAATTACACTAAGCATTTCCAGTACATGACTACAATACAGTTGCCTGAGGCATGACTGGGGACCAATCAGGACAAAGGTACGTGATCTCCCCACAAACCTGAATTGCACGGCATGGTCACAGTTGCACACTAATATTTAAAACTGGAGATTGAAATCCTGCCTGGATGCCCCTGGAGCAGGAGAGAACACATCAGTCTGTACTGAGCTGTTGGGAGTGAGAGCTCCTCTGGACCCAGGCCCAGAGGAAGACCAGAGCACAGGGACTGAATTAAAACCTTTGGATAAGCTGAGATACATGAAGTCACACCAAAGTGAAGTAGAAATATAGATTTTTAACTCTTAGTAGAAATATATGTTAAGTGCCTTAAACATTAAAAAGCTGCAGGAAAGACACCTTAAACACAGTTTGTACTGCAGCAGTTTCACCCTTTCACAGAATTTCCTTACTCTAGACAAAACATAGATGGAACTATATTGTTCACATTATTTAGATACAGTGTTCACATAAACAATAAGAGCTGATAAAAACTATATACACAAATCCGTGTAATACTATGTAAGACTTGTGTAAGATTTACGATCATTAAAATTAGACCAGGATAGGTTAAGAAAACTAGAATCGTGTGTTAATTTTATTGGTTAATTAACAAATATAATCCACTAACTGTAAGTTAGTTAGAACAGCAACAACTCCATCAAATCCAACATCATCAAGAACAAGAACAAAAAAAAAGCTGTTTAGCCTGCTGTCGCTGCTGCTTTGCCTTATCGTGTATCCCCTTCGAACTCTACCTTCAGAAAACTATGGAACTGCAAAATAAAGGACTTCAGCAAAGCAGCAGCCTCCTCTGCTCTTTCACCCTTGGCCGAAAAGGGAGGGTGTCCTGTCACAGCTCAACACTGTGACACTGCATAGGTGGCTGTATGAGTTATAAGAAACTACTCAGAACACTTAGTATGCTTGCAAGAATTGCAAAAGGACACAAGGGCATCCACGCCTACTCTGTGGAGGGCAAATCCAACCCACGCCTAAGTTAATCCGCTTCCAACGTGGTTTGACAACCAGATGACACACCAAGTTTAGTCACGGGGCTTGTTAGTGCAAAACAATTTGAAGTTGAGTGGAACTAATTTGTTGTCCATGTTTGTTGGCCACTGCACTTGCAATCAGTTTAAGGACTTCTCAATAACCTCCTACAGAGGACAGTTACATGACTCAACACTGTGGTTTACATAAAACAAAACAAGTTCAATATTCCAGCTATGATTTTGGTCCAAGGTCAAATTTGGCAGCTTCACTTTTCTGCACTCAAGAAAGCCATTAATTATTGAAAACCAGCAAGCTGAATGCTTGTTTTTTAAAAATCACATATCAGTCTAGAATTAGCAAGTCCTCAAATTCTTTGGGAAATCTGTTTAATCATTTTAATGTATTTTTGAGAGATTGTATCAAAAGGTACTGCTTCCCACTGTCTCTTACTACCAATTATACTGCAGGTTTGTACAAGGGAGTGTTTCAGACTACAATTGTTTATACTAGTCTTTTACTGTGGGTAATTCATTGAGGTACAGAATGGATGCAGCACATCAAAGCTTTTACTATACAAAGTGTTAATGGCACTGCAGTTTACAGCGTTTTTCTGCCAGATGGATGATCATATTGGTGTAACAGTTCCCAGCAATTCTTGCAAGTCAGCAATAGACTGCACAAGATTTAGTGGATGCTGTTTAACTAGAGCTTGCTTACATAAAGAGTATGCAAATAGTTGCTTACTACTGAAGGATTCACTCAGATGGAATGTAAAAAAACCATATTCTACTTTGCCTTATATGTTCAAGACTACAATGACTAAAAAGGGATAAAGTTTCCATCTTTTTTCTGTAAGATGTATTCTGACATCTGGCATTCCAGAACAAGCAATAAATGCTCAGATACTGTAATTGTTATTTTACTGACAACTAACTATCTCTCTAATAAAGGAGAAAAACAAACAAACAGCGAGTCAGCCCTGAAGCACACCTGGCGAAAATAAACAGTCTGTCAGGGAAATGAAAGCCAGGCATCATTCATCAAATTCAACAAAATAAAAAAGCTCTGTGAGCTCTTCAGAAGTGGTGTCTCTGAAGGTCAGAACTGTATTGCAGCAGTAGGGATCGGTAAGTAAATACTGCAAGTTCTTCAAAGCTAACTTCCATCAATGTTGACAGAAGTATCTCAGTGTGTGGTTGTTCAGCCTGTAGAAGAGAAGGCTCCAGGGAGACCTTATTGCTGCCTTTCAGTACTTAAAGGGGGCCTATAAGAAAGACGGGGTCAAACTTTTTAGTAAGGCCTGTTTTTAAACCTGAAAGAGAATAGATTCAGACCAGATCTAAGGAAGACATTTTTTCAGTGAGGGTGGTGAAACAGTCGAACAGGTTGCCCAGAGAGGCTGCATATGTCCCATTCCAGGAAACATTCAAGGTCAAGGCTGGACAGGGCTTTGAGCAACCTGATCTAGTTGAAGGTGTCCCTGGCCATGGCAGGGGAGGTTGGACTTTTGGGATCCTTATGGGATCACCTTTAAGGCACCTTTACTACCAAAAGTATTGTGTGAATCAAGCAGCACAAACCTGGATCATGTAAGAAAAGTGAAAGAGACTCACAGGAGCATTTTGGTTGCATTTTCTGCTCGTTTAGGGCATTTTCTGGACATAAGAGTATTTGTGCCATCAACTAATCCAGAAAATAATTTTTTAAACAAAAATACTAATGAATAGCAGTAAAAACAACAATCTCAAGGGGCACACAGTTTTCTAATTTATCAGCCTGGTGGGTTTTTGTTTGTTTTTGTATTTTGTTTGAGGTTTTGTTTAATACTCTTATTACTACCTTGCTTCTTTAAATATTCTTTTGTTTGAGGTTTTTTTTAATACTCTTATTACTCCCTTGCATCTTTAAGTATTCTTTTCTTCTAGTAAAAAGCACACCACCACCAGCAGACGCAAAGTCAGTGTTAAAGCTGCACTGCTCAGATCTCAGAAATCAGGAAATGGCAGCTTTCAGGTTCCATGTCCTTTACTCATACATATTACCACAGAGATTTGGGCTATGTGTTCAAATAGAGGCTGCTCAAACGCATGAGTTATGCTACACTGTGCAAGACTGTGAACACCAAACTGTTGGAAGGCAGGACAGTATTAGGAGGAAATATGCTCTTCCTGTGTTCACACTCCTTCCTAAGCATTACCTTTGGACAAAGAGAGGATTCTAGGCTAGGTGCATCTTCAGCCTGATGTAGCACACTCATAACTACAGCTACGTCACTGCTTTAAAGATGCATATAGAACAGATTTGAAAATCATCTATACTTAGCTTTGAGAGGGAATCCATGAAAATCATTACACACAGAAACTGCATATACAAAATATTATGCACAAGAAATAAAAACTACTGCTAATTATTTTCTATATAAGGAATGATAGTGTATTTCTAGTTTGAAAAATTCATTGTTAAATAAAGCAATATGAGAAAAAAATTAAAGCTTCCATAAAAGTATACACTTGATCCACAGAATAGCAATAGCCCCTCAAAACACACATTCCCTTTACAGACAGAAACATGCAATGCAGCCAAATACAGAGACTTGTAACAATGAGCCATTACATATTTTCCTTACAAAGGAGACCAAATACATGTTTTGGTACACACATACAGCACAGGTGTCGATGACTATGATTATAGCTGCTTGACACTTTTCATAATCATCAAGTGTTGCTGAACCTCAACCACTGAGGCTGAAAATTTCCATGCCAGTTATTTTGTATCAGACTGATTTTTTTAGGCCTAATTATTGTTACCAAAATTTCAATGATTTTCAATGCATGGGAAAATACTTGCAGTTCAGTTAAAAGAATTAAGTAACTGTTGGGAAGAAGAAAAATACTGCACAGTTTCTTACTGGAAAGCACAACTTGATAGTAAGCCTTTGTGCTTACTATCTTCATGAAGATCAATGTAAATTTGTTCATGTTAGAACCTTCAAAGCACTTCAGTCTGCAACCACTCAAGAGACCCACTCAAAGAGTCTTCTCAAGAGACTCACTCAAAGAGTCTTTTCAAGAGACTCTGCATGCTCCATCCCCAGGCTTAGGGACAGAGTCATCCAAGCCAGGTAGTGCCTTTATGGAGCTGGATACAAGAAAACTGTCAGTCCTGCACTTCTAAAGGTTTCCACCACTGGAAAGGAAGATCATTCAGCAAAAGGACAAAAAGTCTCACAACAGAAGAAAGAAGAGACTAAGTCTGGGACAAAAACATGCTGGAACGTCCCAGTTAGGTCCTGAATTTGCAGTGCTTTGAATGGACATTAATCAGTACCTGAAACGGAAGACTCAATACTTCCTGTACTGTCAGCCAGTTGCTGTGAAATTCATCGGCAAAATAAAGCCCTTACTGTCCTCTGGTACCTGGTCCTTGCAGAAGATTAGAAACCATCACCTACATCTCTAATCACTGTAAGCAGTCAGGGACAGTTCCACTGAATTCAGCTCTGATGATGAGCAATGTGGGAATGCAGCTCAGCATTTTCAGTTGGAGTTGCAGTCTGCAGCTGCACATGAATCGAAGAATGTATTCCTCCACTGCAGTATCACAGACCTCTGCCTCAAAGCTCCATCTCGCTCACAGCCCAAAGAGAAGACAGCTCATGAATACTCCATGTGATCCTTCACTAGCCTGAGAGCTGTGCTCAGGCAAAGCTGTGCCATGCTGCAGCAGTGCAGATGTAAAAATTGCTAGGTCCAGGAAATTACACTCATATGATTCAGTTTCTCTTTCAACCATTTATGCAGTAGTTTAAGATTTAGCCTTCTAAGAAAGAAAGAAAAAAACAAAATAAAAAAACAAAACAAAACAAAAAAAAAAAAAAGGAAAAAATCTTGTACAGTTTTATGGACAATATTCTCTTGACCTGAGTAGGTAACTGTTTCTGCTTTTGTTACAGAAAATTCACACACCACAGTAAAATCTCCTGGAAGTCTAGTCACTGAACTACTTTTCTGGATGGACATCAGAGAACACCTGAGCTTCACAATCTGAATCCCTCAAGAGCTTTTGCAAAATCTCAAACCCTAAGATTATGTAGTCTATTTAAACCCAAAGAAGCCATAAACCCAGAAAAAAGTAAGGGCATTTGCACCACGAGAATATACTCTTACCTAAAAATGTAACAAACATAGCCAGTGTGAACCTTGCTTTCTGTCAGATTGATTTGATGTCTGCACTTTGCAGCTCTAAATCCCATCCCAGCAACACAGAATCAGCAAACCTTATGGCAATACTGTAAGTAGCATATGGAGGCCAAAGATAGTTCCATGGCTAAAATCCTTCTATTGATCTGATCCAAGCTACATTAGTTGATGGCCACACATTTCTGATCAGAAAACATACTCAAAGCGTTGTGCTTTCAGAAGAAACAGTCTTCAATAGTTATTTTTCATTATCATTTTTAGGACAGTGCAAGAGACACCTCTGAAGCAGATGTAAAGATGTAAAGAAATTCCCGGGCAACAGCTTGAGATGTCAGAGTCTCCTCCCAGACTGCAGGTTCTGGTACCTGTCCCAGCAAAAGAGCATCAGATGCAGCTTTAGCAGCAAATGTTTATCTGCTCTAAGAAGAATGTGTACATAGACCTGGAAAACAGATGGTATTAACAGGCTATGTGGGGAATCTTGTGCAGAAATTATGCCTAAGAATAGAATTAAAGGAATGGTAGATATGTGAGCATGCATCAGCATTCAACTGGGCTCGTAAGAAATGTGTAATGGATTGTTTCCAGACATCATCTTTGCACATCACATTTGGTACATTTGCAAAATGCAAGTCACAGGAGAATTCAAAGAGAAGACAGGCAAGAACTTCAAATCTCAGATTTAGGTTTTCCATACTATGTGCATCTAGCCTAGCCTGCTCTCTAATCAAACACAAGAAAATAGAAGAGATTCAAACCGTAGAAGAGAGCTGTCAGGAAAATACCACATAGTTTCCTAAGTACAGGTACTTACTCCAAACAGCAGTATGCAGGACTGCTCACATTCAGCCTCAGAAGTTTAACCCTAGACCTAATCTGGCATACTGATTGAACAAGTAGGAGAAAACATGTGTAGAGCACAGGAAGAAGAACTGGTAGATTGTTTTACGTGTAGTTTTATTAAGTAGTTTCTCTAGCTATGTTGGGTGCCTAATTCAAGGCTCACGTGAGCTTCTGAGGGGTGTTTTACTTCTAAAGGCGTTGACCCTCAAGAAGCAGAAAAATAAAATCGCAAATACAAATCATCATCTACCCAAATTCACACGATGAGGATGCAGAGTGTGCTGGAATCTAGAGATTGCAGATACTTCTGCTGAAGGACCACTGTGACCATGCAGCCTGGGTACTGCACGTACACGTGCTTACCATGTATTTTTCCACCCACCTTTCTCACCTTTTGAAAACTCGAATTTGTCAAGGTCTACCCTTTTTCCTAGTAAGCACTTCCACTGCTGAATGACCTGCAAAGCCAGGATTCATTTTCCGATTACTGAATCACTCAAGCTTCCAATTTCAGCTTTTGAACACACACTGTTGTCCTGCTAAATCCCTATATCCAGTTATCAAGTCACCTATCAACCTTCCTTTCAGCAGCTTCATCTCCTGTAACATGACAACACAAGGCTCACCTTCCAGGCTTGGGAAAAAGCTGTGCTCTGCTTTCTATTTACTTCTACACTACTCCTAGAATTAAAACATCACAACTGGACACAACATCCTTGTAGATTTAAGCAGCCTGACCTGTGCACATTACAACAATACCTGCTATTCAATTCAACTTTTACAACAAGAGATTACATTAGTCCCATTAGCTTTTCATTTAGAGTACATGTAATGTGTCTGCTCACACTAACTCCTAACTCATCTTCTTCCTTGACAGGCTGCTTTCCAAGGGAGAAGAGGCTGTACCTGTGGGATGAAGGGGTTGCTCATATACCACACTACATTTGGCTCAATAAAACAAATTTTCTCAGAACAATTTAGCTGGATTATTTATACCACACCTGTACCATTAACCCACCCTGCTGATGGTTTGCTACCACATCAACTGCTACACTTAGGCAACCAACACAGAAAAGCTGAACAATGCTGCACAACCAGCTGTACCAGGGGATGCCAATAAAGGCCCTTTTCATTAGTGTCTCCCTACTGCGTACAGGCATCTGTCAATGAACCAGCTTCATTCCAGCATGCAGCATGCGGAACTAAAAGGCACATGTTTAATTAAGATGTCATGTGATCCTAAGCTGTATGCTTTCGGAGCAAAAAAAGGTACTGTATTCTGCATGGTAGCTGTTAAATACTAAACTTGTACCCTTGCCAGTGGAAAAAAAGAAAACAAAGAAAGAAAAACGTACCAGGTTAGTCTGACAGGCTGAGCATCAAGATAACTGGTATTACCTATACAATGCAATTCTTTGTTGACAGAAGCCCAAATTAACTGTTCCATTCTTTTGGTAGAACTGGCGAGAGGCTAACAGGTCTGTAGCTCCTTGTGTTGAGAGTAATAAAAAAATCACAGACCATCATTTATTAACAGAAAGAAGCTTTCTCTGTGAGACAGACTTGGAATGAGTCGCTATGATGTGGGTCTCCATATGGTTAATGTGACATAAAAAAGGACTGCACACACCTGTGAATGGCAAATTCAGCAGTATATTAGCCTAGGATAATGGTTACAGGTGACATTCATCACAATCAAGCTGTCTTTTGTTTGTATTTGATAAGCCAATATATGACAAGCTTTATCTGTATGCACAGAGCATCCATAAACCAATGGACACAAGCAATTTTGCATGGCAATTCAACTAGAGCTTGACAGCAGATTGGATTGCAGTACTTCATAGGTTTGATACGTTCATAACAGATTGTCACATTCCTGGCATTTCTCCAGACAGTGTTTATACTTAAAAACAGCAACAAAAAATTGGAACATTCAACAAACATTTCCTCACAGGCCATTTGGGATCATTGCACATTTGACACTGTTTTCTGAATAACGTTAATAATCCATCTTCAAGTTCTGAGATGTTATATTTAGATCAAGAACAAGTACTGTAACATAAAATCTACATAACCTATGCAAAACAAACATTAAAAAGTATACCTTCAAAGTTACAAAGAAAACCTTGATTAAATAAAACAACTGTGTCAACATTCAAAACCCAACTGGACATACTCCTGGACAATCTATTCTGGTTGAACCTGCTTGAGCAAGGGGGTTGGACTAGATGGTTTCAAAAGGACATTTCTAACCAAAACAGTTACAGGCTCTGGCGATTTTGACCTGCAAACAGGTAAATCATCTTAATTCAGCAAATCCCTGCACCCAACAGAACCTGCAGAGAAACTGACCGGGGTTTATTTATACACATAAACTTGTTTTGGGGATCAAACATGTCAGTAAAAGACCTCCCTGTAATCGCAGCACAGTGTCACCAGGCCCTGTGCAATGCAGGTGCCCTGTCAGTACGGCTGATGGGACCGGGATTACATTGACAGCTTGTCTCAAACACATGGTACACTGACAAAAGATACACATTTCCTCAAGGGCATCATTGTTCAGCATTTCACAAAACAGCACAAAACCTCAAATTCCCCTTAGGAGAGCATTTGTTTTTTTCATTCAGTGATTAAGAAGCAACACTTCTGTCTGTGGAACTTGGAGGCTTCTGTTAGCAACCTGGCAGGCAAGAATTCCTCATGCTTCAAGCAGAAATACTGAGAGCAGGGTAAGGTCTGCACAGCCCGATGAGGTGCAGGCTCTTGAGAGTCTGAAAATTTCTGTAGGACAGCTCATGTTTTGACATGATTTTTGGTTTTCTTTGGGTGGTGTTTCTTTTTTTTTTTAATTTGGGTTTGTTTGTGGTTTTTTTCCCACCCTTTTCTGCAGGGTTAAAAGACTAAAATCAAGACGAAAGAAAGGCTAAAATCCACAGCAGGCTGCAGCCACTGAAGAACAGAGCACCTGATTTTCAGCAGCAATACAGCTATCAAATATAAGCGCTCACATATAGCATTAAGTTAGATAGTTGCTGTAGTTAACAAGAAGCCATCAGAATAGGAGTCCCCCAAGTTTTATCTGAGGCCAAACACTTAGCGTTGATTGCTGTATAACAAGAATTTGCCTCTAACAAGTACTTTAGGGCTCAGTAACATTAATGAAACCTCATGGGAAGACTGTATTCTGTCGTGGTTTTTTTAGGAGTCACATCTTTAGTCCACCTTGTTAAAAAGGTTCATGGATAAATCCATATGCACATGCTTCAGACCAATCCTGAGGTTTTGTGTCACTAGACTCACATTTGTTAAGTGTAGGGTTTCAGTTCACAGAAAACAATCAATTAAAAGATACAAGTTTCTCACAGTTGATTCCTTTTTCTGAGAAGCAAGCATTTGTCTGGATGCACACAGAAGGACAGGAAGCCTTCTTCTGCATCAGTTGAGTGCTGGTCACCATTAGGATCTGAGGAACCAGATAAACACTTCTCAGGGTGTGCAGATCCTTGCTGGGTGAAGGGATGAAAATCAATTCCTGAATGCAGTAAGGGCTTGGACAGAATCCAGCCTTTTTTTACTTATTTTTTTTCTGAGAGCTCCTTCCACAGAATCCACAGGAAAATTCTGGAGCTGGGTCCTTACATATTTGCTGAAAAGCCAGGTATTTGTGACCTCCCTGTACTGTGCATTCTGCTATAACAAGGATGAAGCTCCGGGTCAGGTGCACTGCCCCGGACCCTGTCAGACTTTCAACCTGTTCAATTAACTACATCAAATCAAACAATTTCCACTGGGGCAACAGGAGGCACTTCCTTTTAGTGAAAGCTATTCCTTTGGCAAACCCTGACTAGTACAGGGAAGCTGCTTTAGCACTTCAGCAATCAAAAA
>VZRQ01003999.1:1031236-1086672 GCA_013397975.1 Machaerirhynchus nigripectus | reverse complement strand
CGCCCCCTGCAGGCGGCGCGCGGCGCTGCAGCGCGGGGCCGGGCGGCTCGCGGGCCGCGCAAGGGAAGAGGCGAAACGCGCAGCTTTCCCAAGGACATCCAGGTCTATCCTGAAGTGCTGAAGTACTGCAGGGAAGCCCTCAAGGCCTGCAGGTGGCTGTCTGCCCAGCCGCAGCGGGGAATTCGGGAAGGGGCAGCTGCAGGAGCCAGCCCAATTCCTGTGGGCTGCGCCTCGAGTCCCGGCAGAGGAACGAGAACACGACTGAGAACACGGAGCTGCGAGAGATGTGGTTAATCCAGTTGTCAGAGACTTGGTGTAAGAGTGGAGTCGTTGTCCACATAGATATAAAAAACGAGAGGCCGTGAAGAAGCTGGAATCACAGCATAATTAGTGGAGGGCATCTGGAGGCAACAGCAAGTCAGAGGTGAGAGAAGGGACACAGGATATTGCAGACCAACTGGATGAGACAGATTAAATACATACTTAGAATCATAGAATCATTAAGGTTGGAAAAGACCTCCAAGATCAAGTCCAGTCTTCGACCAAACATCACCATGTCAACTAAACCATAGCACTGAATATCATGGCCAGACATTTCTTGAACATTTCTGGGGATGGGGACTCCACCACCTCCCTGCACAGCTTGTTCCAACTCCCGACCACCGCCTTTCAGTGAAGAAATTCTTCCTGTTGCTCAAAATACAACTCGAACCCAGCCATGGCTTCCTCCAAGTTCAGATATCAGGAGCTTCCTTCTACGTTTCACCATGANAAAAAAAAAAAAAAAAAAAAGGCAGCTTTGGATTTTTGTTTTTTATTGTAATATGGGGGAGGTAGAGAAGGGTGAAATCCTTTCTTCCCCTGTCTCTTTGCTCTCTGCAAAAGGCTCAGGTGGCTGGGCCGGTATTTCCAAAAACAGAATCAAAGAGGGACACGACAAACGAGGCGCTGACAAGCTCACCAGCAGAGCGGGGCGGCTTCGGGTGAGGACGGCCCTCCCGAGCGCAGCGGCCGCGACNGGGCCGCGCAAGGGAAGAGGCGAAACGCGCAGCTTTCCCAAGGACATCCAGGTCTATCCTGAAGTGCTGAAGTACTGCAGGGAAGCCCTCAAGGCCTGCAGGTGGCTGTCTGCCCAGCCGCAGCGGGGAATTCGGGAAGGGGCAGCTGCAGGAGCCAGCCCAATTCCTGTGGGCTGCGCCTCGAGTCCCGGCAGAGGAACGAGAACACGACTGAGAACACGGAGCTGCGAGAGATGTGGTTAATCCAGTTGTCAGAGACTTGGTGTAAGAGTGGAGTCGTTGTCCACATAGATATAAAAAACGAGAGGCCGTGAAGAAGCTGGAATCACAGCATAATTAGTGGAGGACATCTGGAGGCAACAGCAAGTCAGAGGTGAGAGAAGGGACACAGGATATTGCAGACCAACTGGATGAGACAGATTAAATACATACTTAGAATCATAGAATCATTAAGGTTGGAAAAGACCTCCAAGATCAAGTCCAGTATTCGACCAAACATCACCACGTCAACTAAACCATAGCACTGAATATCATGGCCAGACATTTCTTGAACATTTCTGGGGATGGGGACTCCACCACCTCCCTGCACAGCATGTTCCAACTCCCGACCACCCCCTTTCAGTGAAGAAATTCTTCCTGTTGCTCAAAATACAACTCGAACCCAGCCATGGCTTCCTCCAAGTTCAGATATCAGGAGCTTCCTTCTACGTTTCACCATGAGGTTGGGTGTGTTATTAGACTGAGGAACACTGCCAAATAATTATAAGATTACACTAAGACTAAATCCTTGTATCATGAATAGCACATGGTGGCAAGTAACAAGCTGAAATAAAAAGAATCAGCTCTAGCTGCTCACTGATATCACAAACACACACCCACTAAGCAGCAAATTAATTCACTTTTTTAAAATGAAGAACTGTATGGTCCTCTAACAACTCCTCCACTTAATCACTCTGGTTTTCCTCATCTCAGTTTTCCTTACCTACAACTGACCTGTAAAATTGACATCATAGTTGCACAGCAAAGGCAACAAATATTTCTTCCCAAACACCGTAAGTTACCTGAAATGAGGCTCTGCAATATTTCCCATTGCTTTTCCTGGTAGACTAGAACGGGATCCAAAACTTCTGAAGTGTTGCAGAGAAGCCTGACTTGATGGGAAATGAGAGCTCAGCAGTGCTAACCATCAGCTTAACCAAAAATAATTTCCAGACTCCAAAAATATAGCAGGAGTTTTTAAAAAGCAACACAGAATAAGAGCCGAATTAGACTTCAGTCAGGACACAACACTTGGAATCAACACAATTCATGCAAAGGTCTAAATATTCAGTGGCCAGTTCTAAACTAAGGGCCCCATCCTTCGAGTGGACAGACTCCAGACCATTATGTACCATCTTGAAATTGTTCATCAGTATTAACCAAGTGGGGAAATTAAAGAAAGGGAAATAAAGAAATGCCATCAGAGTTAAGTATGCTGCATTCCATGGCTTCAGGCTATTCCTTGGAGGTCTTCCAAGTAACAACAGAGCTTCACCTTGCCCAGCTTCTAGATAAGGGGCTCTCCAACAGCCTTTATCAATCAAGGAACATGGTAAAACAATGTAATCACTAACAGTTAGTGATAGATCCAAAAATGTGTAGAAAAAGATCATCCTAAGAAATAAAATGAGAGGGTAGAGCTTTGATATTGGCCAAAATTTTACAACTCTTAATAAAGTAATCAATATCCCTGTAAAGCAGCTAAAGACAAAATAGTTGATAAAAGCAGGCTTCATCAAGAACATGAGAAGGGTCACAAAACAGAAGGTGGACAAAGGAAATGTGGTGAACATAAAAGGGGTGTTTTCATAACATCTTCTCTTGGCTATATTAAGTCCACTAAATCCATCTGTTTGGAGGCAAACCTTTCCTCTCCACTTACTAGTTCAGTAATTTACCCTCTTACCCTTGGTTTTAGAAATCCCACTGAAGGTGGATGCCTGAATTACCTAAGATAGACAGGTAAGCACCCAAAGGCTACATCAGTAGTTCTTAAGCTTTTTGGCTCTGTCAGTGGATCACAATCAGTGTTCAGTTCTTCTTGTAGATACACTATGCATTCACTGTGCAGTCTTATCAGCAAACCAGGAAATATCACAAAGCTTTACAATATGGATTGAGAATTCCTGATAGAAGCTTTGCTAAGACATTTGATACAGTATTCTGTATCTTACCCTAATTCACATTTTTAGATCTCTTCTGAGTAAGGAACAGAAATTGATTTTGAAACTGGCTGCCATGGTGAGAGTCTCACTGTACATGATATTTATGTGAATCAGTGTTCTGTAGAGAATACAGTGGATCAGGTTTACAAGGACTGTATAACAAAGATCTTTCCAAGGAGAACAGTAAAACATGATATGATCTCTAGTTAGGAAAAAAATTACTAAAATAAATATAACAAGATTAAATTAAAAATGAAAAAAACCCTTGTGTTAGAGGGAAGGAATAATCCAATTATCATTGTATGTATAATTATGAAACATTATTTCCCCAACATCTGACAGCATATGAAGAGTAAGTATCAAGGAACAATTAAACACTGCTTCAAATGAAGAGCAATATACCTTTTTCTTCTCTCCCCTAAATGCTCATACTCTAAGAGTACAGAAGAACTCATCTGTGCTAAGTTGATAGGGAATTTCAGATCTCAGACCAAAGGACTGGAATTACACTTTTCAGTTCAAAGATGATTTGGATTCTGTGTTCTACATCAGGCAGGAGAACAGCTACAGCAAATCTGGCTACCACAGCTCTACTGAATACTGAAGGAAAGAAAAAGAGGCAGCTAGAGTGCAATTCACTTCTGAGTATGCTGTAGAGCAATTGTTTACTGAGACCATGAGAGATCTTCCCAGGTAAAGTGGAGACAGTGTACTGAGGAAAAGCTGCCTGACCCAAAAAATATCCACTAAGACGTGAAACTGTGCAAAATGCTCATCAGCTACTGGCACAGCAGAGCTCACAGCTGATAATGGATTAGGAGCACAGAAACTTCATTCTGAATTTAGCACACATGGAATTTAACATCATTGACAAGCAAGGCCAAAAATGCCTCAATCACCCTCTATCAAGTTCCCTTTTCTACCCAACAGAACAGATTATATTATTACTTCTTCCACACAGAATTTTATGTAACAAGTAAGAGCACCAAATACTCCCCACTGGTTTGTGCACAGAGGAGAAAAAAACCCTATTTCATTACTAATTGATGATAATCCAAAGATTATTTATCACAGAAAAGACAATTGAGCAGAAAATAAGTAACTATATTAATACTAAAATTACAACTCCCATGAAGTATTCAAATGCCTCACCATCCCCTTCTTGACTGCAGATGAGCCTTCCTGGTCACACCAGATCTCCCAGCAGCCATTACAGCTTTGTCTCAGGCTGTGGAATTTTGCCATATAGTTTATGAGCTATCATCTGACTGAAGAGACAGACCCAGAAACCATTGCTGAGACATGAGAGAAGATAACTTTCACACAAGATTTTCTATGTAGTAGGAGGCTGAATACTGAAAAAAGATTTTTACTTTTCCAACTTCTTTCAATTCTACACTGTATAAACATGGGGCTACATTCATATATTTCTGAAACTATTTTCCATGCAAAAAGAACAGTTGCCACATATTATGCAAACAGCAGCCTTATCCCGACACCCATCACTCTTTGATGTGTTCCACATGTTAAAAACTTGAGAGCAGCCAAGTACAAAACAGGGAAAACTCTTCAGTCCCTCACATTTTCCAACACAAGCATCACAGCTCCACAATAGGCCTGACCTTACCCAGACAGCAGAATAAAAGTTCTCTCCAGGGTGAAGCAGTGATTTTATTTAGTTTTTAAACTGCTGATGGATGTAGTCAGGATTGATTTGACAGCCCACCAACCAACACTGCTGTTAAGACCTCACAGAAAGAACATGGAAAAATGGCATAAATAAGGACTGAGAGTAAGGCTGGTTTAAGCTTTGCACCATGGAGAAGGGCTTCGCAGAGATGGCTGGAGATGAAAGTGGCTTCTGCTCTCCACTATCAGACTAACACTGCTTGGCAGAAGACATCTGTTGTGCTGAAGAGCACTGTCACATCCAAAACAAGGAAGGTAACTAATACTTTACTGGAAATATGCTCCATTTAGACACAATGAAGGTGCTTTCTGAGATATATGACAGTGCTAAAGAATGCTCAAAACCTGCTACAGTTTGGGACCAAGCAAATAAAAATGTGGTAATCAAAACTTTAATAATGTTTTAAAGGAGGCTTAAGTACTTTTCCTACAATATGTTACCCTGACCCAGGACTTTCTTTGCTTGGTATCAATCCTACACCTGATCATAAACACACCTCTACCAATAACAACCTAGAGGGTAGTCTGTGACCAATTTAAAAAGGACAATAAAACAATGTCCAATAAAATAATCTAAGAAAAGGTACCAGTTTATGTAGTCTTCTCTAATGTAACTACAGTAGGGTTTGTGAGAAGACTCTTGAGGGACAGGTGTCAGGAAACAGTTGGGGAACACCTACAAAGGCCACTTTACAGAAGACCCTCTTTTGCTTCTTGCATCAGGCCTCACATTAGGTGTGTTATGTCACTGGCACAAGAGATATTTAGAGTCAGTGCAATATTCATCAATAATGGAAGGATGAAAGATAACGTTGGAATCACTTGCCAAGGGAAGGGTCAGGAAGTGAGCAGAAGTTGTTCCAAATGAAACAGACCTGTTAACAGGAAAGCTCAGCTGACTTAAACAATATCTTTTATACACGTATTACAACACATTTACCAACACTGGAATTTTTATCTCTGTTGTACATCAACCAAAACATATAGCAAAGTATGAACATGTTCAGGAGGTCTCACCACAGTGAATAAACCCACCTGGTTTTGGTCACCCTTCCTGCCCTGGAGCCAGGAATGAAACACAGGCCTCTGCACTCCACTGCACACCTTTCATCCCCAAGCCACTGCACTGGTTGCACCACAAAACTCACCTGAGGTCCATGAAACAAAGGGCAGAATTAAATTGTTTAACATTAAATGTTCTGAAAATTGGGAAGATACCTGGCAACACTTCAATTGAAAAAAAAAACCCTTTCTCTGTGTAGAGAGTAACTTAGACCCTGAGGATTCAGTGTGCTTCCGAAGTAAACTTCCAGTGTACTTCCAGAATAAACTAAAATAGAGACAAGATATCTCCAAATTCCAGTCTAGTGTCTTAAACCATGGGACTATCCCTTCACCACTATGCTAAGTAACTTGAGCATTTCATCAGATATGAGAAATCCTAACATCTACAAATATATTATTGAAGTGAAAAAAATTAATCAATGCTCATTTTAAAAGCACAATTTCATATGAATTTCAGAAAAATATGTCAGTAAAGCTTATTTAATGCAAGCATCTTTAGAATATATGGAATTAGCCAGATCTTAAGAGTATTTGCAGCAGGTTTTCAGTAGCAGTTCATATTTCATTTCCCAAGGTACCATTTGGTATTTAATGAATATTCAGAAGTTCTGGTCCGTTCTAAAACTAAAATGAGGTTTTCTTGAGTCCTGTTCCTTTCCTTCTTAAAAGTTTAAAAAGGCTTGAGTCCTTTCAAGTATCTCCTATCAAATTCCTTCAATTGGACCAAGGTACCTCTTGGGTATTACTTTGACAGAATGAGGTTTGTTTAATGAACATAGCATTAAAACCTCTTGCTCTGAAGACATGCACTAGCATACTGGGGAACATGGTATAAAAACAAAACATGAAGCAGGGTTTCCTTCCTTCCTTCCTGCCTTCCTTCCTGCCTGCCTTCCCGCCTTCCTTCCTGCCTGCCTTCCCTCCTGCCTGCCTTCCCTCCTGCCTGCTTTCCTTCCTTCCTGCCTGCCTTTCTGCCTGCCTTCCTCCCTCTAAACCATACATCTGTAAATAATAACTTAGACATCTGCTTTATTAGTTTGTCAATGTACCATTTGCCCCAAAATGGTAATTCCTTAGTCATTCTATGCCCAGTCTTGTTCCTGTTAATGCTGAGACATTGGAAAAAATCTTCATTTGCTTCAGTGTTACAGGATAAGGCCATCAAAGAACTCATCTCTCTAGAACTCCCCAGTCATCTACACGTATTGCTGCCCAGCAAACTCAAAGCCACAAATGCACACAGAGAAAGGTCTATTTCCTGGGAATTTACCTGTATAAAATGAGTGGGAAAAACTGGCAGGTCAGTGCAGCTTTTTATGTCTCCTACTGGTGTAAACACCAACATCTGTTGTAGACCCTCCAGTGACATGACCCTACCATGGCATTGCTTTCTTTGTTGTACAGGCCACTGTCATTTTTGTTCCTCTGTTTTCTTATTTTTCCCACTGCTGCTAATTCCTGTCAGGTGCCCTTAGATCTTGCTCAGTATTACTCCTTCAGATTCTTTCAACTCTGTGTCTGGGTCCAACACCTTGAAAATACTTCTCACCTGTTGCTGAATAAGTAACCACATGCTCCACTCCCTGAATCCAAGGATTTTATCTGTTAAAAAAATCTCCCAGTTTCTTATTAGATTTTTCCATATTTAGTTCTCCCTAAATGCCTGCAAAATGCATTTCACTGGCTGGTTCTGAGGTACTCATTAAGTACTCAGCAAACCATAGAAGAATTCAGATTGGAAGGGACCCCAGCAGATTTCTAGCCCAACCTCTTGCTTAAAACAAGGTCAGCTATGAGATCAGATCGGGTTTCCCAAGGTTTTATCTATTTGGGGCTTGAAACCTTCCCAGAACAGAAACTGAGCAACCCATTCCAATGCTCAAAAGTCCTCACAGGGGAAAAAAGTTTCTCCTTATATTCAGCCTCAGCCTCCTGTTTCTCATACATCACTGCGAAGGGTCAAGTTCAATCTTTTTGATGACCTCCTTCTGGGGGTCCACATAGTGGGGGCTGCTGCTAGTGCCCCCGTCCCACCCTGGCAAGCTGCCTCTTCCCCAGACTGAACATGCCCAGCTCCTTCAACCCATTGGTCACAGGACAAGAGCTCCAGCCCTGAGCATCTTTGTGGCCCTCACCTTAACTTGCACTGGAGATCTAAGAACTGTAGTCTTAAGAAGTACAGAGTAAAGGAAATAATGACTAATCTTGATCAGGTTACTGTGTTCCTGTGAACAGTGGCAGCATTCTTTGCTGCAAGGCACAACACTGGCTCATTTCATCTTCCTGACTATCAAGATCCTTTCCACCAGAGCTGCTTCCCAGCCAGTCAGCCCCAGTCTGAGTGGGGTGCAAGAGCCTTGGCCTTCCCAGCTGAGCAAGCTTCTTTAAGGTCTTTTCCATCATATTTTTCCATATCAAAACAGCCTGTAAAATCACATTAATTCCTGAGAAATTTTCAACAATCACATCAGTTTTCCACAGCCATATCTGGGAATAGTTACACTACCTTGGCTTAACCTTCACGTTAGTTTCCATTCTCCTTCCATGCTCTGCTTTTTCTGAGCCACAAATCCACTGTTGTTTCCCTTTATTAGGTTGTATATAATCACATCGTGGGGACCAACAGCACTGGAAATATCCTTCTGAGTTAATAATTCCACTTGCAATATTATCACAATATACTTTTATAAAATCTGTACAGACATTGATTGTGTTTCTTCTTTGGTAGTTGCTGAATTGAAGTTCTTTTCTTTCCTGCAGATTTACTTTCTAACACTCGTACCAATATTTTCCCTGTATCTCCTTTGTGTAAAGTAAGAAAGATTGATCTCGATTCTTCTTTTTCATAGAGGTCTATAAAGTTCAAGGTTTTGCACATCTGCAGTGAAACTACAAGGTTTCCACTTGTGTTTATGTTGAAATGAAAATGTCTTCAACTTCATCTCACAGTGCCTTAATTCTAGAAGGAGAATATAGTAAAGCAGAACTACAAAATATTTTAAAATAGCTTCATTTTTTTCTGGTACTGCTCTGCATGCAGTCAGCTCTGTACACATGGGTGGAGATACAGACTACATTCCTACAGACTGTATTCAGCAGATGATGACTGAGAGGAAATGGGCACAATGGTTATGTACTAAACCTTAACACCAAACCAATACAAACCACCTCTCACATGTGTGTACATGTACTCATGCCTACATAGTAAACAAATATGGGTAGTTTGCCATGTTTGGAATCATTCACATATTATCAGAAAGAAAATAGCAACAGAAATGAAGGTAAAATTGGAAGGAACACAAGTACAGGTGTACGTGATCAGACACTGACTGAAACACACATTAGTTAACAGCACGTTATTGTTAAGACTGAAACTCAAATCCCTGCTTAATCCTAAATGGCTGAATGCCCATTTCCAGTTTTGTATACCACCACTGCAGAGAACAAATCAGTGTTCCATAATCAACTTCTCACAGATTAATTATTGTTTGGTATATGAGCAAAAATGCTATTTAACTCCCAAGTTTTCAGAGTGATCAGCCAAAAGACAACTACAGCACACTGAGTAGGAGTTAACAAGTCAAGCAGATGAACAGAATCAAGATCAACTTCCAAAGTAAATAAGAAAAGTATACAATTTTGCTTTCAATATATTCTTCAAGGAAAGAGACCTGGTTTTGAAGGTTTGAGGTCCTGTGTGTATTTGGGCAGTAACCACGATAGAACAAAGAAATATTTTTTAGACTAGGCAAGAAAAGTATGTGCAACTGAGAAGCACCCTATACAGTGAAGGAAAGACTGTAAGAAAGGTTGGTTGTACTCAAGCCACATTTGGGACAGGAATCAGTTTTGTTGGCTGGAAATAAGAGTTTCGATTGATCCTAGGAAAGTACTGACTTTAAGAACCATAACATACTGGAATAGAGAGATGTAAAAATCTGCTTCATTGCAAGTTTTCCAGAACAAAGTAAAACAAACATCCATCAGGAATTAACTCACTGTACTGATCCTGCTTCAGGCTAAGGGAGGGGCCCAGCTGGGATCACTTCTCATCCTACATATTAAGGACACTAAGATTAATTTTTTTTTTAAAAGAGTGGGGAGAGGCACAAAAAAGACTATGAATTCAAGGTCAAACACCTCAATGAAAAAGAAAATTTACATAAATTACATTTTCCTCATAGGACGTTTCTTAATGGTTGGGTTTTGGTGTTTTTATTTGGAATGAACAGGCTGAGGCCTTTACCTTCATACAGAGTGGCTTCTTTCCTTTTTATATTGACCTTGAACTACCTGAAATTGTCTTTTAAAGAAATGAGGTTATCACTTACCACATCCCATGAAAGCTGGAATACTCCCTCTGCTCTAAAGCTTGCAACTCTCTCGTCATACAATCAACAAAAAGCCCTCAGTGCACAGTCACAATCTATTAACGGCAAACTAAAACAATTTGCCACATTTTAAGTAAGTAAAAATATTTCTGATAGTGCATACTTTACCAGTTATGTCATGCTGTTTGAATGACTCACTGTAGATTTGATACTGATTAGGGCAATGTTTCTTCAGCCATTTGCAGACATCCTGCTGGGTCCATAACGCCACAGGCTTGGTCAGCTTCACAGTCCCAGACTAGGAACACAGAATGAAGAACCGAAATGATGTTTAGTCTACACACAAATTTCAGAAATATTAATCCGTGACATCCATATATATTAAAATACTAAGTGCAAAACAGGAGCTGCTCTGACAGATGTCCAGTAGTAGCCAGCACATTACACAAGCCCCACTGTTCAAACAATCACACAGGAATCACACACAGTGAAAGGTTCTTTAACATTATTTTCCATCAATGCTATGCATGTTCCTTGCCTCACAGAACCATACTGCACTTGAATAATTAGTTTTAAGAGTGACCAACTGACTACAGCCAAAGGTAACAGATGCATGGTTGGAAGACTTCAAACTCATGAGAGAGATGTACATTCATGCCCCAGTTTGGATATAATCACAGAAGACCAGGAGAACCCTCAGGCCGGGCATGGTCCTGAACTGCAATTATAAAAGATCTTGCAAAAAAGGCCTTTAGTGCCAGCAAGGCTGAAGACTGATTTTGCCTGGGAAAAGGAGACTACACACCAATGGATGTAGAGCTGGTGATATTGATTCATACTGAGCATTTCAGCTGACAAAATTCCTAATTTGAATGATGTTTACAAGCAGCTATAGTTTTTCTGCTTCCTTTTCACCTTTAATTTTCCTACAATCACCTCTACATGAAATAAGTAGGACTCCCACTTAAAACAGTTGATCTTTTATAAATGAAAAAAAAGTTTTAAAAAGAACACTGTTTAGTACTTTCATTAGAATTCAGTTTTTAAATATATTAACAGTTTATGAATAAATGTTCACAAACTGATTGTGTTATTATATGTATAAAGTCACATTTCATTTAATCAAAACATTCACCTTTGCACATTTTTTTTTAACTGTATAAGAATGCTGAGTTCTAAGCTACCTGAACTGCAGGGATTTAAAACCTCTTGTCAAAGTAGGCAAACACCAAAAAATTCAAAGTGATTTAATCTTTTTTTTTCTTGCAACACAATCTGCCCAGAAGATTAAAGAAACTCTAAACAGATGGGCGGTTATTACCAACAGTAACTGTTTCACACTGGACACTGCTGAGGTAAGTGCGTGGGAACATCAATGTATAAATTTACTTCATATTTTGGCAAAGAATGAGTCTAGAGAATAAAATCAAAGTGTCTGTTTCAATGCTATGCATGCAGGATACTGTCCTCCAGCTCCCTGGTGGTGTGTAAGTTTCAAGAGAAGTTCCTCTGCACAAATTTGAGGTGAAGGGGAACGTCGTCTCAACCCATCTTCTCCATTAGGACTCATGGCAGACTCCCTCAATGTCACCAGCCAGGGTTTATCCCAGTATTTACTCGGATGTATTTTGTTAGACAGACCTTTACAAAGTTACTTTGAAATTTTTCATTACTAGGAGCCCTAAAGACCAAAGGAGTTTTAAGCTAGTGCTTTGCATGTCCTATTAAGTCCATGAAGTACGTCATGAAAAGATAGTAAGTTAGGGCCAGGGAATATGGCAGACCTAAAAATCCAGCAGGCATATGTGTCTTGAATTTCTCATGTCCAGTTGTCCCTATCTCTTTTTTATTGCCTTGCAGAAGTTAAATAAACAGCAGGGAAATTATGGTTAAACGTATAATACAATGTACATCCCCTAGCTCAGCCTTTTTTGATCTGAAGAAAAATACTCTCATCAGAAACATGAATCCTGTTTCAAAGACACTAATAGGCATCATCCATATTTACAGGTATAATAATAATGCACAAAACCACCACAGATAATGAGGTTCATCTTCTGCTGCCACCCACCAAGATACAGAAGCTTGACTGACAGACTTGGCCTCCACAGAAGAAGAAACTTGCAGAGGTGTTGAGGGTGCACAAAACCCAGAACAGCACTTGCCCTACCACCACCCCTTCTGAGCAGCTCACCGATCTTCTACACACACAGGATCCCACACAGGTCTGGAGAAAGGACAGCCTCTGTAGGGAGAGCAAGTGCCCTGTAACTCCCACTTCCTCATGCAACTCAAGAGATCAAAGGGCCCTCTTTGAACTTCTCTGGCCTTCTTGGTACTGCTATTTGAGTCAAAGAAGAAACTGAATTTCAATGAAGAGTCCAATATTATGGTATCAGTTAGCTGATTTTTTCTTACATGCATATATAAATGCGTGTCCTTCTCAAATTACATCAAAGAAATAAACACGTAAAAATAGCCATGTGACACAAGCAGTCTCTCTGATTCCACAGAAATCCCTGAACAACAGGCTCGAGACTTCACTGTCTATCTTTATATGTGTTACTGCTTAAATTTAAAGGGTTTTTTTTGCATCAGAATTTTTGAAGACTAGAGAAAAGTCTGTCAGGCCTTGAGAAATAAAATGTTAATGTTTTTTCTTGTACATCACAAAAATACTTAAATGAAAAAATATTTGTAAACAAATATATACAGCTAGCTATAGACTTACAATCTATTTATTCCTAGCTGAAAATACACAAGCAGTGCCAATGTTTGTTTAAACCAAGAGGCTGCTCTTCAGTTCAGCATCTACTGTCCTCTTAAAAGGTTTAAGCACCATCATGTTACATACCTGAAGTACAAGTTTATTAACAATTACAGCACAAATTTAACACATCCCTTTGGCCTACAGAATTGGAAGATAGTTTCACATGTAGCTTTTATGCCATGCAATACACAGATCACTGCATAGCAAACATACATGCTGACTTCTTACTGTCCAATGTTTGGAATTGTGACAGAAACATTTAAACTTATAACTACAGTCCAAAGAGGACATTTTTGCACTGACAACTTCAAATGTTAGGTTTAATTTTCTAATTCATGAGGACTTCATGAGTTAGAGGAAAAAAGGGGGTTTAAAGCAATGGTTATAAAAGTATGCCTTTCCTTTCATTTTTGGAACATCATACCCAAAATATTTTCTAACCAGGTGCTCCAAATGAAAGGCTCTTAAAAATATCCTTCCCTCCCACAAAATTAATTTCTTAGTTTCTTCCCTGCTCTGAAGGCTACATCTCATACAAAAAATCTTTCAGTAAACCAAAGAAAATTAACTTTACCATAAACATACCTACTAAAGACATCCCTGCCATTAACTACATGTAAACTACCTAGACAGGTGAAAAACATACTATGTTTTATTTTATTTCTGTTTATCAGCTCAGTCAAAGAATAGGTGCAAACTGATTAAAATAAAATAATGTATTAAAAAATACCTTTGTTCTGGCCTTACTTTTAATCTTCCTGACATAAACTCATCCTAAGATCACCTTTTGCTGGCAACTCTTTAATAGTTTTAATCTTGCCAAATGCTATGCCAACTCTTGTGCCAGATACAGATCTAATGAGAATAAAAGTCTACAGTATTCTGGTCTTTTCTAGTATATTTGAAGGAAAACCTGTTTCTTCAGGATTTTTTGAAAAACTGACAACCTTTTTCTTCTAAATAGCCCAACTCCAGCTTTTGCTAGGTATATCTCAAAATATAAAAATGACTATCAAGAGGAAGAAAAAAAACTAAGATATTGACTACATGACAAAATTTCATGCTCTCTTTGTTTCATGGTGCAGAGAAGATAGTACTCAACATCACCAACTCAAGAACAAATAAATAAACAAAACTTACAGCCTGTGCATTACTGGAGTGTATTTCAGTGTTCAGAATAGCATTAGCCACCAAGCCCTGCTCTTCCTAATGATGGACAAGTTATCTCTTCAGCCTTCCAGGTGCAATTTACCAAGCCTGCCAGCCTTGAAGGTTAGTTTATTCACCAGAATTTCTTTGGTTTTATTTATCATATTTTACTCCAGAAAGAAAGGGCTTCTGTATTTTTGAGTGATGAAGGATTCAATCTCATTATTAAAACTACATTACATACTTTGAGACAAGCTATTTAAAAGTGCTTCTCCAACTCTGACATTTTGTGTATTTACAAACCTTATGGGATTACAAAATCCAGGGATTGATCCAGGGAGATGAGGGTGCTCAGTCAAACAGGACTGCAGGTTTGCCAGAAGAAGGCTGTCTCATACTGTTTGTAACACCCAGTTTGCCAACATACTGATCCTGACATACAAGCCTAGTCGACTAATGCATATTTACATTCAAATTTACCCAAAGTCAGACCCTACAATTTCTTGTAAGAAACAGATGGATAAAAAGGGCACTGCTGAAAGCATTAAGGCAGATTCTGCTCCAATATACATCTTGAGAGACTCTGCTCTGGGGTTTTCAGTTTAACTAGAAAAAGACAAAGCAAAACCGATTTTGTTACAGCTGTGCTGGTCAAAGGACTGTCACAGTTTAGACTCTGCCAGCAAGT
The DNA here is from genome assembly GCA_013397975.1 of Machaerirhynchus nigripectus. NCBI lineage: Eukaryota > Metazoa > Chordata > Aves > Passeriformes > Dicruridae > Machaerirhynchus > Machaerirhynchus nigripectus. The sequence continues at coordinate 1,071,757 of VZRQ01003999.1, read as the reverse complement.
AAATACCACATAGCTGCTCACTCACTCACTCCCCCAGTGGGATGGGGAGAAGAATCAGATTAAAAAAGTTAAACTCATGGGCTGATATAAGAAGAGTTTAATAAGTCAAACAAAGTAAAATATAGTAATATTAATGTTAATAGTAACAATAATAATAACAACATGGATTTAAAGGAAGGGAAGAAAGAAATAAACCCCCAGTAAAACAAGTGATGCCCAATACAATTGCTCACCACTTGCTCAGCGATACCCAGCCCATCCCCAGTGTTTGGCCTCTTCTGACTGTTGTGCTTTAACCCCAGCCAGCAGCCAAGCCCCAGGCAGCTGCTCACTCACTCTCCCACCAGCAGGGTCAGGGAGAGAATCAGAAGGGTAAAAGCTGGAACACTCATGGGTTGAGATAAAGACAATTTAATAGGGAAAGCAAAAGCCACGCACACAAGCAAAACAAAACAAGGCATTAATTCATTGCTTCCCACAGGCAGGCAGGTGTTCAGCCATGTCCAGGACAGCAGGGCCCCATCACATGAAACAGTGATGTGGGAAGACAAACACCATCACTCCAAACATTCTCCTTGGTCCCTTCTTTCCCCCACTTTATATGCTGACCATGATGTTATATGGTCTGGAATTTCCCTTAGGTCAGTTTGGGTCACCTGTCCTGGCTGTGTCTCCTCCCAGCCCCCCAGGCACCCCCTCACCAGCCTGGCTGAAACAAAAGCAGAAAAGCCCTTGGCTCTGTGTAAGCCCTGATCAGCAATAACAAAAACAACTCTGTATTATCAAATTTGTGTTCAGCACAAATCCAAAACATAGCCCCGTACTAGCCACTGTGACGAAAATTAACTCTACCCCAAATGAAACCAGCACACTGGCCAACACCCACCCCAGTTTTCATACCAAAAGTGACATCCTACGGTATGGAATATCCCTTTGGTCAGTGCAGGTCACCTGTCCTGGCCATGCTCCCTCCCAGCTTCTGGTACAGCTTCTGGTACAGCTTCTCACAGGCAAAGCGTGAGACACTGGAAAGTCCTTGACTCAGAGCAAGCACAGCCTAGCAACAACCAAAACATCCATGTGTTACCAACATTATTCTCTTACTGAGTCCAAAACACAGCACTGTACCAGTAACTAAGAAGAAAACCAAATCTATTCCAGCTGAAAACAGGACAGAACACAAGCAAGGCAAGGCTACAAGGAGAAGCTCTGCCATTTATTAGACCAGCAGTGTGGGTTCTTCCCGCTGTGCTTCAGACATGAAGAAATCTTCAAATGGAGTAGAATGGAGTAGAGGTGGGTACAACTGCTCAATGTTGAACCATTATGTTAACCCAGACAGGCGGTTTGAGGGAAAAGGGGGTTCATAGTTGTGAGGGGCAATATGAGAAGAGCAAAGGAAAGAAGCAGTAAGGTCATTGCCACCTAGCAGGGATAGAGAGAGTGCAGTCGGGGTGGCTGTCACAAGAATAATACAGTCAGCTGGGGCAGGAAACATTAAAATGGGTCAGAAAACCATTGAGATGTCTGTGCTCAGAGAAAGAGACTGGAAGGAAAGAAATGGGATTGTTTCATACATCAAGTTGAGAAGGAAATACTTCTCAAATCAAAACATAATGCCTTCTGTAAGCAAACTATAAATGGTCAAGGATATATTTAAAAACTAGAAAAATAAAGCTTTATGTGTATCTGAGACAGATACGTAAAGCAGGGAACTTTACACAGCTCCAAGAGCCATCTAAGTTATGAAATCTTTCTGGCTGCTCTGGAAGCAAGACTAACAGCATCATCTTCATCAATTTATGACAAGAAGCAGCAGGAACAGAAATGCCAAGTAAGAATTTCAAAAGCATGATTTTTTTAAAACATGCTTGAGTTATATTTCTAAAGCTGAGAAAATAAGAATCTCTCATATATTCCAAATCACATTATTCAAATTCTCCAACATTAAACTGCCTATACAGAATTCAGAATCAATGGCTAACATAAATGTGGCTTCGCGTTCTGGAAAAGAAAATGAACCAGACTTGTGAATGTGTTATCTTAAAATATTGAAAAATCTGGAAAGGGCACATTTTGATTTAGAAATACATTTTCTCAGGTAGTCAGATAGTTGGTACTTACAGATTTTTCCAGCAAAAACAGAAGAAAATTACAGTAATAAGGAGACATGCCATAAAACCACTGAAACCTCCACTGTATTGAGTTCCCATCTGTGCTGTCGAGAATTTTAATACTAAGAAAAGATGAAAACAACAAACCAAAGGAAATGTGCTTATTACAAAACAAACAAACAAGGAAAATACTGTAAAACAGCTTATCTTTTGTAAGATTGATTGGCAGGACCAGGTCAGGGCTCTGAGCACTCAGTGAACAGGACCAGGACAGCCCTCTTCAGAAAGGACCAGGTAGGGGAAAGACTGGAGACTGGCAGGGAAGTCATGGAAGGTATGAGAGAAGTGAAAAAATTCCTGTAAAGTAGATTTTCTGTTCCTATACTTCCTCTTCCTGGAGGAAAAGGAGAGGAACAAATGCCACTGCCACAGGGCCTCCCTCCTACATTAGCAGCAGTGTTTCACTGCCTCCCATCTCTCCCCGAGTCTCTCTGTCTTTTCACACCACCAAGGCCCAAGTCAGTCACCGGCTGCTTTTCATTGCCTCAGTGGACTATAAAGGGCTGTCCCTGCCAGGACAATGCTCTGGCAGTCTTTAAAGCCAGCTCTGCACAAGCAAAAATGTCGACCCCAGGGCCCCAAATGAGTGTAGCACCACCACTTGTTCAAAGACTGAACCAAGATAGAGGTTTTACCTGACCTTCAAGCAACACCAGGACTGACCCAATCCAGCACCTGCTGTACCAGTGCCACGAACAGGTGTATTACAAACAGACTGCAAGGGGGGGTAGGAGGGGAGGAGAAACAAATTATAAAATATGAGATTCATCTGAAAAGTAAGAAGTTGTTAGAGGGAGTTAAGTCCCTCTGAAGGCTGTTGCAAGTATAACCACCAATAAGAACCAGTTGTCAAAAAAATATCACTGAGCATTATCCTGATCAGGATAAAGACAGAACCAAACAACAAGCAAAGATAAATAAGGCGACATGTGTCCCGTGAGAGTTCTCTCTTTCCGTGAAATATCCCACTCTGAAAGCAAGAATCATGACTGGCAGATGCAGGTGTTGATATAAATGGCAGTGGCACTATCAGCAAACTGTGAAGAACTGAAATGTCAGAATGAAAAAGGAGAATACAGAGCACTCCTCAGCACTGTCAAGAGCCTTGCCTAACATCATTCTAATTGCTATCAAAAATCCTGAAAGCCACAACTGGGACAGACAGGCCAACAATAAAATCACAGGTAGGATCAGGAGCATCGTCAATTTTAGGTTTTGACCTCCAAATCCAAATCAAAGCATATAACAATTTAAAATTCACTTCATGTAAAGAAACTATTTTTAATCTTGCCAAATAAAAGATCAGTTTCACTCACCGCAATGGATTCCTTCCAGTCCAAAAACTAAATATTTGCTTTTGGATATTTGCTGAGAAAACACAGAGAGGAAGAGTTGCTCAGTTGGGGTGAGGGTTGCTACCTCACAAGCTATGCCAGTTGTTTGACATTTCTTCATTGATGTGGCTCTGATTACCCTTCTCTACCTGAGACAATTCAAACCTGTCTAAATCTGGCTCTGACCACCACTATCTTATATCACAGTTTACAGTCTTCACAAGTAAATACAAATCCTTCTTGTTTTACAAAGAGAAACTTATATCCTGCATAGATCTGGAGAACAGACAATTTCTGCTTACACAGCAGGTGCCCTACTAACCTCCTTTGTACAGCTATGCAAAGGTTCTCCCTTGACCTTCTCCATCCTGATTGCTACCACTCTTCAGCCAAAGAAGAAACAGAATGAATTTCAACCAACAGTGCTAGATTAATAGTAATTTACAACAAATAATTAACCAAGCTTTACTACCAGCACATGTTTTTTACTGCACTTAACCATCCACGTCAGCAAAAATAAAAATTTGAGACATTCATCCTTGACATGGCACACACAACTTGCAGGTTAGCTCGTTTTCTATCCTGTCTCAAGGACTAAGTACTGCACCCACTGTGAAGAAGATTCATGGCATAAGTTTTCATCACAGAATATTCTGCTCAGACATGGAGTAGCCACAGGAGAGTGCCCCATCTTGGTGGAAGCTGTAAGTTCAAATCCATTCAGGTACATACAGGAAAGCAAACAGGAATATGTAATAACTAAGATGGTGATGAAATGTAGCTCCCTGTTTCCTAACAGATTCTCCTGAATTCAGAAATATTGTCACAGCAGCTGAAATTCCAATTTTGAGGAAGTTCAATATTTGTAAAAAATACTTCCTCCATGTCTAGATTAAAATAAAAATTAAAATAAATAACCACATCCAAAATCTACCTGTACTACAAAATTGACAATTACAAATGAGTCTCCATTCCCACTTTTTCTTTTTTTTAAACCAATTCTGGCACCTCTGCAAGTTACAGCTTAGGCAGCAACATCTACAGTTGAACTACACCAAGACTGCTTATCAGGAATTCCATTAAAATAAATACAAAACAGTTATATCAGTAGGTACACTGATTTTCTTGGAATTTCTCACATACTTATTTAACGATGACCACACTGAAGAACTTATTAGCTAAAATACAACCTGTAGAGCAACAAAACCCACTGGCCAAACTAGACTGGAAAAATGCTCAATTTGCTCAAAATTAGAAATAATATGCTAAAATCTTGTTACCCTTTACTTACAGAAAAATAAGCAGCTAAAACCAAGAGCTAAAAATGTAGAGATCTGAGGGACAGAACAAAGCCTTGAATTTACACTTGCAAATTCAGTAAAAAGAGTTAAAGGATGCTGGTCAGCCTGGATTTGTTTTGTAAATCATGAGACTGCATCTGACTCAAAAGGACTTATATTCGATGATACCTTATCTACAGTTCTTCAGTCACTTAACTGTATCCTTTCAAGTACAGCTCAATTATCAGTTTTTAGCAGTACAAATCACAAAACAAGCTGCCCCAAAATGAGAAGAACTAGACAGGATCGTGACAGTTTTAAATGTACTTGTTTCATATTCACATTATCCATATTAATACGACTTTGAACTGAAATGTGGCAATTAAAAACTATGATATGTAGACTAATAGCAGATTTTTCTAAAGCTTATGAAAATTAATTTTCTTTACTAGGGATTCAACTACAATACAAATAGGTCTTTCATGGCAAAGAAAAAAGAGGTTGTACAGAGCAGTACCCTAGTGTTTTCGGAGATTTCAGGTAACATTGGTAGCAAAACAAGTATTCTTATGCTTCTAAATGTTTGGGGTATTCTAATCAAAAGATTGTTCAAATACAGGCTAAGCTTGACCTCAGAAACATGTACTTAGGAGTGTCAGTGAGGGTTATGTGGTTTTTGGTGACATGCTTTTTAAAGAAATACACATCAGTGGCATAATATTGCTTTTGCTGAGGCGGTATTACCTTTCTCTGGGAAGTTGTCATTAATTATACTGGCAATTTTTATTATTTTTTATCTTGGGGATTTACTAATGGAATTGCCCTGGCATAATAAATCTGTGCAGCACAGACCACACCTCACTTCTTCCATTTATAATTGCAGTATTCTGTTGAGAAGATACTCAACACCGGGGTTTGAGTACTTGCTGCGTATTTTTTAACAGCTGTGTATCAGAGGTGGAAGGTTCATTTTTTCATCTTAAACATACAAACAGTGAAGCACTTCTATATGAGAAGAGTTATAAAAGCTGTAACTTCAGTGTTTAGCAAGTAGTGACTCAACAACAGTACATTTGTACAAGGAGAACATCCAACATCCTGAGAGGATCTTAATCCCTATTAAATGACAAGCTGCTTTCTTACGAGGGCTACTCCTTCCGAGTGAATCACATTTTTGGCACCTTTGTTTCCAGCAGATGTGCCAATTAAGAGGCTTGCACTGTAAGAAGGAGTAGAACCTTTCCATGCCAACTTTCAGTCTTTATGGACAGGCTCATTCATTTGCAGAAGGCAGGTATAGTAGCCAAGGCATTTTATACCCAAGCAGCAATCAATGTTTTCTAGATATCTTTGCCAGTTGACTCTTAACTATGTTTTCTTGAGCCAAATACATTTTGAGGAGAACAACTTTATAGTACATAAGTACAAATAAGAAAAGGTCTGAGCCTGCCCTGACAGGTCAATCTCTTTCTTCCCCAATAAGACATGGCTTCCACTTCCAGCAAAAGCAGGAGAAAAAAGGCAGATATTGATAGAAGAGTCAGATTAGCCCAACCACCTGATTCATGCAAGAGCATTGCAATGCCTGGTACAGAAGGTCATAATGGATTTCTCACATAAATTATCTAGAAGACAGATCCATCACTTATTTTTCAAAACAAGCATTCTGATGTCCATGTAATTTATTGCTAAGTACTTTTGAGAAACTAGTCTTTTCTCTCCCTAATAAGGGAATTCCTGTATACGCTTATCATCTTTATGAAGTCCTATATTCATAAAAAGAACTTAAGCACTACAGTGCCCTTTTATCCCCCACACTGAGACCCATGAAGGCCAGGCCCTGTTGCTGTTAATAGTGTTGTTATTGTGCATGTCTTAGTCCATTGCTTTGGGCTTTAAGCAAATGTTATAGGAGACCCACAGCCTCTCGTTTTTTGCCCCTCTTTTACTGGATGGGAATGGCTCACTTGGAGTTTGATTTCCTGCTGGTGTTAAAACCAGCACACATGGGAAAATGGGACTTTCCCAGGAACATCCAGCTGGCACCACAGGGAGGCTAAGCAGGGCAGGAATGCCAGTGAAGATCTGCATCTTCAGTTCCAGGTATCATTAAAAAAAAAGCCCAAATAAGCCCAAAATGTCCCAGCAACATTTTCCTGGAGAAGGTAGCTGTGGGATGTGACAACACAGAAATGTGGCATTGAGGTTTTCAATTAAAAATTATGCCCACCTGGCCTCAATATAAGGAACTTATGTCATAAGGAGATGAATGTGAGAGAAGGACTAAAAGAAGGTAAATTAAGCATAATAAGGAACAATATTAATCTGCTGTAATGTGTTGAGTGCGTACAATATGTATCTTTTCTGGAGAGTGATCTGTGAAGGAATAACTAAATTGATGTCTGGTGAAGACAAACTGGCCCTGAATAAGAACTAGAGGTATTTTAATTAGATTTCTGGAAAAAACTCAGTTCCCTTCTCTTTCCTGGATCATTTGATTGCAATTTAAGATTATATGAAAAAATCACACAAATCCTTTAATTTCTGTTTGCAGAAAGACCAGTAGCTCAGGTAATGAACAGCAGGCAGTTCTCAAGATTCACTCCAGGGGCAAATTCGTCTCACAAGCCAAAATTTAACTCTTGGCTAAGTAGCTGATGTTCTGTAAGATCACCACATAAAGACACATAACTTTCAACATTTCAAATTCCCCATTAGGTCTGCCATGCTGTTCTGCTGCCCAGATCAGGGCTTTTGTCTCAACAGCAGCCTCTGGCAAGTGATAATTTTTACACAATTAACATCTTTTCCTTCAGATGGCATATTTTCTGAATAATACAATATACAGACAGGTCCAATAATACTCCAATCACATTTATAAGGAAATCATTTTTATGCAGGTTTTTATACCCATCCAATTACTGATGCATACGCGACTCCAGGTAAAACTCACAGTTGCACTGATTCATTTAAGTCCTTTCTAAGAAGCATTACATTTAGAAATAAACTTATTCCTGTCTATCCAGAAACAGCAGGTAAAACTACAAAATTAATATGCAAAAGAAAACTTAAAAATCACAAATGACTTGACAAATCTGCTTTGTAATTTTATTTTAGATCACATTATTGCAGTTTTTTACAGGTCAGTTGCCAAATCAAATTAGTCTGCTATATATTCTACAATCCACAATGTTTGTTCAAGGGTTTTATGCTGGAAGCTTCTGAATTTGTCCAAATTCAAAACACTACACAAACACAAGCAAAAGTCATTGAAAAATTCAAGGATGGAGGATGTTTCAAAGGAACCTTTTGTTTGTTTGTTTGTTTTGGCAGTTCCTCAAAAGACTCCATTTTCTAATCTCCCAGACATCAGAATTCAGAGAAATGAACTGTTAAAGAATGTTACCAGACCTTTTACATGAAAACACGGCCAAACACGGGCAGCACGAGTAAATAGCTGATATTAAGAGCACCATCTACTGACAGGCAGCACTTTGGCAGCCCCAGTGAGTTTTGTAAGGCACTGCATTCCAGTGCCTCCCCGCTTTTAAGGAATTCAGCTTTCTCTAAGAGGTGTGTAGTACTTTTCACATTTTCTTTCTCACCTGCCCTGTCTCATCTATTACATTTAAGCTGTTCTTCTGCTCATGGCTCACCAGAGCCCAGCTGCTCCAAGATACGGTAGCACAGTCAGCCCTTCCACCTTCCCATTTCTTTCCCATTTCACTTTGTGATTGAAGCTTCCCACATGGAGATGATCACCTCTTGTACACAGCTACTATACTGCTACCTTACAATTCTAAATTATCATGTTATTACCAGCTGTTTATGAGGACTTTTCCAAAACCTCCTTAGTCAGCAAGGGTTTTCCACTTAAATCAAAAACTTTTGAACTGTCCTTAGATGAGAAGCAATCACCTCCTTTGAAGACTTATTTCATGCAATGAAATATCCTTCTGTGTTGTCATGGAGAAGATGACATGGAGATGGAGGTTTCTTCCTCACTTTTATCCTGCTGCTGTTTTGTCTTTGAACACAAAACTATAACCTTTTATTATTTTTCTACACAAAATTATTAGCAGATGCACATAAGAAGAGGCTGTTTCCTGTCAGACAAGAAAATATTATCAATATCCACAAATTCTCTTGCTAGTATTATCAGAAATAACCTCTAAGAACGCTATCTAACATCTTGATCACTTCTAAACACAGGCATAATACACAGTAAAGATGCACTGAAGTACTCTGGCACATCATTTGAAAGTACTTGCTAGCACTATTGCAATTACCATGTAAGATTTGCACTGCAACACTGTAAGAGCTAAACCCTTTATATATATATATGTATGCTTCAAGGGAATAAAAATAGGAAATCAGAATAACTTTTCTAACAAAATTCACTGGTCTTAAAGACTTTCACCAATAACCATAAAAGCCACATGTGATAATTTATTTCAAAAGTGAAAGTAGAGAAGAAATATTCACATACGGTTTTTGTTTTGTGTTGCTTCACTGATTAAAACATCAATAACACACCTCAAGATCATCACTTACATTCTTATATTTCATGCTGATTCCAAAGGTCAATGAAACTCAATTTACTGTTCTTACACAATAACCCTTGTCAATCTATTTAGAAGAGGATTAAAACAACTGACAGGAGCTTTGCTAAGGGAGAGGCTGCAGTCAATCTGTTTATATATGTGGCAGATTAATAACAATTAACAAAACTATGACAGGAACTTTCTAATAGATAGGATAGATTCAAGGTCTGCCTTGTTTCATAGTCCTACTTGCTTATGTCAGCAGAGCAGCTTTATTCTTCTTGTGTATTTGCATGCAGCAGCAACAATTTCCTGTTTATACCTCCTCCTCAGTTCTAAGATTTATAAATACAGTGGGATATTCAGACTCGTCCTAGAAATTATTCTTCCTTTGCACTATATTTCATCCTCTGCAGTCAAATTCCCTCTTGCTGCACATAACCTGCTACCTTGTCCAATCTCCATCGTGCACCCCCTATCCCTGCAGGCAGCCTATGCTTTCCTTGGCTTTTTCTTTTCACACCTTGAGCTCAATCATATACTGAAGTGTATAAGATGGATAATTCCACTGTTTCCCATTATATTGTTTACATAATTGTAACACTGGATGCACAGGGGTGCTACATTTCTCTGAATAAAAAATACCTGCAACACTTCACTGTAAGATCATCCAATTCTCATCTCTTCTGCATTAGGACAAACTGAAACATTTTGTAAAGATGGTCATATGGTGCAAAACCAAAATATATTTGGTTAGTAACATTACTACTCTTAGACTGATATCCCCTGTTCCTCCTCCCAATCTGATTCAGTCACCCACTAGCTCTATTTAGATTGCACTTCCACAGAGTTTCCTCTCAGCAGCAAAAGCAGCAAAGCACTGCTCTCCTTAACCACTGCCAGCATGGCAAAGTGATTAAAATAAGCCAAATTAACAATGAAATGTTGCCAAAGGGGACAGCTCTCACTGGTTACTCTCGATCCACCAGTACAGAGTACTCTCCTGCTAATAAAAGCCAAAGTGAGGTAATTCAGGTGGATGACAAACTGATCAACTCAATAAAATGAGAACAAGTAGGGGTTGGGGACTGCAGTGTGCTACAGCACTAAATGGGGCGCTCCATCATCAGCTTAATTCAGCTAGGACCCACTTCCATTGCATCCTGTCTCCTCTCCAGTCTTGTAGAAGTCTTTGTAAGAGCCTGAAGGGAAGCAGGGTTGTTAAAAAAAAAAAAAAAAAAGAAAAAAGGCAGGGGGTTGTGGGCATGACAACAGCACAATCCACAAATCCAGAAAAAACCTAACCATGGGAGAGGGGTCTGAGAGGAAAAAGATGATAAACATGCAGAAAAGAGTTAAATAATAATTTCATCAACAATGACCCAGTTTTATTTGTCATCACTGTGCCTCGCATAGAGAAGCTAGCTTTATTTTCAAATTCGATTTCATCTGTTTAGTTTATTTCATGGTTTTAGAAATCACATTTTGCATAAAATATCATAGAGCACAATATTAGCATGCACTCTGGTGTGGGTTTTTTCCCCCAAATGTCAGCCCTGCTCACATAATCTCACTACACTGTACAGTATTCTTTTTTGACTCAAAAGCTAAGACAATTTCCTTTCCAATTATACTTCTTTTTGGCTTATATCAGCATTCTTGTGTCCTTTGGAACCTGGAAATCAGAGCAGGGAATAAAAGGTCAACAGGACAAAACCCAAACCAAAACAAAAAAACCAATCAAAACCAAGCAGAAAGGTAGGATCTTATACTGTTTTCTTCCCAGCAAAAGGCAGCAGGCCCAGTACATACAATGGACACATGCAACTAATTGAATTTCATCTAAATTTGACAGTTTAATCAACATGCTGAACACTTACCTGATCTAAGCATTTTATTTCGCACTGCTCTTTATTTTTTTCTCCCCCTAAAAAAATACTCTTTAAAAATTAAGACCTTCCAATACTAAATTATTTCAACAGAGAGTAAGGGAACATGAAACAGTGGCTAGGAAAAGCAAAGCTGATAATTATTCAGGAAGAAAACTTTTCCAAAATAATCTGCTACCAGTCACTATGGACAGTTAACTACAGTTTGCAAGCCACAAAGTAGCTTTCCCTACAGAAAAAGAAATCCATGGTGACAGTTAAATAAGCACGAACCTTAACAAGCACTTCAGATTCTTCTTCTACAGTCAACAATAAAGGCTTCAGGAAAGCTTAGTACACGGAATAACAATCTCAGTTTTCCCCATCAACTTTACATATTAACACCTAATGCTGAAATGTTAACAATTAAGCTATTTGCTCTTCAGGACAAACCTAAAAAAAATTGCAAAAATTCTTAGTTACTAAAAGAGAAGTAAGTTTGAGACAGTCTTACATCTGAAGGAGAACATACTATCATGATAGCCTGTACCTCCAGAAAAAGCTTTTCTGTTTACTCAGTAAGAATATTGATTATTTAAAAGTATATCTTCAAACCTATCGCAAGCTTTATTTAGATAAAAGACTGTATTTTCAGCATAGGTGTCCTGAAGTTCAGTCACATCTACCCTTTAATAATGAAAACACATTCACAACATCTTTCACAATCTAAAGCATACTGCTAAGATTGAAAGCAATCAGCCTTGAATGAAAGATGGATTAATAGCAGTTCTAAAACCATTACGTACAGACTCTATTGTCATGTTTTGTTTAAAGCAAGGAAAAAAAGTAGAGGGTGTCTAGGTCAGCAAAGTCATCAGTAGTTGATGGATGCACTTACAGACATTAGAGAAAAAAGGAAAATTGGGAGAACATAATACCCACTTATGAGATTTTCTATGGTAAAGATAGAAAAAAGGCCTCAAGATAGGCAGTAACTCTACCTTGTTCAGTGCTGAAGGTTTTCTATTTTTAGATATGCATGTCAAAGACACATTTAACCCCAGAAGTGCAGCTTGATGCATCATCACAACATTAATTCCTACACACTGGTAGAATTAGAAATACTCATTCTACCAAGCACATCTTCTGGCAACAGCCCTTACCATAATAACTATGATCTCTGGGTAAGGAACTAGGAGGTAAGGGAGATGGAAGAATTGATGCTCCAGACCGTTTAGTGACTGCTAGCAGTTGTGTGAGCAGGAAATGCAATGTTTACATTAGCAAAAACAGCCAATATAACAGCTTCCTGTAACCCAAAGAGTTGCCCCTCTCCCCCGCAGCTGGGGCTGCACACTCTCGGTGCTTCTACTGTTGCCACTCTTGAGGTTGCAGGAAGGTCACCTCTGAGCTGCTGAGGGACATGAGATGGGCACAGCTGCCTCCTGAAACCCATGCTGAGCTTCTCCCACTGCTCACTCGCAGTCGGACTGGTGGGAAGCCCTAAGCAGATTCTGCTGGTTATTCCTTCTGAACCAGGCATAGGTGGTGGGGTTTAGTAGCACTGCACCACAGGGATGAGGATCAGCATCTCCCATTTCACACAACGGTTTGCAAAGCAAGATTGAATAATACATTGGTCTTAACTGTTGTATCTAACCCTGACTCAAGTGAACTCTTTGCTCTCCACAGGGGTGTAGAGGAGAAAAGACATTTCTCATCTAGGCTCTAGGGGTGACAAAATCAGCTTTACCTTGGCAGGTAAAGTGGAGACTGAACTGGCAGGAAGGAGATGGCTATGTGTCAGTCTGTAGGGTCTGACAGGGATGGCAGACTGAAGATGGCAGCTGCAATATTCAGACAAAAGGGAAACATCACAACTTTGCACAAACAGAACAAGAGACAGTTCAAAAGCTAAAGTAAGTAAACAGCCTAAAGGGTAATCTCTTTTCTCTTCTTAAACTGTTGATTTGTTGAAAGAATTGGATTCACATTCCCTAATCTCTAACAGGGAAGTTACTTGTGATGTTTCATGCCACTATCACCAATAGTATTTGTCTTTTCCAAGTGTTCAGGAATACATTCAGTGCAGGTAGCTCAGTGAGCAGCTGCAGTGAGAGCTGCAGGTTGAGCTCTGGGTGGCAGGAGCCTGAGCCAAGAGGCTGAGAACTGGCACCGACCCTTTCCACAGCAAAGGGCCCAGGAACCTGTGGCACCAGCCAGGTGACTCAGAGACACAGCAGGAGCCAGTGACTCAGCAGGAAGAGCCCAGACTTTCCATCACTTAGACCATAAGGATACAAAAGCCCAGGGTTTCCTATGTTTGGGGTCCTTCCTAAGAGGCAGAAGCTCAAATTGTTATTTTGTTACTGCACCATGATGAAATTATTTTAAGGATCTGGATGTCTGAGACTCTGCTATGGGAAAGCCAGGGTCGAGGAAACCTTGTCTGACCATCTCAGTGTGGCTGTGAAGGGGTCTCAGTCCCAGCTCAGGTGGTGTGAGTGTCACTCCCACTCCAGTGGCACCTGGATGGTCAGAGAGGAAAGTTTCCTCAGCACAAGTGCCAAAGCCCTCAGCTGTACATTAGCACCTCCCAAATTCAAACATGCTGTTGGTCTGCTTCCTCGCTCCATCTGCCCTCTCATTGCACACTTACAATGCTTCTTTCAGTTTAAGAGTCTGTCATACTTGGACATCATTCTCAGCTTTGAACTAACTCTGCACATTCCCAGAGCAGTTAATGACAATATAAAAGCACACCATCGACATAACCAGAAGCACAGAAGTACCAGAAGTAGGACACAGGCACTTAAAGTCAACCCCAGGCTGAATCACTATATCAAAGTTTCATTTAATGGCATCACAGCCAAGGAAACCCCACGCTACTTACAAATAAGTTGGTCAAAAGAACTAAAGAGGAAAAGGGAAGAATTGTCTCTCATTAAACACAACATTTGCCTTATCTTCTGCTTGCCCCACGGATGATACACAGCATCATAGAAAATGCATGCTTTAACATTTGGGAGTTGTTTCCCTGCTCCCTGCAGTGGCACATCAGCAACACAATAATCTGCAGCTGACTGTAGAATAGAGATAAAACCAAAACACTTCTGACTGAAGTTCATATTCAGAAACAGCTAAAAAGAACTGGTATTTACAAAGTATGAAATGAAAGAATACTGAAAATCCTCCCTGATATCGGAGGTCATTATTGTTGGCCTTTCTGCAGTGCCTAGAGGCCCCTCAGAGCAAAACACCAGTTTACATCAGTCTCCATCCACCAAATACTTCCAATCAAAACCAGAGGCATAACAAAGAAAGCACCACTGGAAGCTTCTAACCACTACCCACCATGGAAAACAGCTTAAGAATCTGTTCCATGGAGAGGAATGGGAACAGGCAGCAAACAAGTTGCTGCATTTGTTATTCTCTGACAGCCTGACCTGGCCAATCAATTACACGTAGATATACATGCAAAAGACAAAATTTTGTTAGTGAATTTATTCCAGATCTCAGATTTCTACTGAAACAATAGTTTTAACTGTTCCCAGTTATCAACATTCATCTGTATTTGGGTAAACTGAGCCAGAGTGCAAGAGCTTCACTTCTAGAGAGGAGCAACAGGCTTCTAAAAGTCCAAGACCAATGAAACAGAAGTGGTAAAAATAAAACACACACACTCCAATAATTTGCTTTTATTCCAAAAGATAAGATTCTCTTCTTCAGATTAAGCAGTATTTGCTTGCCAGAATATCATTTTGAACATAACCATATATATATGGGAGTAGTCTACCCTAATTGTTCCAAGTATGATTTTTGAGGTAAATGCAGCTGCTGAGACACAGTCTCCTAATGCAACATTTCAACTCCATCAGACATAGATAGCCATTTCAATACCAAATGCAGAGGCTGGTTAGCCAGTAAGATAGAGGAAAGAACCAAGTTTGAGATTCAAACACCTAAACTCAAGTGTCAAAAAAATCCCCAAAATGTAGATAGCTTAAGGTGAGGGGTGCTCACTTCAGACCGAGCCTGATTCCTCTCTATGCTCCTCTGAGCATGTTGACTAGACTCCACCAAATATAAGAGGAGTTTACATACCTAGCTTACACACAGACGTAATTTAAGTTGCCCTCATCAGCAAACTGAACTCTACCCATGGAACTCAGGGAAAGACAGACCTCACGGCCCCAGGCCACCCTTTTCCAGACTCTTCTAATAAAATTCCTTCCCTTCCTAGTGCGGATAACACAAGAAACTCCTTTCACACATTACCAAGGCTACTACAGTCCCACACCCTTTTTGTGACTGTGACACTTGTCACTTCCCAGTGCTCCTCAATTATGTTATTTTCCAAAATGAAAAGGACAAAAATTCCCACTTGTAGAGAAAGATGGAGGTGATTCTGCCCCTCCACTCTGCTCTGGTGAGGCCCCACCTGCAGTGCTGCATCCAGCTCTGGGGTTACCAGCATAGAAGGACATGGACCTGTTGGAGTGAGTCCAGAGGAGGCTACCCAAATGATTAGAGGGATGGAGCACCTCTCCTGTGAGGAAAGGCTGAGTGAATTGGGGTTGTTCAGCCTGAATTAGAGAAGGCTCTGGGTGACCTAATTGCAGCCTTCCAGTACCTGAAAGGAGCCTACAAGGAAGATGGAGGAGACTTTTTACGAGGACATATAGTGACAGGACAAGGGGGAATGGCTTCAAACTGAAAGACAATAGATTTAGGTTAGATATTAGAAAAAAATTCTTTACTGTGGGGGGATTGAGGCACTGGCACAGGTTGCCCAGAGAAGCTGTGGATGCCCCATCCCCACAAGTGTTCAAGGCCAGGCTGGATGGAGCTCTGAGCAACCTGGTCTAGTGAAAGGCATCCCTGCCCATGGCAGGGTGGCTGGAATGAGAGCATCTTTATGGTCCCTTCCAAAACAAACTGTTCTGTGATTTATAGTGACTACAGCAACTGCCAATCAGTTTTGTTCAGAAGTGTCCAGCAAACACATGAGGCACATTAATAAATTGTTATAACTCAGGTTATGCACCTTTTGCAGACCTGCGCTGTCCACAGTGGAGCATTTTCCATTTTAAAGGCTAAATCTGTTCCATAGTACATTTTGTAATCACTCTAATCATAATGCTATTATTTTCTTGACCAGGGAATTCTATATTTTTCCGTCCCCAACAAGGCAGCTGTGTCATTAAAATACTGCTTTATTTTTGAAGCCCTTAAGTAGCTTCAAAGTGGAAGCAGAGGGTTTGGATGGCTTTGTGAAAACAGCTTTACAATGAGGCAAGCAGCAGAACTGGCACTGTAAGTACATTACACATACACACGCTGTATGGAACTGCTTTTTCCTCTAAAAGCTACTCCATCTTTTTATCTACATTTCTTTTTCCCTGAAGTTCTTTTAAATAAAGTGTCTGTGTCTACGTGTGTCTACAGTATTAGACATCCCACTTATTTCTAGAGTACGACCACAGCTTTTTAGTGCTTATGTTTGCTAATATGTACTACAATTGCTGCTCCTTTTCACACTAGTGTAATGGGAAAGAACACAAATTTCACATTGATAGTTTTAACAGGACAACAGGAGCCAGATCAGACTACACTTCCCTCCTTATGCTCTCTCAGCTGCCTCTTTGTAACCATCTGCTCAAGGCAGCCCTATACAAGGACTGGCTCCCTGCAGCAAAAGCCACCTCATTGCTGTGCATTTGTGCAGCCCCGAGCACACCTCAGGGTCACAGACTGCACCACTTCCCAGGGGCCAACACCCTGATGTCCTCCACATGCAAGCACTTGTGTGCATGCAACTACCGAAAATGTTTTCATCCTTGATTTTTTTCTGAAAGTCACAGTCCAACTGTTAAAAAGTCCAGCTGTAAAAAGCTGAACAGAAATTCCTCTTCCTGATGTAGGAACAGGAATACTACCTGATGGACTGAAGTCATAAATAGAGCATGCTTGTACAGGTGAACTTCAAAAAGGCCCTTAGTTTGGAAGGTCAACCAATAGTGTCTTTGTGAATAAACTTCACCTGTTCTACTTATACCACCTAAAGAGCTAAGAATTAGTCTGAGCTCATTATTTTGATTTCCTGTTAGGAGAAAAGTAGGAAAATAATCCCCCTTTGAGATGAGGGGTGAAGGAGAAGGACACAAGTAATGGTCCTTCCCACCTGCCCTTCCTTTCCCTCACTGTCCTGGACAGAGCAGAGCTGCTGTCAGGGCAGATGACATTTTTCAGAATCCCCAGGCATGCAGTCATAGTGAACAGAATGAACAGGAGAAGCCAGATCTTTCAGGCTGAATGGACAAACCTCGCTATAAAAATGTGGGCCTCCATATTAAACTATTTATAGCAAGAATGGATGATACAGCAATGGCAAAAATCATGCTACGACAAGAATACACTTGGATTTTGAATCAGACATTTGTCCTCCTGTGGTAAGCTGGCTTACAGGACCCCGACAGAGACAGATGTTTCTTGTTTTTCTTGCTTGTGAAGAGTGTGGATTCTGAACTAAGCAGCTGTATTTTGCACTACAGGTAGGCTTACTTCAGCACTTCATTCACTCCAGTGGAATCCCAGAATGATAAATGAAACATCACTCTCAGTGGCTTGAAATGCACAAAGTCACTCAGCACTGCTGTGTCGCAGCTCAGGATAAGAGGTTTGTTCCCTGCACAGTTCTGAAACTTCAGGCGTCAGCCAGAGGTCACAATCATGAATGACAGGCTGAGAGAGGAAGGGATGCATCCACATCAAACATTTCAGCCCCCAATGGATACTTCTAACCATGCAACACATGAAAAAGTCTATTGAAGATGAAAACAGAAGCAGGCACACTAATTACTGTGTACTACTAATAATCATAGGATGAGACACTAGAAAGGCACAGTGCCCTGAAGTGTAATTATTTCAGCTGTGTGATAGTAACATTTACCAAATATTTTTAAACCCACTTCAGACATACTGTGCACTGAGATTCTGTGCCCATTTTTGTTAGTCATAAAGACCCAATGCAGTAAGTGGTGCTTTGTCGCTATTGCAGTCAGAGTTGGGAGAGGGGAAAAAAAAAATCACATTCACACCATATCTATTGACTTTCACCGTGTTTATCTGATGTGGACTCTGTGAATCTGTTAACTACTTCTCCACAAAAGTAAGCTAAGAAAAGCAAACTATCTATCAGTAAAGCAACATTTCCCCCTCAAGGGTCAGCACCTCACTCAAAAACACACAGAGATCTGCAATTCAAACACCCTGATAAACAATTTTAAAGCAAAATCTGGAGGAGTGGAACAGTCCAGCTGGGGTTTTGCTGAACCTTCACTACAACAGAAAAATGCATCTTAACTTCAATCAGTCCAATCTGGGTTCTTTTTCCCATATCTTGTGGTCCTGTGGCCACCAGAAGTCTCACAAGAGGAAGATAATCAGAAGACAACACAAAATGGTAAAACCTCATTGCCCCAGTTCAGTGGGCATTGGTGTTTCTCAACTGCAAAAAAAGTTTTAAAAANCAATGCCCTGCCATGGGATCAGACTGCTTAGAGCCTCACCCAGTCTGGCCTACTACTGTCTTTCTCATCCAACCATTTTGATAAGCTTGACCAGAAAGGATAAACACTGTGAAGCAGAAGCCACTGATTAAAAACTGGAGAATTCTTCTAGAAAATTACTTTTCCTAGTCTCTTGTTAGAGAACAGTACCAGGACATTTTTTTATTTAAATAAGTGACAAAATTTTAATATTTCTAAGAATCCTGTAACAGCCTTATTACTCAAAAGCCTTACTCTTCTGTGCTTGGACTTTTCACCACACACTTGGCACCTCCCACTCCTCCCAAATACTTCCCAATTAGAACAGATCCCTCCCAAGGAAGCTAGAGGAGCTGTTTCCACCCCAGTCACTCCTGAACTGGACCCAGTAAGCTGAGATAATTTTTTATCCTCTTGGTACTGAGTTCAGTCAGCCCTTCAGTGTTGTTCAATAGAATTTTGAAAAAACAGGTTTTTTAAGAAAGCAAAAGCAACCAAAAGAACTAATGGGCTACACTGCAACAAAACATAGTCTACTGGTGGCTATACAGCGCTTATCAACAGAAGACAAGATTAAAGCTTCTCACTTCTTTTACCAGTTTCTTTTCATAGTTTTCGTGAACATTTTAAAGGACTGTTAATTTGTCTCGAGTCAGATAAAAAAACCTGCAATTGCTAACACAGCATAAAAAGCCTAACAGCAGTGGTTGCCATTAAAAAGCCTTTATTATTTGCTATTGCTGCTACCACATAAAGGAGACAAAACGTGTCACCAGATATGCACACCTTACTTAGGAATCAAAACTCCCTGACTAAATAACCTCCTAATGAGTGACAACCCAGATTTGGGTCTCACTCTCACCACCAACATGGCTTTGTGAGTGCAACATGTGGGAGGCCTTGATAAAAGTCAATTCTGCTGTAAGAGATCATTTCTGAACCTCCTTAGAAAAGCTGCCTTCTGTTAAACTCTATACTCAGAGAAGTACAGGACTCGAAAAGTATAGCAAAACTTTTGTTAGTTTGGTTTTAACAGAACTCTACTCTGTGACTATGATATTAAAACCAAACAGATCAGACATAAGAGTCAGAAGTAGCATTTCAATGAAAAAAGATAAGAATTCCAGAAAATACACATAATAGTGGTTAAATACAGGTGGTGTTAAAGACCATGAATGCTGAAAAATCAATTACTGATCAAGAAAATGTGTATATTGATACTCATAAATAAAAAATGAAGCATTTTTACACTTCATGTATTTTCCTTAATTTGCATTCTATCCTGTACATTATCAGAGTCTGACTGAATTATGCACATCAGTTTAGCTATGAATAACCTTGGCCGTTTTTGGACTTGCTCATATTTGTAACAAGGTGGTTCCTTAGGGAACCAGCTGAGGGAGACTAAGATCATCGTTCAATTTTCCATTATAATTCTACCTCAGTCAGCCTATAAATACTAGATTCCATATTCATCAGGAACTTATTTATAAGTGATCCTTCACTGAAGCTACACCTTCTGTTGTCTGCATTCCAAATATAGAAACAAACACTTGTACTCCCATATTTATGTTACAGTAGCTGCATAAAAAGGAACTTCAAATCTGTTTGTAACCCATGAGTTACTACTGTTTTCTAATCCCATAGCTGAGGACAGAAAAACGGCACACTTCCTTAGAAAAGAGATTTTGTTTGTTTCTTTGGACAGCAAAACCAGACGTTTAAAGTGCTGGAAGTGGTCTCAATGACAAATTAGAAAGCTGAAAGCAGGAACAAGAGCCTAGGAGGCATCTTAAATAATATTCAATACATAGCATTGCTTTGTGCAACACAGGTCTCACTACTGTGAATATGAGCTATGTGTTAATATTATTTGAATATATACGATTGCAAAGAAATCCTTTTAAAAACAACTGTGCAATGGAAATATAAAACAAATGGCTCTGCTCACCATGTTTTATTTACGATATTTCCCTATATTCCTGCTTATCTTTCCACTGTACATATATGATTGCATGGATGACGTTTCCTAATGACAGCTTAATTCAACTCTTAAAGCTACACAAGTTAGAATCCAACTCCATATTCACATTTTAGAGGATAAAGCAAAACAATTTCTAAATTTAAGGCAGAGCAAGCCAGAAAAGACAGGCCACCTCAGGCTATAACATATGAATCCAGATGAAAAACATCACTAAATTAATACACACATAAAAGACAAAGTTACTAACGAGGTAGCAATACATTCAGAAAAATACTCCATTCCATTTTCTTGATACTATTATGCTAAGCGTATTCCGTTAAGCAAAAATTCAGTTTGTTTGTTTTTAAATCTGAAGCGTGCCCAGATTTCTAAATAAAGCTACTGCAAACAGATGTGGGAAACCAATAGTTGATTTCAGCAGTACTTTGAGCTTCCCCTTTTCCCCAGCTATCTCCAGCAAGGACAGCCTGTTTTATATCCATCAGTCCAACAATTACAGCTCAAGACAGTGAAAACAGGCTCCCTTACATTAAATCACTGATGTATTTCATGATGATTCTTCATTAGGATAAGTCTTTTGCAAGCAAAGACAAGTTTGATATGACTGTATTCCATGTCCACTGCACACAAGGCAATTGTCAGTTGGGAGCCCGATTGCACCATTTAGCTTCTTCAGCCTTGTAAGATCTGCTCCTGGTTTAACACACCTCCTTTCAATACCAGGCAGATTTTCATCTGGTGATGTTGGAACATGAGCAGGGTTAGCTTGCCTTCATGAAAAGCTGGGTAAATGCCTTATTAGCTGAGCTTTGTTTCAAAACCCATCCAAATTCTGGTGGTCTTGACACCAAATGGGTATTTCAAAGCAGTAAGCACAAACCTGTTCTCTAAGGGTTCATGAGGAATCAGCAAGCTGCTTGATAACTAGCCACCAAACAGACTGCAAGTAGCAGGGGTTTTTTAATTGTTGCAAGCCTGTAATCGAGGATTTAGTTTGATGCATTAAGTCAGAAGAAAATGAGTTAAATTGTATTAATTTTAAACTAGGTATTTTAGATAAAAATCAAAATGGAGAATTCATACCAAGCCTTTATTGTCAAGGCTACTGCTCAAAACATGTAATGCTATTTTATTCTAAAAGTGAAATACATCACAACCATATGTGTATTATTTATTGGATTTATTGTACTACTGGCAGTAGGAAATACTCCTATTTGTTCAGTCATTGAAATAATTTCTATTGCCTTTTTGAACCTGTAAAAAAAAAGACACTCATTTTATTTGCTCTAATAATTCCCGAAGTGTCAGATCCAGTAAAACCTCAATTTTCCTGCAGAAACTACCCCCAAACTCCTCATTTTAGGCCTTTAAGAATCAAAAAGACTGATAAGGCTTTTAAAGAATGTTGCCCAATTATTTTATAACATTCTCTTATCTTTCCTTTGACCCTGAGACCCGCTTCCTTGGTTAGAGCCTCGTGCTAGGAATGCCAAGGTTGTGGGTTCAATCCCCATATGGGCCATTCATTTAGGAGCTGGACTTGATGATCTTTGTGGGGTCCCTTCCAACTCAGAATATTCTGTGATTCTAGTTAAAAATGTATCTAATATGACAAATTACTGCCCTATACCAAAGTATCTGGAGTACACACATTCACTTGCACTTGGTAGTCATGTCTGCTGCACTCATAAAAGAAGTAGAAGCTTATGAGTAAGAACAGACATTACATTTGTTTTCAGGAACTCATCTCCGAATTATGTTTGTTCACTGTCACATCAGACACGGAAGAACTGGCCTGGTATTTTACCTAAAATGAGTTAACAGTTTATTAACATCAGTCACCCATATAAAAATCCACATATTCCTGTGTCCATAGAACCTTTCTCCTCCTTTACCTGCTCCAAGAAAAAGTAAATAAGCAAACAAAAAAAAACCCTCAAAAAACTTATTTGTGCCCATTCTGCTTGTTACCCAAGTCATTTGGAAAAAGAGTTTCCATAGCGCCTGAAAAAGAGAGATTCCATTATTTTAATTATCTTCATTTAGAGAAAAATAGTGCGATATCCAAGATGTGTGTGTGCTACAACTCCACAGGAGTACCTTGTTTCTGTAATACCCACCTCCTCAGACTGGTATTTTTACACCTTTATAATAAATGTTTTTTAAGAGAAGCCAGGACTTCAAGAGGCCTGGATTCTCAAAGGCTCAGCAAAATAAATATGAAGGCAATCCTACCTACCTTAGATATTTCTGGCTCCACTTGTCTCTTGGGTGTCTCTTTTGACTCAGGCCCTTTTGGAGTACCAGTGTTCTTAACCGCGGGCGATTCAACTCCTTCGCCTTCAAGTTGCAGATTAATACCTTCTGTGGGGACAGGGTGATCAATACCATTTGGATTCAGATTGCAATGGATAGCTGGGAAAAAATATGAGAAACACTGCTTTAGGAAAGAAGAACCCAATGTTTTAAACATTTAGCATGAACTACTGAGAAGTGCCATGTGGCAACCAAAGCTATGTCAGACCAAAGCAAATGAACCATCTGTACGTTGATGTGGATTCAAGGTGAGATATTTGAGAAACAAAATGAGAGGAATGCAGCACTCACTGTATAAATTTATTTAGTGCAGGCTACTGTGTGGAACTGTGCTCTGCTGGATTCACTGCAGCATCCAAGACCCCCAACTTAGAGCTTTTACTAAGTATTCATCATTCAACCATACCTTTTTTTCCTTTCTAGGCAAACAAGTTAAAGGTTTTCTACTACATTTTCAATTCCTACAACATTCTAGGTCTTAAAGAATGTGGGATAAGTAAGCCATGCACAAAAATCCAGCAAGTCAGTGTCTGCACAGAGTAATGACTTATCCAGCTGATTATCTCTCCTTCAGTCCTTTGTACCATTGCAGGTTACCACCTACACCATCCTAACAAGCAAGAGAGATGTACGCCCTGGGAGTATATAATGAGGTGCAGAGTAATGACAGCAGAATAAGGAAAGCAGAATAAGGAAAGCACCCAGAGAAAAAAAAAAAAACAAATGCAAAACATACAACAGAGAAATGTCCATTTAGAACTATGGCAGTAGCTTGTTTTCTGCCCAAATTTTCACAGTTTCAGCACTCACATAGATAGTAGTGATTTTATAAATGTGTGGATCCTGAGGCAACTTCCCCTTTATGCAACTATCTGACTTTTACATTTGTGTTCCTGCATAACTGGGCTACTTTCAGCGCTACTTGTAATTAAGGGTCCCAGCTCCCCCTGTGTGCAAAAGAACTTTGCTCAGATACTGTGATGCAATGTTTGACAGATCTGAATAGAAACCTAAACTACAATGTACAGCCAAAATAAAAGTTGCCCTTTTACTCTTGCTTGGCTTAGAAGCAAAGGGTGGGGAGCTGGGGAAGGAATCAGAACTGCCAGTTTCTACCAGCTACAGATCAGCCCTTGAAAGCCTCTCAGAGGAAACTGGCTCAAGCTGCAGTGAAAGCAAAGGGTTCTTTAACTATAGCACCTTTTGAAAATCTATTCACTTTAAATCCTAGAGTCTTAATTGAAAACTTTGAGCCTAAGTTACAGCAATTCCTTGGTACAGAATTAAAGCAGAGGCCAAAATGTTGACCTTTTTCCCTTGGGATCTTTTAAAACAGCAAAATATCTGTAAAGGATAAGTGATCTCTGCAACCACTACAATACCTACATCTGCAAGCCAGAGACAGGAACACCTCCTATGGGAACTTAAAAAGCAATTTGATTCTGTGGTTTATATTTACATCAGTGTGCCTCAAGACACCAAAAAAATTCTATCTCCTAGATTATATCCACCTACTATTATCTAGCTCCTCTAGATCATATTTACCTACCTGAAAGAAAAAACTACTAACAACTTCTTTGCCTATCCTCTAGACCACAGAAAAGATAGATGTTATCCAACAAGACTAACTATTTTCACAGCCCAAGGAAAACGAAAACTGTTCTGTTAGTAACCAAATTAATTCCCTCCTTTACAAAAAATGTAAATGTATCTTAACCAACCTGTAAAAGTACTCCCAGCACACCCTGCTCCAGCAAGGGCTGATCAGCAGTGAAAAGACATTTGGTATCAAATGTGATCCATAAAAATACCTCCAACTGTCTTCTTCAAGGATCTTGCCTAGCTGAATAGGAAGACTCCTAGAGACACCTTTGAAACCCTAACACACTACAGCAACATCCAGAAACAGGCAGTTTTTGGCTGTCAGCCCAGTTCTAGTGCTCACCAAAGAGAAATTACATAGCCCAGTGGGACTTTAAACTGCCTGGAAGAACACTGCCAGCAGCAAGTTTCCTGTGAATTGCAACTCCTCCTGTCCCAGTGCCCCCAAACAATAGAGATTAGGGAGAAGGGTTGCACGGGATGAACAAGGAGACCCTTGTGGGTTATGGCACTAATTTACCATGCATTAGAAGGAGCAAATGATACAGGTTTCGATAACATGGTAACTAACCTTATCTCCTTCTATGTATAACCACATGACACATTTGGTGGATGAGGGAAAGGCTGTGCATGTTGTCTGCCTGGATTTTAGTAAAGCCAGTCTCCCACAGCATTCTCCTGGAGAAATGGCTTTTCATGGCTTGAATTGGTGTACAGCCAGGTAAAAACCTGGCTGTGGCCAGGCCAAGAGAGTGGTGGTGAATGGAGTTATACCCACCTGGTGACTGGTCACAAGTGGTATTCCCCATAGCCAGTTCTATTTGGTATCAACAGTCTGGATGAGGGGATCAAGGGTATCCTCAGAAAGTTTACAGATGACACCAAGCTGGTTGGGAGTATTGATCTGAGGAGGTAGGAGGGCTCTACAGAGGAATCTGGAGAGTCCGAAGTGATGGGCCAGTGGTATGAGGTTCAACAACACCAAGTGCTGGGTCCTGCACTTGGGTCACAACAACCCCATGCAGTGCTGCAGGCTGGGGAACAGTGGCTGGAAAGCTGCCCTTGGAAAAGGACCTGGAGGTGCTGGTCGACAGTGGCTGAACATGAGCCAGTGTGTGCCCAGATGGAGGCCAAGAAGGCCAATGGTGTCCTGGCCTGGATCAGAAATTGTGGTCAGCAGGACCAGGGCAGTGGTTGTCCTCCTCTACTTGGCACTGGTGAGGCCATACCCTGAATGCTTTGTCCAGTTCTGGGCCCCTCACTACAAGAAAGACATTGAGGGGCTGGAGCATGTCCAGAGAAGGGGAGCAGAGCTGATGAAGGGTCTGGAGCACGAGTCTGATGAGGAGCAGCTGAGGGAGCTGGGGGTGTTTAGCCTGGAGAAAAGGAGGCTCAGGGGAGACCTTATCACTCTCTATAACTCCCTGAAAGGAGGCTGTAGCCAGGTGGCGGTCGGTCTCTTCTCCCAGGTAACAATAGGACAAGAGGAAAAGTCCTCAAGTTGTGCTAGGGGAAGTTTAGATTGGATATTAGGAAAAATTTCTTCATGGGAAGGGTTGTCAGGCTGCCAAGGGAAGTGGTGGAGTCACCATGCCTGAAAGTCTTTAACAAACATATAGACATGGCATTTGGGGACACAGTTTAGTGGTGGACTTATCAGTGCTGAGTTAAGGATAGGACTTGATTTCAAAGCTCTTTTCCAGCTTCAATGGTTTTATAAATCTATAAGCACCTGGATGGCTTAGAAATGAAATAAGTCACTTGGCAAAATGCTGCTTGACCCTTAGCCCATCATGCATTCAAGAGTAATGAATGCTAGTGCTTTTTCAGCAATGCTTTTTACTGGGCTCCTTCAGGATACCAAAGAGGAAAAAATGGAAGAGGTTGCTAGCAATTACATAGATACCCACTACCTTTTAACTGAAAACAGGTGAGTGGTTAAAAGAAACACAGGCTGCCTCAGGGGACTCTGGTCCAGAGTGGCTAATACTGAAAGGGGGAGGGACGGGGGAAGCAGGGAGAGACAGCTTTTTTATTTTCTAGGGGTATTTATTTCCTAAGGAGAAAAAGTATCTCAGTCACTTGGCAAAGCTTATCTTTCATTGTCATGATGCATCCTGAGGTAGCCAGCTCTATTATTTTCTTCTAGTGCTACCTCCAGCCCTCAGCTACGCAGAGAATAGGAGTAAGGAATATTTGCTTGCATTGGTCTGTTATTTCCTGTTACCACACAAAATACATAGATCCATCTTCATGGCAGACAGAGGTGGAGCTCTTGCCTTCTTTTAAATGTCAATACAAACCAAAATTGTTCCCTTTCAAGATTTGATAAAGGCAGAGAAAGAGGTCAATGTTTGGTCAATAATTTATTCTCTTCTTAAATCCACACCTTATACAATTTTAGCTAGATAAGGTCAGCTCTAAGCTCAAGATCAACTATCAAACCTAATGGGGCTTGGGGGACTGACAGCACCCAGGACTAACATCCCATAGAACTGAGTCTAAACAGCTCTTAGAAAATAATCACAAATCACTAACTTTACCACAGCCCAAGTACTCTGAACTCTCTTAGCTGACATATTTTAAATCTCTTTTAGGACTTAATGGCATTCATCTGGGAAAAAAACCTTCCTACAGACAAAGTAGTTTTTGGCTAAAATATTGTCCAGACCATTACTCCTCCTTGCCCCAGTACTGGCTAATGCTAGCTCATCCTGCCCTCTGCATTCAGACCATTTTCCCACACTGCTCCTTTGACAATATCCCTACTGCCTCAGCCCCTCTTCATTCTAACAAACTACATCCACCTCATCAGTCCCAAATTTTAACAGTACATCAAGACAACAAACACCCTCCAGATCAGCTCATAGTATCAGCCTAATACCATTATCAGCAGTATCATTAGATTTTGAAACAGAACCTCTTCCAATAGTCTTCCACACAATCTCAATATTCACATATCATCCATGTTTCAGTAATACAACCCTTCATCCAGTTTAAGATCATTTGTATTCTCCTTTCCCTGCTAAAAACCCCACCTTAGTTGATTAATGTCATGTCTCTCTTCATGCTCCCCCAACAATTGTCGTTCAACTTGTATTGAAAGCTTTCTATGGTGGGAACTTGTTTCCTTTTGAGGAAGGAGGGTGGATGTTCTGTAGAGCTCTGACTCCACAGCAACAAGCACATAATGAATGGTGCTGACTGACACAATAGCATAGATCCACAGATTACATTTATGAAACAAACTATTATTTAAAACAAAGGTACTTAAGTGCTCTTGTACTCTAAGGTAGAGTAGAATTTAATGGAAAATATCCTCTTTTCCAGAACTTAAAGAAAAGGCTGTTGAGATCTGCCAGGTTATGAGAGTGAAAAGCTCTGTGAGAAAAACAGTAAGTGGAGCACCCAAAGTGGAAAAATGACCACACATCTGTCCTAAAAAACTGGGGAAATGAATGCAATACACAGTGTACTTTTTACATACGGTGGAACACAAACTCAAGTCCTTTCCATGTATACAGAGCAAGATAATTCGTTGCCCTGCAGAAGCTAGCCAATACATGTGAGCAGTTCCATGCCCACACAGATCCTTTCAGGGTGCACATGCNCTCCTGCCATGCATGCCTGCCTCCCAGATGGCAAGCAGCCAAGACACAGCTTGTCTGAGCATGCTTGATGGTACACAGAAGTCACCAAGAACCATCCTAAGTTACTGGCATCTGAGGCAAGCCTTGTCTTTTCCTAGAGGGTACTCTGTGAATCCTGTCTGGAAAAAAGCCTGAAGGCACTGTTTAAAACACAGCCTTGATATATCCAAAGTTTTGCATGGGCAGATGGAAAGTCTTTGTCTCTCCATCTGTAGGCTCAAAGCTTAGCAGATAAATCTATGATCAATCACTACCCCTGTGCACTCACTGCCTACTGTGTCAAACATTTCATAACTATGTGTTTCAGTGGGAATACTGCTGGCTGCTTAAAATTTTAAGCACATCAATTAAGGCTACATTAAAGCGTATTTGGCAAGTACTTGAGTTACATGCAATAACAATTGTTCTATTCTAAAAAGTGATCGAGTAAAAATAGCATCTTCTTACTCATGTGCCCTGTTCTGTGTGCATCATAGTCATATGCTCGCTTTTGCTATTCAGAGACAAAAAGCAGGCACAGGAGATACCCACCCAACCTCTAACAATCTTACAAAACTTCCATGTGTCAAATACTGGCAACCTTGCAAGCTCCATTTTATGTATTTATTCTGCAGACTTAGCTTCACAATGCTAAAAGCTAAGTCCATACAATCCACCTGCTACTCCCACCATAAAATGCCACATTGTTGAAAAGGACAGACAAAAGTTCATCCATATAACTTGAACATTAACAAACTCAGGTTGGACAAAGCAGGGACCTTACAAAAGGGGTCGAAATATCTTTTCAGTCATCTCAGTAGTCATGAAGATTTAACAGGTATTTCCAGGGCAAAAAGACCTTCGGACAGCAGCTCTCCCTGGACTTGTTCCTTCCATCTCTGCCCATTTCTTAGTCAAAAGCAAATCAAACCTCCAACCACAACAAATTTTGCAGTCAGCATTTTTAATTAGAATACTATACACTTCCAGATGCTGCATTTCAATCCAGAGTAGTCAGACAGCATCCCTGAGGCTTTTTGCTTGCTTTTACTCACAATCTGCTTTACCTGTGTTGATCAGAGAGGAGATATTCAAACTGAGAACACTGAAGTCTTTTTCAGATTGAGATGCCTCCTCACACTGACCAAATGAACAAGATGGATCTGCACTGCAAAGCCCTTCTTGTATTTCAAGAAGCTTATACTTCATTAATAGCTCTACATATCCCTAGGTAACATGGGATTATTTCAAAGATGTCTGACCTGAGCAGTCAGTACCACTTCTACAATAGTAAAAAACAAGATTAAAAACAGCAAATAAGGATGGCTTTAATGTGTACTATAAAACTTAGGACTATTTTGACTACTTTGTCTGGCAGAAATTTTTTCCACCGTAATGAGTTTCTGTAACTCCTAGGGATGGTCCATCTGCCTCATCAATCGGCTTCTAGTTTTGAGAAACTGTCTGGCTTTTGCCTACCAGTCCTACTTCTCCATGCAGTCCTCTCTCCACCTAATGTAAATTTGCAGTTCCCCCAACACATCACTTTGGACCAGCTGAAAATGCAGTCCAAGTTTCACATGAATACAATCTGCTGCTTATGTTGCAACCTAGTAAATACTGCTGAGCAAGTAACTTCCAAAATTTTTGCCCGCTTTGTTCCTTAGACCTGTCTGTCTAATGTCCACCAAATCAGCAGCATTCACACAGAGCAAAGAAGCCCAGCAAATCAGTCAGGATCTTTTCTACTTCAGTACAAATAACATGAATTTATCACAACTTCCTGTAAGGCTGAAATCCCAAAGCACTTAACTGAAGTAATATTGGTGTCTAGCTATCTGCTTCTGTTGGTAAGCATCAAAAAGCAGCATTAAGCAATTACAAACATGCTGTGCCAAAAGGCAGGCCAGTACTGAGCTGGGGAGTGCACTGCAGGCTGCCGCTACTCATGAGCTGTACCTGTAGCTTTGAGTACAAAGCTCACAGGCAGCAAGGCCTGGCAGACACAGACACACACCTGTACCTGCAGGTCCCTCCACAGAGTTGCTTGTCTTTCTAGCCTCTCGTTATCATGACTACTAATCATTAATTAATCAATTTAACAGAAAACAGGCTTCTTACAAGACATGAATTTTACAATCAAGTCTTTGTTAAAGCAGTGGGACATGCCCAACAGTGGGCGGTATCTTGAAGGGCAAGAGAAGTGACAGCTCAGCAGCAAGGAAGTGGACACTGAACCAGGTCAAGAGGGCAGGAAGGGCAGAGCAAAGGGGAGACAAGAGTAGGAAGTGGATAGAGGCAGAAGGGGATGAAGTGTTCAGAGAAGGAGCGTTCATTTTAGCTTGTAACTGTGACCTGTGGGGCTTTTACATTTTTTACCCCTTTATTATAATAATAATTATGATTTTTATAATAATTATTATAACAATTATTATAGAATTATTATTATTATTGTCAGAAAATGTAAGGTAATGCCATTCCTGAGACAACTATCCCTGAACATCTCTAGCTAGACAAAGGGGTAGTCATCTCATGGTATCAAGCCAAATACTACTATAAGCCATTCACTCTCTCCAGAAACAATGAAAAAATACCCAAAACTAAAGCCAAAGAAAAACAGAAAAAGTATGTTTTCTGAGACAAGCTACTACACTTCACATACGTCACTCAAACAAACGTCGGCTATAAGATGGTATAAAGCCTTGTACAGCATCAGAAATACATCAAGAAACCAGAATGAGTAACTTAGCACTTTAGTATCTGTAATCAAACTAAACTCATAATTTGGTTGAAGGCCAAAGAGATCTTGAGTGTAGACAGAAAAGACCCCTTAGTTCTCTACAGAACAGAAACACTAAGCCCAGAAAAAGAAATTCTCTTCTTGTATGGGTTGAGTTTGCCTTCTAAGACCCTCATCACACTAGGATATGTACGTAATTAAGTTCCTTCCGCTAAAAAATTTCCTTACGCATTTTTTACAATTTTCCTACTGGAAACTATTTATTTTATGTATGGCAATATCCACTTGCCATCTCTTACCTCACAGACTTTAGAAAATGCTGTAACCAGTTTCTTTTACACCTGCTCTTCAGGAGACAGACTGCATGTCATCACTATGCTAGATAGACCTTGGAGTCTCAGCAATGCAAGTTCAGTCTTTATAACAGCAACAGGATTTCATGATAAAAAGCAGACAAAGTGACTGGACAGACAATTATTTCTGAAGCATTTTCTCATTCCATTTTAATAAAGGTACACTTGGTACAAGCAGCTCTTGAATTCAGGCTAGCAACAGAGGCTCACTGAAACATGAATGTAATCAGTGAATAAATAAGGCCAGGCTACTGCAAATCCTGTACAGGTATAGATGAAGAGGAGAATACTGACACATAAAGGGACCAAAGTGAGCTATGCAATTACCTTAGAGCAGTAAGTAACATGCACCACAAGCACATGAGAAAATAATTTAAGCAATGGATTAAAGTACAAAATAGTTGGTCATTTGTTTTGCAAACTAGTAAGTCAGTAAGAAGGCTTGTGCAAGCATCTACAGAGATTCTCTTGAGTAGTGAAGAACTCTGGATTTCAAGATTGTGAGATGCACAAAGTTGCACACAAAGAGGGTGCTACAAGAGGTAAGAAGTATAAGTGCAAAAAACAAAGAAAATAAATTGGTAGATAGAGAGGCAGAGACCTAAAATAATTCTCTCTCACAAGGAAAAGTATTCACCATAAATTACAATTGTCAGTCACCAATCGACTTAGGCAAACTCCAAACTAGGTACCACTGTTGCCCTAAGGATTTCAGAGAGAATATGGAGAGATAAAAATGAGTAATAATACACCTGGGTATGCAATAAGTCTTCATTAGTTCCACTGATCTTGGAAAAATCTTGTCTTGTAGTCACTGCTTAGGAAGTTGGCTAGTCATGCTTCACCACAAATTATATTTCTGAGAATGCCTCTTCTCAAGTCCTAACAGTACTACTATTCAATTCTATAATAAGCCAACACTACATCAAAAACCTTTTTTAAACACTAACGTGCCTATCCAGTACACACAGAACAGCTCAGACACACACTGTTTAAGTCTTTATCATGGCATCAGAGGTGCACTGTCCCACACGTGCATCACAGATCTCTGCCTTTGCCCTACTCATGAAAGCTGGTGTCTGCTGAACGTGTGGCACAGAAATGGCTGCAATTCGGCTCTGGATCCAGGCTTTATTTCTTGTCCCATGAATGATGCACAGTCATCAATTTGCAAAGGAAAATACCTTTATTCATTCTCACTAGCATAACTAGTTTGCAATCTGGCAGTTGACTTCTGTTTTCAGTCCTGGCTTTCTCTCAACTGCCTAAAAGTTATCTCCTTTATCACTGTTCAAAGCTATCCCTTCCCTGGTACACTTCACTGAGAGTCTGGAAACGCCTTCTTTGCTTCCCCCAGTAAAATTCTTCACCTCCTACTGCTTACTCATACCACTGTATCCTACTCGCTCTAGTAGCCCAGATGATTTCTGTAGCAACAAACCATCAGCCGAGAGCACACAGAGGACAATCAGAGAGAAAGCTTCTATTGACGCACATTACAATTCTCTTTCTTTATGTTTATGAAACAGCATTATTAAAAGTCTCTTTCTTGCTTTTACTAGGTTATTTGCAGAGAAGCAAATCAACTCAACCAAAATCCCCTCTGGGGGAGGAAAATAGAATTTAAAAAATAAAAAGCCACAAAGATAGGGCAGAGGAGAGCAAATGAGTGGGGCATG
The DNA here is from genome assembly GCA_013397975.1 of Machaerirhynchus nigripectus. Taxonomy (NCBI): domain Eukaryota; kingdom Metazoa; phylum Chordata; class Aves; order Passeriformes; family Dicruridae; genus Machaerirhynchus; species Machaerirhynchus nigripectus. The sequence continues at coordinate 1,038,704 of VZRQ01003999.1, read as the reverse complement.
GAGGGAAATAATAACCTGAATGTTCAGCTGAAGAACAGGAGCTAGCAAAGTTCCACATTATATAGAGATGGATAGGGCTGCACTAAAGACTGGCTAAAATCCTCACTGAGTGTCTTCCTCACACCCTTTTTTTTTGTCAATCACAGACTCCCTGCAAGCATATTAGATCCTGTAATTGAATGCAGAGTTCACTTCAGTCCAAGTTCAGTCCCCTGCACACCTCCTTGCTTCATCCAGGAGGAGCACAAACTAGGGTGAATTCTCATTGTTTCAAGTAATGAGCCTGCTCTTTAGTGCCAAGTTTAGCTCATACTGCACAGAGAACATGCAGCTATTCACAGCAACTCCCTCACTCTTTCTGTAGTCCTTTTGCAACAGGACACTTCTGGAGAGAGAAGGATGACCCTATGCAAAGGTGAGGGAACATAAAACACACCCAAGGCAGAAGCCACTATGGCTGAGATCTGTAGATCTAATCTGCTTAAGGGTTTCCTGAAGGTCTCTCTCAGACCATACTTCGCCTCATTTACAGAAGTTAGTATAGATGTTTCCAACCCTGCCTGCTGTGGAGAAATCAGTACTTTCCAGGATGGCATTTCTACAGCTGCAGCCTAATGCTGGGCACCACCTTCCCCCAAATCCCACTGACGAGACAAAGCACAGAGTTCCTCTTACAGAGCAGTATCAGTTCTTATATACTAGGAAAAAGAAAGCTACCTCACAACCCTGCCTGTTAACATTTTTATAGCTCAGTGCCTAATTCCCCATCTCATCTCTGTTTCTGGGTTGTCCTGGCCAAATTTCCCTCACAGCTACTCGATGCAAATGAAGTTCTTGTGGTGAGTGGAATTGTTCTGGACACACAGGTGAGCTAGACTTTGTCATAAAAGTCATCAGGCTGGGTCAGACTAGAAGTCTAGCCCTTTATGCCACTGCTTGAAAAAACAGCATGAGAGCAGGGCGTACATGAATTGATCCTGCCTTGGCATGTTAGAAATGACCCCCAAGGTTAAAAGTGTACCTGGGGAACTCTGTTATATGAAAAACTATTTCCTTTTTTTAATTTAAAGCACAAAACCCTACAGCTTCATTGTTCTGCCTTGTGACCTAGTTCCTTTTTCCACCTTCTCCAAACCTTTCATCAAGGCCTAAGGATTCTCTGCATGGTCATGTCTTCCAAGCTAAAGAATCAGAATCTTTGTAACCTGCCCATCTCTTTTCCAAGCTAAAGAATGATAATATCTTTAACCTGCCTTCAGAGAACACACCATGTCTCTGCCCAGCTGACTGTTCTTTTCTGTATTCTTTCCAGTCCTCTCCTTCTTTTGGGGTGTGGCAAGCAAAAGCTGCAGGGAGCATTTACAATACAAGAGCAATATGCAATAATACAGAAACAAAGATCTTCCTTGTCTTTTTCTGAGCTCTCCTCATAGTTCTTGAAATCTTATTTGCTATTTTGACCAACACCAACTAGACAGTTTCAGAACACTTCAAAATTACTCCATTTTTTAGCTCCTTTCTCCACCTTTGCCTTTGGCACCTTCCAGAACTACACCCTCTGCATTCTCTGCATGTTTTGAGCAGATAATTGAGGGCTGAGCTGCTCAATTGTTAATCTGCAAGGTTAAATACCTGTATCCATTCAAAGGCAACAGCTTTCATGAGAAATAACCCACAACAGGATTGCTCAGTTTTAAACTCTGAGTATCTCTTACTCACAGAAAGGGGCATTGCATTAGAGATCACACAGTCCGTACAAAAGCAGAGACAGTGAAGAGACAAAACAGGGCACAAGAGGGTAAAGCTGTCTCAGCCAGGACAACAGAGAAAATTGGCTCCAGAACCAGGCACAATATCCTAACAGACCCACTGACTCAATACTCAGTGAACTTAAAAGTAGCCTTTTAATAGCTCTACTACCTCTGCAAACTAGCTGTATTACTTTCAGAGACAAATGGGCAAACCAAAAACTTAACAGTGCTCCACAGACACCTAGTTCTGCACCCACCAGCAAGCCTGCACCAGAAGATGTTTAGGACAAAAACCTCTCCATGGTTATCAGCTCAAAAACCAGCACCAGTCTGCAACTCTGACACCATCCAGCTACAGTGCCTTGCTCTGAGCCTGTCACTGCTGTTCTCCTGCCATAGCCCTTGTGACACAGCAATACTGGGAAGCAATAGAGACTGGCTCTAAGCAGCTTGCGCTGACCTCATACACTCAGCTGTAAACAAGAGGAACAAAGCTACACAATCTCCTTGGATGTTGCCTGCCATGCTTGGACATAACAGAAGAACAAAAAAACCCCTCCAAAACCTCTCAAGAACAGTTCTATTTTATAATTTCCATTTAAGCATTAAACATGAGATCTTAAAATGTCACTAAAGGTTTTGTCAGTACTTTCCAGTAGTGCGTTAGGAAATGCATCCAAAGTCTAACTCTTGTCATTTGCTCACTTGCATTCCCTTCTTGGTGGAGAAAGCACATGAACTTTCAAAGCGTGATCCCTTCCTTTTGCCTGTATATTACCACCACCTGACAAGTTTGGGCGTTATGATGGGATTCAGTTGTACTGAACCAGTAAATTTATATTAATCAACGCCCTCCTTGAGCTTCTAAGTCTTCCAAGTATTTTAAAGGGTAAGGTCAAACACTCAGTGAACTGTATCTAAACTGGTTGACCTGAAAGTATTTCGGAGTTTCCAGAAACACTCTTATCCTACAACCGAATTTCATCCAAGGGAAACACAGTGTCACACCAAGTCTATACTTGGTACCTTGATTCCTGCCTAATATGGGTTCATTTGTAAAAGCAGGGAGGGTAATATGACCACATTTCTTCTATAACATCCACCCTCCACTCAATCTGAATCCACCCAAAGACACTCCATTGCAGTGACATTCTTTGTTTCAGCTTCATTTTGGGGTCTCCAGTTCCCACAATGGAATGCACCTTCTGAACTTCAGCTCACGGTCTCCCTTTCAAATGTAGCAAAACAGATTGGAAAGCTCTAAGCAGTGGTTCAAAGCAGAGAACCACACACACCAACCAGGCTGTATGCACACTGGGGGCGGGCGGGAGGTAGTGCTGTTGCTGAGCAAGAAATAAGGGTGCAGATGTTACAACCCAACAAGGAGGCTGCCATATGAATGTGGGTAGGAAAAGATTTATGTTTTGGTCTGGAATCCTGCAACTGCTGATGCATTTTTACCATAAATGGTCAGAAAGTAACATACAGAACACAAGACCAAAGGCTGATGTTCAAATCTTATACCTCACTGTCCAACGCACCTCCAGCATTGGTCTTATCCACCTCCTCTGCTATGACCCAACGTGATTGTTTCAACTGGAGAGTTGAATTGAGACGTGTGTCTCAGTCCTGCTTCCAACTGGCACCTATTTCCAAGCCACATGTCTGAATCCCTCAAGCTAAGAAGTGGTTAGAAATTACTGAAGAAACCAAAAACACTGATGGAAGCATGTGCTATTTTTGAATCACAGGGTTTGTTACTTCTTTGGTCCATAGGCAAGTAAGTGTGCTGAAACACCATTTATTGGATCACATTCCCTGGAGACTTAGATATGGAGACATATCCAGTCTGAGCTTGAAGTGAGTGTAGGAGTAAGACAAAGTTGAATAACTGAATACCTGTCAGTAGAGTTGTACTTTTGGGCACACCCTGGAACAGCGTGATAGGTACCTACACTGAAAGCTGCTTCAAAGCTGTCCTCTGGGTGATCCTGAACTCGCTTTAACATTCTTGGCAGAGTTAGCATAGCACATCTATGAGCTCACCGCATCTCAAGTCTCTGAAGAAACACATGGCAGCATTCAATATCCATGGAGTTGCTAGGCACTGAAGGCGTTCAACCAAGGTACATCACATAGCTGAAATTCACAGGATCACTCTGAAAGAAGTTGGTTACGAGCTGCAAATAACTTCAGTCCTGCAGCAGTTAACCTGGATGCCACTCCACAGAATGCCCTAACCTCCTTCGAGTCTTAGTCTCCTTAAGGATTACCAAGGGGTAAGGCCAGTCATTGTCATTTAATGCCAGCAAGGCTCTCCTTAGTAAAAAATACCATCCCAGGGGAGATCCACGGTCTCAATAGCATGAGCCCACTAAAGAAGAGCCATAGGAGACTGAAAATTTACATAAACTTCAAGGAGGAGACCTGCAACAAACGTATGTGGCACTTTCCAAACCCTATACACAGCAAGAAAGGTGTTAGACCAAACTTCATTAAACACTTACCATGAAAGAACTCCATCATATAATTAGCACTTTTCTTTGCACAGGAATCTCAAAGGCACCACAGATCAGAGCTGCAGGGGATCCAACAGAACTGTGTGGGATCACCTGCATGCAGACAGCATCTGGTGGATGCTGTCAGTCTCTCACTTTCCTGTGCAATAAACACTAGGGGGGAAAGAAATCACCATTTCTCTCTTTTCCCCGTTACCTCTGCTGCACAAGAGCAAACTAAAAAAAAAATTGAGAACACTGTTGCAGAGATCAAAAGCCTTTTTCTACTGGCTCTGACCTAGTTCTTTCATTCTTACTAGAAGGAGAAAAAACACTTAAAGGAACATTGTCAAAACTGTTGAGTCTAAAAATAGATTTACCTTGGCAGTGCTCCCATCTCGATGGGCTCATATTAAGGAGTGCAAACTCACTTTCCTCATATACACACCAATCCTTTCATCAGTCTGGAAGCACTGGCATTATACAGCCCAATGGACTTCCCAGTCCACAGGATCTCTTTTGGGACACTAAAGTATGTATTATATTTGACTGGCAAAGAACTGTAGTATTCTTCAAATTCCCACTTTATATTTGTAAGGCTACCACTGTCAGCTATCCCAGTAAAAATGTCTGGATATTTTCCTTAAGTAAACTGATGGACATTTGTTGCCATAGCTAAACCCCATACTAAGACAACCTTAAAATAATCAGATTTGAGGAAAATTTCATCAATTTCTTACATAAAATGAACAAATTTTTCAAAGATTCTCCAAAAAGTATAAGGTACAAAACACTTTCACCTTAGCCACACAGAGCATTTCTGAAAGGAAAAAACAAAAGAAAGACTCTGGGTTTGTGGCTGAAGCTGACAAACAGGCAGTTTCCATAGAACAATAGCCCTGGTGGAGCTGGTGGGGCAGCGGATGTTGGCTCTGGTCAGGAACTCCCCTGCTGCAGAACCCAGGCCTCCCTTGTGCCCCAGGGACCTTTCCACTCCCTGCCAGTTGCACCCCAGAGCCAGCCGCTTGCAAGTCTGCACAAGAAGCCAGTTGGCCCAACTATTCAAAATCTTTACTTCACTCTATAAAAGAAAGCCCAGGAAACCCATCCTAGCCAAGCTCCCAGCTGACTACTGCAGACTTAAACCTTATTTCCAAGCTTCCAGAACTGATGTACAGCAGGTTATGCTCTCAAGATCCCAAGCTGCAAACCAGGAAAGCATTTTTCCAAAGGAAATTAACAAATCAGACAAACAGAAAACAAAAAAATCCCAACTGTCTGTTCTTCCTGAGTCCAGGGCATTTTTCTACAAAACTATCTATTAAGAAGATTCAATGGCAACTTTACTTGCAACTAAAGCAGGGTCTGTACACTGGTGATCGGAGTCATGAGGAACAAGTAATCCTTGAGCTTTCCAAGCAGAAGCCATAATGCCACATGTTCACTGCCAAAAGTCACAGTTCAGGAACAGAACACAGCTCACACTCAGGGCTCCAATAAGGCAGAAGATGCACTAAAAGAAAAGCAAGGTTTTAAGCACAGTCACACAAAGAAGTACGGTTACAACAGAAAATGATGGATAATAAAAGGCCTGAAACATGGATGCACTACATACACACAAAGTAGTCGTGGCCACATGGCTACTTGTGCTGAAATAGTCATACTGCTGTGTTAGTGTGAGGGCAACAGAATTATGCAAAGGCAAGAAAGTTGAGGGAGAAAAAAACAAAATGGGAGGAATGCAGAACACACAGACAAGAATGCCTATTCTGAGACACCACAGCAGGATGCATCCTGGGGGAAGGAAATGGGAAGAAGGAGTTAAAGAAAAAAATTCCATCTCAGGAGAAGGGAAAGGCACTGCTTCCCAAACCTTTAGCAGAGCTTTCCTTCATTAATATTTACAAAGCTTTTAGAGATTCTCAGATGGAGGGCACTGCAGATATGACAGGAATTATTACAGACCTGAAAAGATCTAGCCAACAGACTGAGAAGGACTTCAAGTAAATAAAAGAGGATGACATTAGTGAGCACACTGAAACAGGGGTTGCTGCTGGCATATGAACCATCTGGTGCATGGCAGTCCATTTCATTTACTTACTTACCCACTACCGGGCACGCATGCCCAGTTCATGTCACTATGCTTTTGCCACCAAAGAAGTAATGCTATTATTCCGGACCACCACCTTCCTTCTTTGTATCATTCCAGTCTTCAAAACTGCCATTCCGTAAAGCAGCTTGTACATAAGAAGTGTTTGCCTCATGGAGAGGCTCACACTTGGGACGAACAACTTGGGATGTTGATAGACACCTTTTGAGACATAGTGGTCTTGTTTACCTTTATTTGAATTTGCATAGGAAGCTGTTTTTCAGGGATGTTAAGCTCCCCACTGCCTTCAGGAAGCCCAAGTTTTTGCTGGACTATCATTTGTGCTGTTCACTTGGGTACTCAGCAAAAGACAGCTTCAGTATGATTTTCAGCAATAAAGCAAGTGTCTCTCATAGAACTGTAGATTTCAGCATAACTGGGAAACAAAATTCATGGTAGTCTCAAAATAAACACAGAAAAATACTGCTATACAGTAAATTAAGCACAGGAGAAGGGGTCAGATGGCTAGTTTACACAGGACTCTTAAATTTTCCCAAAGGCACCAAAACAAGCAAGATGAGGCACAAACCCCAGGACTGTCACTGCCTCACTCTAATGCGCTAAAAAACGAAGTGAATTTTGAAAGCAGAGGGCAGGAAAGCAGATTTGCCATTTCCCATACACCTCTCTCCTCCAACTTACCAAAAGACAGAATGGAAAGGGAACACACAGCCAACGTTAGACAGCTAAAGGGAGCCCAGCATTTACTGGAAGACCTAGTAAAGCATCCACCTGTCCAGGTCTTGGTAGCTATCGCCTCGGTTACCGGGGTACTTCCCCAGGAGCCGGGCACTTTATGAACACCTCACAGCTTCCGGCTGCCCAGGCATCCAGGGGCCAGCATCTCGGCCCTTTGGCTTCTCCATCCTTTTGAGGGAAGGAGGGGCCGAGCACAGCTCTGCGCCCATGCGGAGGACGGCCGGGGGCTGCTGGGGCTACGTGGGCATCGCGGCCTCGGGGCACTTCAGGGATCTGGGCAGCAGCGAGGGACGGCGGCGCCTCGGCGGCCGCGGGAGACCGACCGGCGACGGGGCGGGGGAGGCGCCCGGGGCTGAGCGCGGCCGCCGGGG
>VZRQ01003999.1:1015016-1030984 GCA_013397975.1 Machaerirhynchus nigripectus | reverse complement strand
GGCCGCCGACCCGGCCCCGGCGGCGCTGCCCCGGCCACCCCCCCGCCCGCGCGGGCTCCGCTCATCTGCAGCCGCGGCGATCAACCTGCAGCGCTCGCTGACAGCGGGCGGGGCCGCGCCGCGGATCCCTGGGAAACGTAGTCCCGGGAAACGGGCGCCCGGCCAGGCACCGGCGTTCCCTGCCGCCGGCGGCGCCCCGGGGCGCCTCCGCGTGTTCCTGCCGGGCAGGGACGGCAGCGCGGGGGCGGGCCGTGGGCTGTGAGAGGCGGCAGGGCTGGGGACCCCCACGAGGCGTTTGTGTGGGAGGGGCACTGTGCGGGCACCCTGCCCCAAGAAGCTTTATTTCACAGCTCTGGGATGTTTCTCTCCAGGATTTCAGTCATCTCAGACATCCAGGCTGACGGCTCCAGGGTAAGCCCGTCCTGTCCCCGTCCCACCCCGCCGCACGCCCTGTCCGCAACGAAAGCAAAAGGCACACACAGCACCGGGAACTACCGGTCAGCACCTCACCCCACAGTGAGGCCCTCAGTTTTTGTCCGTTCTCCATCCTATCCCACTTTGACAGGTCCTACAACAAATCCAGAAGACGAAGGAGATGAGGGACACAGTAGTGGAGCCATTGCTTCAAGTTCTCTGAAATCTTACACCAAACAGCCTGGTACCCTCGAGATCTGTCATGGAAAACAGCTGTGGGCTTGTGCACTTTTCCGTTTTATTTTGAGATATCCGAAAGGTTTTGAAGATTTTTTTTCCACTTCAAAAGTAGCCATTTTTTCATTTTGAGTGTACCAGCAAATACTAACTACCCAGAAAGAGTCTATGAATTACTCCACTCATCAAAGTTATGTCATTATTAAAATCAAGAGGACAACAGCAAAGGGACTGAGTATACAAGGGCAAACCCAGATAGGAATGAAAACATTGCCACGTTCTTTTTGTTTGTTAGCAGTGGCTATTATGGCTAATAAGTGTTATTTGTGACAAATTTTTGCAAAACAAACCTTCAAATTAGAGTGCAAGAACATACAATATGCAAGCGAATACTGTTTTCATAAACCCCAGGAGTTGTGACATCCTTGAAATATCTAAAGTAATTAAAAATTGGGTTGGCATTATTTATTTATGAAGGAAACTCAGAGCCAGTAAGGAATGTCTTGAAGCCCAACTCTTTCCTTAAGCCTTCTAATAAACAACTTTGCCCTGAAGACCTGACTTCTTGTTTTCTCTCATAAGCACTTGAACTATTAGCCTTTTTGTTGTACATGAGTCAAGATACAAGTTTCCTGTAGCAGCAGCCTTGTCGTTCATGTGTTTGCAAAGTAGGTAGTGCATTATAAGTTAAAAAATTGAGAGGATATGCTGGTACTCCCAAGTGCAATACAGTCACACACCTGATTCCATATGCTGGCGGAATGGACGGATCTTCACATGCTTTCTGTCGGGAAAATAGGATGATCCTAGATAGCACAGTTTTCAAATACATGCAATCCACACATACAGCCTTCAATACATAATAAGCTTCTGTGATTTTGATGACATTTTGTATTTAGCTTATGTATTCAAATATTAATCATTTATTCGACTGTGACAATATTTGGAGATATGTTGGAGTAATTACCTGGCTAATGCATATGTGAAGCAGTGCTTTCTTCTTTGAAATGAGTTGGGAGCCATAGGGGGAATAAATCAAGGCTCAGAGTTGAAATGGCATGGACATGGAGAGCTGGAGTCGTATCCCCATTAGTATGCTGAACTTCTGACTGGTAACTACATTTCAGCTCTGGACCCTGAGGACATCCCCAGTGAGTACAATTTTACTAAGCCCCTTAAACAGCCCTGTAGTTTTTAATTACAACTTCATGCCTGCTGAAGAACAGCAAAATTATGGCTGTGACTAGATAGCAAATGGGGCGTGACAGATGTTAAAGGTGTAGTGTGTTATATCTAATAGCTAGTGAAACCTAATATTCAACAGTATCTAAAACCATCAGAAACTTAACAAATTCTGGTCAAAACCAGACAAATTGTAATTTAATGTATGTTGCTCATTAGAGAGAAAGAGGCTGTGAATTGATTCAAGAGGTTGTGTGAATTGATTCAATTAATCTATGGTAAAGTACAGTCTGTTTTGAGAAGAGCTTTCAGAAGCATCAGGTGAAAGTGAGCTAACTTTCTTAAAACACCCTGCTAAATTATAGTGTAGAAAAAGACTGTCTTTCTCTGCTAAGAAAGAGCTATTTCTTGCTTTCTCTGCCTTGCTTCTTGCTTCTCATTTTACCTTGCCTTTCTTCAGAGAGGTTTCTTCTAAACTTTCTCTTATAAGTGTAGCAAACTCCTTTTAAACAGACTTGGTTTGTCACAGCCACAGTGAGTTTGTTGTGTACTTTGCCCTAGGTCACCAGATGAAAAGGCAATACTGACCAGAGGCTCCTGAGCCATTCGAATTATTTCTGAACAGGACTTCTGCCAGCTAACATCGGATGAAAGTACACTTGATGAATGTCCATCAACAGCATTGCTCTATTGCAAGAGTTCTGAAGTCTAAACAAGGTTAGACTTGTATACTTCACTACACTACAATCCATCATCATTTTTCTCTTTTTATTCCCCTTTCACCTTACAGAAATTCAACAGTCATTAAGCTTTAAGCAACTCCTTGCGCTCCTAAGTCTTTTCTGTAAAACAGTGACATTCTCACTTACCTTCATCTAATGATCTTGTTAGCAAGGTACTTCTGCCATATTATTGTGACCCAGGATTTTCAAACACGATTATTTTATTTTGGGTGCCCAAACACACACAAAGGAGCAGTTTTCAGGGACATTTGAAGAAACATCTGAAAATTGTTGACCTCAAGTCAGGCACCACGTGTCTCTGGCAGTGAACACACAGTGACACAGCTGTGTCTGAACATTTTTGGCTGTGATCTGCTTAGCTGAGTGGGCCTAAACTGTGATGGTGAGATTAAATCCATTCAAAGTGTGTTGTCAAACTCAAGTATGACAGAAACAGGACCACACCATCTGCCTAAAATTTCAGTATCTGGACTCTTAACATTCCTGGGAAAGAATATGTGGAAATGGGTGTGTATTTCAAAGGTAACTGATGATAACTACATTTAGTTTGGGAAAAGGTGTGGGAAGAACATGTGTAGGACTATACAGATTTGATACTGATGGGAAAGGAGAAGTGGGGCTTTCCACTTCAGTGCCTCTGCCAGTATGGAGGGCTGGAAGAGGAAAAGGGAAGGGCTGTATGATGGTTCAGGCACACTCTCAGCACATGCCCTAGGCCAGGAGCTGCACTTGTTTGCTAATGAAAAACAAGGATGTTTCAGCAGAAATTCTGTGGACACTACAGTGTAGGTGGAAATTCAAGTGTGGAAGCAGTGAGTAGAGAATTCCCTTCCCATTCCCCTCCCTTTGTCAGAATCAGCCACGTGTCTGGAAAAATAGCCTGAGGTATAGTGGGTGCCAGATCTGGAGTGAGAGGAGGAGGGTGTGGAGTTTCTCTGCATTCTCTTTTTTCTCCAGGAAGTGGCATTTCCTAAGAAACCTGGGACTCATGCAAATACCTGAAAGGCACAGGAAGAAAATGGTGGGTGCATTGCTGGTTTTTTTTTTCCCCTTTTAATTAGAAGGTGCTCTTTAACCCATGTAAGCATATACTGAGAAAAGGGAAGAAACAGAGTTTCAGTGTAAGTCCCATGCTCTGATCCATGGAAAGAGATTCTTATGCTTGTGTGGATCCAGGCTTACTACCACAAGATGACCCAAGGCATGGTATGTGTCAAAGTGTAAGCACTGATGTTCAGAAGGAGTTTCTAGGGTATGAGAATGACTTCAGAAGAGCTATTAGGCAAGGAAAATATAGATATATATGTTTAAATATATGTAATAAGATTTTAACAGTGTTACGAAGGCAATGAAATTCAGGTTTTCTAGTGTAGTAGTCTAATTACATGATTCATTTTTTTTGTTTATACAGTTGCTGAAATGCACTTCAAGTATTGTTTATCTTACACACCTACATTTTCTAATTGTCAAAAATATTTTGTGTGATAATCCATAATACTACAGAAAGTGCATTTAGGGATTTGTAGGAGACTCAGAAACAATCACAAGGTGTCTGCAAGGTGTATTTTATCATTACTGTAGCATTTTCTGGTGTTTTCTCTATTTTTTCCCCAGTTATTTATTTAATTTTTAAAAATAAATTAAAATATTCTCAAAGAACCATGTTCTGTGCTCTCAATTTCAAGGAAAGAAATGGTATGTAAGTGTTAAAATACCCAGAAGATTCATAGAATTTTTTGTGTTTTACTTCGTTTGATAGAAGATCAGGGAAGGGAAGCGGGTGGGTTAACATGATCTGCACATAACTGAGGCATACAGCACTATATACGAATATCACTCCTGTTATAAGTGTGAGGTTAATTCCACTTTCCAGTAACACCTACGTCTTATGCACAAAATATGGTACTGACTTTTGCCATCATCGAACGTTTTGATGGGTGTTGTGGGTTGAACTTGAGTTGATGGACAGTCGTTTAGACCAATAACGCTTCTCAAAATTTACATATTAAATATCAAAATTTACGTATTAAATATTACATATTTAAACTGCGTGGAGACACAGGAACTTTCCTTTTTGTTCCAGCCTTCTTGCTGGCAGGTGGTGGGCAGGGGGGTCTTTCTGGGCCCCTGCCCGGGCTTTCCCCTTTTCCCCTCCCTCTTCCCCTCGAGCCCCGGCGGTGGTGGGCTAAGCTGCTAAGAAGCCACCTCGGAGTCCTGAGTAGCTGCACAGCCAGAGAATGCTAACTGAGCCGGGACTGGGTGGCCAAGATGAGAGCTGAAGCTGCCGCGACCTTTCTCTTCCTTCTGCTAGAGCCGGCGGGAGCCGGCAGGGATCTGCTGCAGCCCGCGAAAGAGAAAATCATGGCAGCTTCCAAGTCAGAGGGAAAGAGAACGTGAGTCATGGCAGAAGGAGCTGAAGGTGGCGGCGGGAAAAGAGGGCGGAGTCGCGCCCAGAGCGAGGTTTAAAAATGTTTTTTGCAGGCCATGGTAAAAACTGTAATATCACAAACTGTCCTTTTTTCTTTAATCCATTTGAAAGACGTGGGATGAGAATTTTGTGTGCAGCCTGTGAAAAAGGAAAAGTAACCCCGCCAGGTCACCTAGAAGCTATAAGAGACTTCCAGAGATTTTGTGAAGAAGAGAACAGTTGCTTTTTAGGCTGGAATTTGCTTATCCTTAAAAAGGAAACCATGTGGCCCATGCTGGCAGTTGTGGGAATGCTGCAAGATTCATGGGAGAGATGTTTTTCACAGCAGCAGAATCCTGGGTGGGTGGGTCTGTTTCTTTTTGGGCAGTTTGGAAACCACGTTAAGCAAAAGAAACCTTTTTTCCTTAAATGTTGGAGAGACTTTTAAGAACTGTAATACTGACCAAAATCATAATTTGTTATCCTTTGTGCGAGTTAAGTAAAAAAGGGAGGTGCTGGAGGAAAAGGGGGTTTTGTTTTAATTTCTTATTATTTCTTTTTACTTTTAATTCTGTTAGTAATAAATTTCTTCATATTCTTTAAACTTTTAAGCCTGCTTTGCATTTCTCCAAATCCCTTTTCTCACAGAAAGTAAGAAATGCGAACAAAACCACTACACTTAAATGGTGTTTCTGCCCAGTTTCGAACTGTATCCGCTACAATGGGTTATTCCATTCATTGCTTTGTGGTAAAGTACAGGTAATTCTTATACAAATGTGGAAGTATGCCACAGATTTCCCTCACAAAGCAAGTTTGTGAAAGCTCGCCCAGCAATACAGTCCAAAATCAGCAGTAGGGCTGCGGGCAGAGACCACAGCTGTGACTGCCTTGCATGGCAGCTTTTTGAGTCAGGCCTTTCCAATCGTGTATGGGGGAGGCTGGGGCAAACTGTGCATAGACTGAAAAAAGAGAGGTTCGGGCTGTTTATAAGGAAACCCTTTTCCACCTGGTGGGCAGTCACTTATAGGAGCAGGTTGGTGCTCAGAGAAGTTTTGCAGCCACCATCCTTGGTGATTCCCAAGCCCCCGCTGGCATGAAGCCCTAAGCAACCTGCTTGGATCTTGCACCTGATCCTGCTTGGAGACTGGGCTACAGACCTCTTGTGGTTCCTTTTACCCTGCATCATCCTGTGATCTCATAAATGCCTTTAGCTGCCCTGCACTAGCACTTCTGTCTAAAGTGGTGGATTACCTTCCTGCTATCATTAACCTCAAACAACCTTCCTTTGTTCTGAAACCTGGCACAAAGCCTGTTGAGTGTTACACCCATCAGTTACCTGCTCTCATTCACTGGTGACTGCCCAAACAGTGTGGTAGCACAAGGAATTGGGCGGTGTGAAGTGGCAACAAACGAGGATAGTGTCACTGATGCAGAATTTGGCTGTTTCAGTGATAGGCTCTGATGAGTTAGTTTGTACCGGAGATCTGACAGCAGTGAATGAGATTTGTGCTTTCCTGAAAAATGTTTATGTCCCTTTCCTGCAGAGAAAAGTTACACATTGAGTGCCCTCCTTGCTCATGGTTGGAGAGTGTGAATCACTGAGCCCTAACACATAAGCATTCCTCATTAAAAATGGAAGAACCATACCTAATAGAGGATGTGTATTTAAACAGAACTAGAGAAGCAGTCTCCTATAGCAGGTCCACGTGACCAGTTAGCAAACAGTTGAGTAACTTGTTTAAACAATCCTGACTAATGCTGTTGTTTGTTGAACACAATTCAGTTCTCTCAGTAACCTGCAAGAACTGAATTACAGAGCCATTGGGGGTGGAAGGCAGCTCTAGGGATCATCTAGTCTAAACCTGTGCTTGGAGCAGGGGCAACTAAAGCAGTTTGCTCAGGGTCATGTCTGTTAAGGTTTGAATACTGCCAAGAGTGGGTACTGCAAAGCCTTTCTGGGCAACTTGCTCCAGTGTTTGATCTTTCCTCAGTTTCTTTTTTCATTTAAATGGAATGTTCTGTATTTCAGCTTGTGGCCATTGCCTTGTTTCTGAGATACTGTTGAGAAGAATCTGTCTCCACATTCTTTACTCCCCACCATCGGGTACTTATGCACATTGATGAGATGCCCCCAAAGCCTTTTCTTCTATTATATGAACAGGCCCATCTCTCTCAGCCTCTTCTTGAGTAAGAGATACTCCTGAAGGTGGTACTGCTTAATCATCTTCATGGCCCTCAATGGACACACTCCAGCATGTCTAGGCTCCTCTGAATGGCAGCATAACCATCCTCTGTGTCAGCCACTCCTTCCAGTTTGAGATTATCAACAAACTTGGTGAAGATGCACACCGTTACATCATCCCAGTTCATTAGTGACAGAAGGGTATTGGCCCCAGTATCAGCCCCTGGAGTAGACCACTAAGGTCTGGCTTCCAAATGGACTTCGTGCTGCTGATCACAATCCTTTGAGCTCAGCATATCAGTCAGTTTTGACCCATCTCACCAACCATTTACCTAGCCTGTACTATATCAGTTTTCTAAGACAGTGTTACTGGACACAGAATTGAATGCCAGTCATTTCATCATAGGAGGCTGTCAGGTCGGGCATTTCAAGTCAGGCTTGATTTCCCCTGTGCAAATCCATTTTTGACCATGGATTCCAGTACAGTGGCATTCCTATCCTGAATATGGGAAATGGTTTCTCAGATTAGTTGATCTGTCACCTTCCCAGGGATCAAGGCACGGCCAGCTGAGCTGTAGTTGTCCAGATTTGCTCTGTTCTGGTCATCAGGAATCTTCCCCAATTGCCATGAGCTTTCAGAGATAATTGAGAGTCATCTTGCAATGGTGTTGGCCAACTGCCTCAGCACTTGTCAGGTGCAAACCATCAAGCCCTGTGAGTTTATATATATCCAGTGTGTTTAAATGTTCCCTGACCTAGTCCTCATCCACCCAAGGGCTTGTCTTCCATGTGCCAGACTTGGTCATTGCTCCCAGGGGCCTGTGATTCCTGAAGGCTGGCCCTACAAGTAAAGATGAAATGAAGAAGGCACTGAATACATTGGAGTTTTGGATGTACTTTGTCACTGCAGCCTGCTTCCCATGCAGCAGCAGGCCCGTATTTTTCCCCAGTCTTCCTACTGACATAGATGTAGAGCTCTTCTTGTTGTGCTTTATGCAAATACGTCCCCAGGTGGGCTTTGACATTCCTAGCACCATCTCTGCATGCTTGGACAGTGTCTCCTGCTGGTTATAGCAATTTTCTTCTCTGCTCCTTTTGAGGAACCTGGACCAGGTCTGCAGTGGAGCTACTATACTGTTTTTTACTGGTTGAGCATTTACATCACTCCTGCTACACTCACACATTAGACACTGGCTAGTGTGTGCACTGATATTTGTGCTCAGTGTGCTCAGATTTGGGTAACATACATGCAGCTTTTCCTGATGGGCAGCTCCCAACTTCTCCACTTATGCAACATAGATTTTAAATTCATACTTGTAGCTTTTGTTACAGGTGTAAATAACTTCTGAGAAATAAAGCTTTAGACAGCACTATCATAGCTGTTCTAGGCCTCACTGGCAAGAAAGACATAAACCTGTTCAGTGTGGGACTTGTGCATGTGTTCAGAGTCTGCCTAGAACATGATCTGTGTATGCCCAATGGGGCTGTCACATCCTGAGCATAGTGCACCTAAACAACCAGAACACATAATTTGTACAGTCACAGTGCCCCTTTAACACTTGGGCAGAATTATTGTGCAAATGGAAAAGGGACATATCTGGATAATTCCTGGTGCACAGAAGCTCCAGTCACGAGGAATCTGAAATAACAGAGCTTGGGATCTGACCTTTAACAACAGTAATGTTTGTCACTTACCTTGATCCCATTAGGAAGAAGCTATAAGTAATAACCAATACTGTTTTGACTTCAGTGTTATACACCTAGTGTAATCCTCTGAATGTCAGAGCTGTCATGGTTTAAGCTGAAACCAGGACAGAGCTAAAAAAAAATTACGCCTCCTTCAAAGTTCTTTTATGTGCTGGATTTGGAGGGAAGCAGTTGTGTCATTGCAGAAAATAACAATTTGATAATGATCGGAGTTGATAAGGTCTTAGCGTGATGACCTTTACCTGCTTCTGAATGACTCAGAATAGTGTTGAAAAATTGAAGTGGCTGGCAGTGATTTGTGAGCATTTATTAAGGCAAATCAGATAATTGCATTTAACATCACAGATGGCTTGTGTTTTCTAAAGTGCTTTTACTTCAGTGCAATAAGATGACTCAGAAGCTCAGTAGGATATTATGGCCCTGATTTTTCATTGTCTCACACCTCATATAGTGGAATTCCCAGTGCAGAGGAGGTGTAGGTCCAGTATTGCAGGATTTTATGCTTTTATTGTGCAAAAATCAACTGCTAGGAGCAACGCAAAACATCACAGCCCTATCCTCTCTCTTATGCTACTTTTCCTTATCAGTTTTATATTTTGAGATCATTTGTACAGCATCACTTTATGTTTTCCCTTTGTACCTTACATACTTTTACTACCTGGAGGGACAAGGGAGTTTATAACAATCTAACAGAACATTAAATTGTCTCTGGCATCCTGGAAAAAACACGTCTTTCATGTTCCTAAAAATCTTTCCATTATTTCTGAACAGGCTATTTTGGTTTGCTTTTTAATAGAAGGGGCATTCCACAATAATCTAGAGCACTGCTCCATATGGGGAAACATAATGTCTGCTATTTCTTGGCAGAGGAGCACCAGCACAGGTCTGCTTCCTCTTGGCAGAGAGCAGGAAGGGTAGGATTCATCTCACTGAACTTTATCTACCACAGCATCGAGCTCTCAATAAAGCTGCATTTCCTAGAAGTCACCAAAGGGAGGAAAAGCAGCGTTTTTTGAAGCTGCTTGCCTTCAGCAGCCCAGGTGATCAATGACCTTAAACATGTAACTCACAGGGGACTAGGTTCATAGAGAGAAATCTTACTTTCACTTCCTACTCACTTTATTTTCATTTGTCCTTGAACAGAAATGGTCATAAAGAGAATGTGAGCACATACTTCTCTGGAGCCCCAGACTTAAAACTAGGGTTATTTCTTCGGAAGCTTTTTTTGCCATAATTGGAACACAGGAGAACTTAAGAGACAGTGAAAACTGCTGCTATCTGTAACAGCATCACAAAACTATAGTATTTCTGCAGTGAGGCACTTTTGCATGCTAAGAAACATCACTCCAGAAACAGCATTACCCAGAGAATCTGAAATAGGTCTCTGGTGGAGTGATGACAAACAACCAATGGTTTCTCTCGCTGACATTTTCAGCACCATGCAGTGATGGCAGTAGAGGCTAACAATGGAGTTCGCAGCTGGTGCGGACCTCTGACGTGTAAGCTGAGGGACCAGAAGCACTGACTGGAGGCAAGGCTGTGAATTACAAACCACCCAGTACAAGCATGCGCAGGTTTTGTCTATGCAAATGCATAGCTCGAGCTCCTGGTGCAGTGGGGATACATCAGCTGGAATGACAATAAGTAATTAACAGTCTGTCCAGCCACTCTGCTAATCTAATCACTCACCACTGCTAATCAAATCACTCCTGTAGCTGGAGTAGGGCTTCCTGAATGCCAGTGCTCCCTAAAGCTAGGCTAAGTACAAATGAAGTCATTTAGATGTATTAAGTTAAACTAATGATTGCAAATGAAGACAAGCTTTGGGAGTGCCAAGTCCTCAGTTCCTACTTTCTTGCACCCACAAAGCATCATCTGAGTAAAGTAGATGGAGTTGATTTAGATTAGGTTGGCATAGAAGCAAGAGGAAGATTCAAGTGCAGTATCTAGCACAGGCTAGTTGACCCTCACCTCAGGAGAATAGAAATCTCTGTTCACACTGTCTGAATTGGCTGAACGTGGGTCTCACTGTCAGTGCCAAGGATAGGTCACAGACTGCTGGGGTGATGTAAATAACCCCAATAATGCCCTGTGATACTTATTTTCCTGTTCTAGCAGGAGAAAAGACCAGCTTGGGGAACAGCTCATAGCCATGTGACCAGCTTAGGCACTGCTGCTGTGTGAGCAGGAATTGGGATGTGAGAGGTGTTAAATTCTGGGGGAGGAAGTGCGCCTTTCCCATTATCACCCAACAGCAGAAGCAACAAGCCCAGCTCACCAAGGCCCTTCAGAGCTGTCCTTCCAGCTCTCTGGCCTCTTTTCAAGATTCCCCATGGCCAAAGATGCCTGCTGTCTCTCTCTGTCCCTAGAGTTATGTGGAGGTGAACATGGTCTATTTGGGGACAGGGGAGGAGGTTCCTTCAGTGTTGTTAGTGAGAGAACATGAAGTTCTTCCATTTCCATCTGTATGGCTGTGAAACCTCCCGCAATCCCCTGACATTTTGCTTCCTTGGCCCAGCATTTTATAGTAAGTGCAAAACTCCATTCTATTGTAAAGTTGGATTTTGCCATCGTAAAGATAAGCACAAAGTAAGTTGTAAGTTGTTTTGTGCCCATCTTGGCAAGTGGCTTTGCGTGAGCTGCTGAAAAGCCTTGGGGAAGAGGACAGGAAAGGGGAGGGGAGGTTGTAGCAGGACGTCCCTCCTCTCTCATGGCTGGGGCATTTGGAAGAGATAACTCAGGCCAGACTATAGCCCAGTGAGGAGCCAGAGAGCTCTGCAGCAGGTCAGAGAGCTCAGCAGGAGGTCACCTCCAGGCTCCTGAGGGTCTGGGACCAAGCCCTGAATACACATCTTAGTCTGGAAAGCAAATGTGAGAAGAGATGGAAGAAATATTCTTGACCAAAAGACACGGTTCTTATGTCTATAAAAGCCCACACAATTATCACAGAGGCAGAAGTCTCTTACACACTCTGTGGAGATGTGTGAGAAGATTTCTCCCTGGAGCCTTGGACCAGCTCCAGGTTACTTTTCTGGAAACTGAGGGAAAGGACTTTGATGTGTACCTCATCAAGATAATTGGATGGTAAGAAACATTGAATTCTAAGTTATACTATTTCTCAGCTAGCTGTAATTTTAATGGTATCTTTAACTCCTCGTGTAAATACTAGTATGCCTTTTATATTTTTTCCCTTTGTAGTAATAGTCTGTTTTAAGTCTTATGTCTGTTAGTTTTGTGTCTATTAATAATTATTTATTATATATCATTTTATAATAGACCGAATCAACCATTATAAAAGAACTTGTGAATGGTAGTGGATTTTGGGGTGCTGGCCACCTCAATAATGCAACTGCCTGCTGCCAGAGGTCTGGGCAACAGACAGGAGCTGATTTAAACCCACATCATCCATTCATAACAGAGGTCATGGAAGACAGTGGTGCCAAGCAGCATTGCAGGCTGAGTACATTACTTAAGTGTCCTTGCAGACATTATGCAGCTGTACCAAAGTCAGTGAAGGTGTCCCCAAGTGCCCTTCTCTGACACATTGCAATGAAGAAGCTCTGAAACATGCAGTAAGCCCAGAAATGCAAGTGGTGTTTGTCACTCTGGTGTGTAGAGGTTCCAGCATCAATTCAGCTGTCTAAACACAAGTCTTTGGTGTCCTTTGAGATTCTTTCAGTAACATCTATGACAGTCCTTGTGGTAGACTTTTCCATCACAGTCCAGCTTCCTTCTGAGCGGCAGAAGCTGTGTGACTGTCCTCTTGGGCTCTGGGGTGGAGGCTATGCCCAGCAGTTCTGTACTTACAGTTTGTTGTCCCAGCTGGATAGAAATGCCTGCCAGGAATAACAGAGAGCTGGGAACTGCTCTGTTCTCTCCTCCTCAACCCTGTGTGGGAGCTGCTGATAGCCTTTAGAAGCTGCTGGTAGCCTGCAGAAGGTGCTGGTATCCTTCAGCCAGTCACCCTGTGCTCCTCCCAGCATGTGACCACAGAGGAGCTGGAGGCCACCCACATCCCCAGCATGCATTCAGTGTGGGGCTGCAGCCAGACCCACTGGAGGTCACAGTGCACAGGGACACAGTTTTGACCCATGCTCAGCCCTGATGAACACATTTTGTGTGTAGACCAGGAACTGCAGTCAGCCATGTGGATGCTCTTGGTTCAACTCATGCAGCTGAAGGAATAGTAGCCTGAGCTGGTGTGATTTTTGAGGCCAGTAAGCAACCCTGCTCTGAGCCTAACAGCTTTCACAGCATTATTTGTCCAGGATAACAGGCAAAAGGAGTCTTTGTGTCTTACAGGTGAGAAATCTGTGTTTTCTCTCCAAGATTGCTGCTGCAGGTTATTTTTAGGAATGTCATTTGTAATGACTTCATTATTTTTAACACACAGGAAGAAAGCAAAGAACAATCTTTTAGTTGAGCTTTTATTTTTCCACTTTATTGCCTTTTTTTCTACTAGTTTGAACACATCTGTTTTGCAAGCCTGTAGCAGCAGAAAACTGAGTTATGTGACAGGACTATAGATTCCACATGTAAATTTTTCACTCTTTCTCAAATAAGAGTGAAAAGAAAACATATTGTAATACACAACAGTCTTGTAAGGGGTTTAATGTTTCTTTTTTCTTTCTACTTCTCCAGAAGATGTTTTCAAAGATTTTTCTTGTGACTGAGTCTGGAAACCATCCGCATTTAATGAGAACTTACTGACATCTAATTGCCATCTGCCTCCTTCAGTTTCTCTCATAAGACTGCTTCATTTTTCCTTTTTGCTCTGAACCATTCCTCTGTTGCTGCTGCAGTTAGTACTCCAAGTTAATTCTTAAGTCTTCATAATTTAAGGTTTAAGGCCTTTATTCTGTATTTCACCTCTGCCTATACCAGAACTACACTAAAAAGCCTTTAGAGCTAAATACCTATTAGCTGCAAAATGTAGATCCAAGATTCTTACCACAACATGGGTGATGCTCACTGGTGTACCTGTTTTACAAATCTCTTTTCTTATCTGATGATGCTGTATCAGAAAGGCAATGCAGTACACAGCAATACAGTGTGAGAAAAGTACTGCAACTCTCACCAGTGAGGAAATACACGGTATCTTCCACAAAATTAAAACTACCCTTTTGTTGTGCAAGCCATGCCTTTAATAAGGCTGCCAAAAGAGCTATCAGTGTTGCCTTTTGGTGACCTTCAGCCCCATGGTGAGCTCACTCATGTCAGAAGCAAGGAATCTTTCACTGACTGGGGGCCGAATAGGTCTTTCAAAAATGTTTGGCAAGCCACATCTTAACATGACTCTGTTATGCCACAAAAGGCATTATAGAAGGTCTCCAGTGAAGACCTTCCCATTTTCCTACAAATAATTTCTTCCAAAATTCTACTGACATTTTTGGGTTCTCTGGTTTCCTTAAGGTATGTTTCCAATAGTGCCCCTGCATCATGCTTTTCTTCCTTAAGAGGAAATTCACATCTGAAGATGGTGAATTGTGATCCTCGGTCAGATGCTGATTCTTTGAGATTTTCTTCCTGGCTGAAAAGAGCAGGAAGAAAAGTGAGCTATAGTAGCAGGTGTGTCTTGTGACCTTAGAGCCATTTCTAGTCACTTCCTACCCAGAGGAGAGCAGAGCAGCAATTAAGTGGTGCATCAGGCCCATGTCAACCATGCCTTGATGAACATTTTAAGTCAGTCAGGCCGTAAGAGGGGCATGTTGGTCACTGTTGGCTTCTTAGAAACTCTGTAAGTAATTATATATTTCATATTAATTCAAACTGGAGCATCCAGTACACACTCCACTGTCAGGTTTTTCTTCTGAAAATGAGTTGAGGTTTAGCATGAGCCAATTGTACATGTTCTGTGTATCAATTTAATGAAATAACAAGATAGTGAGTAACTGCACAACTGCATTTGGGGCAAATCCATTTGCAATCTTAAATTAAGATGTTTGGGGTTGTTAGGCCATCTTATTGCCAGAAAGCCACTTAACTTCTGTGGAATCAGATGTGATAAGAACTCTCTTTCAAATAATTGCACTAACAATTCTAGTACTGACAACAATTAGCTTTCAGTGTCCAGACACCTGGTGAAAATAAAGATGGGTGAAACACCTGTCCTGTGTTCAGTTTCTGATGGGCTTTTTATGTCAGTGAAGATCTGAATTTATGCCTGTAAATTCAAGTTATCTCACTGACCATCAGGCATTTTTTATCTCTGTTAATTTGAATCCCTCTGTTGTTCACAGAAGAAAATAATCTGTATGCTGTTTGCATCTATGGCTTGAGGGGTAGTTTCTCTATTTTTATGTACACGAGTCTTTCAAGAGCAATATACCCTCTCTTGGTTTTATTAAGTGTTCTTGCATCAAATATAGTGGCCTTACTATTATCCCAAAGGGCTTAAGTAAGCAGAGCTCTGACTTCATAGTCTGAGGCATCAGAGCTGCAGTAGCACAAAATGAAATAAGGTAAGTGTTGTGCTACTTATAATCCAGGATTTCACTGTTTCTGTGGGTCTGCCCACGACGGGCTTGAAATTCTCTGAAGTGGTTCTGATCTACACCTCAAGCAGAGTCACGGACAAAGTTTCTTTAACAACATGCAAGAAATAAGCCTGAAAAACAGTTTGCCTGTCATTTTTTCTGGCAGTTCTAAACTTTGATACCTGCAAATTATTTGTTTGTAATGCCAAGATTACATTCTTGTCCTGCTAGAAAAATTACCTTCCTTAGAAAAGGTGACTCTCTCCATCTGAACATACATGCCAGTTGTTATCTGGCAAACAACTTCTGTAATGCTGAGTTGGTGCAAGATAAAATGATTGGTGCCTCTACCGCTTATTCTTCTGTATTGCTTCTGAGTAAAGTTAAAAAAAAAGGAAAGGGAAAGGGATAAGAAAGAGGAGAGGAGAGGAGAGGAGAGGAGAGGAGAGACCTTATACAACTTTTCTGTACCTTAAAGGAACACACAAAAAAGCTGAAGAAGGACTATTTACAAGGGCTGTCATGATAAGACAACAGGAATGGTTTCAAAGCAAAAGAGGGCAGGTTTAGACTGGGTACGAGGAAGAAATTCTTTATTGAGAGGGTGGTGAGGCACTGAA
>VZRQ01003999.1:920771-1014790 GCA_013397975.1 Machaerirhynchus nigripectus | reverse complement strand
GGAAAGGAAAGGAAAGGAAAGGAAAGGAAAGGAAAGGAAAGGAAAGGAAAGGAAAGGAAAGGAAAGGAAAGGAAAGGAAAGGAAAGGAAAGGAAAGGAATTTGGACAACTTAATGAAAAACATGGACACCATTTCTGAGAAATATTCAAACAATTGTCCCAAAAGGCTGTGCAATTAATTAAATATCAAGTCTTGTCTATGGACAAAGAGGAAACACACCTTTTATGTAAGTCAGAGATTTATGTTTTTACAATAGAAATCTTAATAGATTCATTTAACAATCACTATTGGCCCATATTTAAGTATTGCAGAAAAAGAAAGAAGAGCTACTAAAAATTTCGTATTTTACAAATACGAAAGGAAAGGAATTGTCAATAGTGATAATGATAATAATAGTAATGATGATGATTATATACAGTTTAAATTGTTATATAGACATTTTCCAGTTCCTACTCCTTTGCCTGGTGTTACCCTTACACTGTGTCTCAAATCCCTGGGTCCTGTCTGGTGCTGGTGGGTATATTATGGTGAACCAGCAGCATCTGGAGTCCTTTGCCATTCACACCATTATATCTTACTCATTCAATCTGAAATATATTTTTGTACCATAGAGTCTCCCAGCTCTGCTAGCTCTGCAGACCCAAACCCTGTTGGTCACAGAGGCCTCATCTGGTGCTCTATGACTTTGTTGTCATTGCAGATCATATTTTGTCATTCACAAGACTCAGCTTCTCCTAAAACATAACACAAGTTTTTCTGATTGATCATCTCTTGCTGTAAATGATTGTTAAAATAACTTCTATCACGTGGGACCTGGTTATGCTAAATTTTACCTCTGTGAACAAATTCTTCAGCAGAATTTCCTTCATCTGTGACTCTCATAATAAGTAACTGGGCTCTGCACTGCATTAACATCTCATGGTAAGGAAGTGCAATTCCCATTACATATTTGCATATTTATTGTGGTAGTCCTGGACCTATAAGGTTTTCTAGTAGAGAATTCAGCAGTTACACAAATCACTCTTACAGGCACATCTACATGCAAACAACCACGCTCAGGAATTTCATCTTCAGGTAACAAACTACACATAAACTGAGCTAGTCTTAAATACTCCAAGTAAACAGTTTCATTAAACAGGAATTAAATTATCAGCATCCAGTGTTAATTTAATAGACTTCTTGTCTGCCTGATGACACAACAGAAATGTTGACATAGTGTTGCGTCTTCATTGCATTTGAGGTTGCTTCTGTCCTTATGCCAAACATTAACTGGTGTGTGTCACACAAGCATGTCAGTACCGGTTTTTTGCAGCGTTCCCATCAAATTTTCTTCACAAGAGTGTGAAGTCATATAAAGAAGATTTTCTGAGATGCTGACAGCCCTCTGGTTCCTGCTGTGCCTCTGTTTTTCCCAGAGCTTGGGGGTTGTGTCTGCAGTATTGTGATTTTCCCTTGACCATGCTGTAAGCCATCTAGGTACTGCTCCTACATCTTGAACAGTGTGAGCTCTGAATCACCTGCTCACTTAGTTCTGCTGTTGTCAGCTTGACCTGGATGGCAATGCCTATACTCTTCTTTCATGTCACATCTTGTTCAGGCAGTATGACCTCTCTGCAGCAAAGTTTAGATGGTCTTCTACAAGCAGGTCTTTCAGTGTTTCATGTGCTACATTTGCAAGCTCACCTGTGACCACCACTTGCCATAAAATCAGCAATGCATGAAGCAGCAGGTTCTCTGACAACCCCAATACCATATCACAGTTATCACCAACAAAAGGTATTGAAGCCTCTTTCCTGCATTCGAGCTTAATGCATAAAGAGAATGTGTCTTTTTCTCTGTTGAACAATTAATGTTATGTATTGTAAGTACCTATTTTTCAAATATTCATGAATTCAAGAATTTCTCGTACTTTGGAGAAATGGTGCATACGGACTGATGTTCTTTTTTCTGAATCACTGGGCATCTTAACTGAATGTAAATCCAGGTTTTACAGTGCTTCTTCTAAATGCATAAAAGTACTGATATAACATGGTCACAGCAATTGCATGACAGAAGGAGCCTAACAATAAGCACACAGAGACAGGGCAGCCAGGAGAAAGGCTCTGTCCTTCCCCTGCTGCCCAGGGCTGCCTGATCAATGCCCTTCACAGCAGGGAAACACCAATTGCATCTTTTTCTGATAGATGAGTATTTCCCACCACATAGAACTGGAACTGCTGGGCCATCTTCTCTTCCTAGATTATCTGATTTGTATGTCTGATGGCAGCTATTAGAAGACTACAGTTAAACACAAAGTAACATAGGCTTTGATCCTCCTGCAAGAGGATATTTGGCTCTCTACAAGAGGCTGAATGAGCCTAGACAACATTTACTCCATCATTTTGATCTGAAGGACGCTGCTTGTTAGTGAAGGGAGCTGATTCTAACCACGGTGGAGGTCTCTCATTTGCTGTTCTTTCACATTCACACTCTTCCTCCAAGATGGAGAAGAGGATGGAAATACTGGGAGTGTAGAACCACAAAGTGCTTATTGGGCTGCAGTAACTGTGAGAGTGATTTGCCAGTAGGGGTGATGGCGTGTCTTCATCTTGCTCCCTGAAGAATGAGGGAGAAGTGGAAAAGGGGAAGCAGTTCTGTAGGTTTCACTGAAAAATTGTACAGGTGAGTGCAGACAGTGCTTACTCATGACTTAGCAGGGAAATGACAATGGTCAGGAAATGCAGAATTTGAGAGCAGGTGGTTGACGGGACAAGATTGGCTGGGGAACAGGAAAATAGAAGTCCTGTCTGACCTCTGCCAAATCTTTTTGCTAATGTCTGTATTTACATTTGCTTCTGGATCATTGCCAGTTCTTCAGTGAGTTGCTGTTGAGGAGCTCTGTGACATCACTCTGCATCAATATACTGTATTTTTAGTACGTTTGGCTATAGTTCACTTTTTCAGCTATGCATCAAAAATCTAAGCCTGTTGGCCTTATCTAGAAACGACAGGATTGGCTTTTTTGTTTTGTTTTTTAGAGACAGCCATCTGTCTATCTCAAGCTTATTCAGAGTTCCCACAGGCAAAGTATTTTTAACTATTTCAATTATAGTTGTATCAACTGTTTTGTAGTTATTGCCTTGTAGCTCTTCCCTGCTGTATCAACATCTCCTTTTCCTGTCTCTTTTTAGAGAAATCATGAACTTATTCCTGTCACCCAGAGGAAGAATTTTCAATGTATTATTTGCTGAGGAGCAAGTGTTTGTTAGGCTATATTTTCTTATGGTGCTTCTACCTACTGCTGTCTAAATATCCTGTCCAAGTAAAAGCTATACACACAAACTCTCTCTTTTGTTATTACAGTGAGAAAAGCATGTTTTATATTCACAGTCCCTATGAATCTCTTTAATTCTTTCTCATTTTCTCTGAACATTTAAATTAAGAAAATAAAATGTAAATTAATGAAAGGTAAGTCAAATAAAATGACCTGCTGCTGCTGGCCCTGATTCCACAGGGAATATAGTATTCTCAGTTAGGTAAGTAATCTGAGGATTTTATTTAGTGGACATCACTTTTCATTACTAGATTCCTTTTTTTCCTACACAGTTTTCCACATATGTTTAATAACTTCCTTAATTACCATACAATTGCACTCTGAGGACAAATGAGATTGCTCTCATCTCTGCATCAGCAAATACTACATTTTCCTCCTAAGATCATGTAAATGTGAAGACTGAAAGTCATCTGACACAATCTAGCATCTACTTCCCATTCATCTTTCACTCAAGGCAAGGCATACACTATTTTATTCAAGATAACACAGTTTTCAGGAAGGCTAATATCTCTGTCTCTAACTCTGAATAAAAATTACATTGGGAATACTCCATGGCAACATTTGTAATGAGGAGTGAATTTTTGGAGTAGAAATAATTTTAATTACATTTGGTTTTCTCCAGAGACTCAGATTGTCCTGTCTTTGAAATAATCTAATATATTTTGCATCATAGGGCTCTGAATATATTTTGCTATGTTATTAAGTCCATTATTTAGTTTAATACTGCAGTAACTATGAGCTGGATTGGCCCACTTCCTGCAGAAGCTAATAAAATACAGAACCAGGCAAGTATTGCAAACTTGCTTCCACAGAGTTCTCTGTAAATCTCCCCATTTAGGCTTTTGGATTTACATGAATATGGGATTGGCAGAGCATATGACCTCCTGCTGATAAAAGGAATGTAAGATTCAGAGAAACTCTATGCTCCTGAATCCTCCAGCAAAAATCTGAATGGGAAACACAAAGTTCACCTCCTACTCCTGTGGGTAGAAGACGACCTATTCTGTAAAATAGGTGTTTGTAAAACCCGTCATTCATTTACTGGAATAAATATTTCGGAGTTTAGAATATGATAGGAGGGCAAAGATACTGAATTTTGTCCAGCTGGTTGGTCCTGAAATACTGCCAACACATGCTAACACTTTCTAAGATAAGTAGGACTGGGACATCTGTCCTCTCAATTGTCCACCTCAATAATAATTCCATGAGCATCACGACCAGTTTTGTTAACCTTTCTATTATTGTTTCATTCACTAATCATATCAGCAAATATCTGCATGGATATAGCCTACAGTAGTAATTAAAGCTGTGAAGAGACTTGGCGTGCAACTAGCCTAAATGGTACCCATCCCACCACACCCATCTGGCATATGGCTGTGGGTTTCGTGCTAAGAGCATTGGTGATTACAGGTTTTAGGACAAAGAACAACTGGAGTCCATCTGAAAATAGAGAATGCGAAGTGCCAAGTGTGGCAGGCTGTCCTGGTCCCAGCTGGGATAGGTACCTTTTTTGTAGTAGTAGCTGGTACAGTGCTGTGTTTTGGATTCAGTATGAGAATAATGTTGAAAACACACCGATGTTTTGGTTGTTGCTAAGCTGTGCTTACCCTGAGTCAAGCGTCACACGCGCTCTTTTCAGTGTAACATGCACTGCCTGTGAGGAGCTGTACCAGAAGCTGGGAGGGTGCATGGCCGGAACTGCTGACCCAAACTGGCCAAAGGGATATTCCATATCTCAGAACATCTTGCCCAGTGTATAAACTGGGACAGTTACCTGGAAGGGGCCAATTGCTGCTGGGGGCCAGGCTGGGCATCAGGTGTGGGGAGGAGTAAGCAACCATATTTTGCATCACTTATGTTTCTTGGGGTTTCTGTCCCTCTCTCCATCTCCTTTTATTCACAATTATTTTTAGTAGTATTATCATTAGTACTGTTGTTTCAGTTGTAATCAGTGGTGCAGAGTCTACTTGGAGGCCTCTCACTAGTGATATCCCCCGAAGTTCAGTACTGGGCCTAATATCATTTAACTTATTTATCACTCACTTGGATGAAGGGGCAGATGCTTCCTCAGCAAGTTCACTGATGACACAAAGGTGGGAGGAGTGGCCGATACCCCAGAGGGCTGTGAACCCTTCAGAAGGACCTTGACAGTCTGAGGAGAAGAACTGTCTGAAATTCAACAAACACAACTGCAGGGTGCTGCCCCTGGGGAGGAATAACCCATGGGTACCAGTACCAAAGGCTGATCTGCTGGAAAGCAGCTCTGCAGAGAAGGACCTGGGGGTCCTGGTGGACAACAAACTGTCCATGAGCCAGCGGTGCCCTTGTGTCCAAGAAAGTCAATGATATCCTGGGATGCATCAGGATGAGCATTGCCAGCCAGTCAGGGGAGGTGGTCCTGCCGCTTTGCTCAGCCCTGGTGAGGCACATCTGGAGAGCTGTGTCCAGTTCTGGTCTCCTCAGGACTCGAGACACATGAAGCTCTTGGAGCAAGTCCAGCAGAGAGCAACAAAGGTGATTAACGCACCTACCCGTTCCCCTTACTACTGACTGAACATCTGTCCAGTTGTAGAAGAGTGGATTTGAGGATTGAAACAGGATATACCAATCAATCACCTAAGAATTTAATGACATTAGAACCACCATAGTCTTCCATTTACATTCTCTCAAGTTGTTCAACATCCAGAGTTTCATGAAAACATGAAATAATCTCCTTTCTCATTCATTCCACTGCATAAATTTGATTATATTTATCAAGGATAACAACATTTTCCTTTCTTCTCTTAAGAGTGACCCTCAAAAATAAATCTAAATATGAATAAATCTAAATAACATAAATCTAAATATAGAATAGCATGGATGTCATGTACATACAGTGTAAATACGATGCAAACAACCAGCAAGGCATCCTTCAGTTTCTTGAAGATTCCAAAATACCAAGTACCAAAGACAAATACATATATATATATATATATATATGTATATATCAAAGACTTCAGTTTTCAGTGGGGCATTTTAGGTTGCCAAACAGCAGTTCCATTACTTTGCCAAGTTCCATCTTAAAATAAATTCAAACTGTGGTTCTCACCACCTATTTTTTGAAAACTCCTCCTGAATTTAATTCTTGGGATGTTTAAAATTAATCATCTCAATTTCTAGGCTAATAAATACTCATTATTGTTTTATAGCATTTGATCTTAGAACAGCATTTTTAATTCACGTAAGCAATTCTTCTCCCTTTTTAACAATTTCCCCTGAATATAAAGAATTGTCAATCCTCTTCAAACTGTCATTTGCCTAAGCTAAATAAACCCTAATCTTTTCATTTTTCCTTATAAAATGAAAACTCCATTTTTCACAGCCGCCTGTGTTCTTATTCCAGTTTCGTTTTGTTTTGTTTTGCTTTGTTTTTCTTCAATATGGGTGAGAATACAACACTATATTCCAAAGTATTTCAGTGTCTTCTGCCAGAAAGGTTTTCTTGTGTGACTCCCTACTTTCTTGCTGTTCATAGTATCTCCCAACTTTGTGTCATCTGTAAATTCCACTAGCAAATAATTTGATTCTGTCTCCTTGGCCACTAATATGTGAAGAGTATAGGTCCCAACACTGATCATTGGGGTAGTAACCACTGTCAGCATAATAACTCTTTCCAAAATATGATTTAGGGCAATTTTTTTTCCTTAGACAGCTCTTATCCAATTCACATTAATCCCTCATATCTTCAACTTAAATACTAATTTCCTGTAAAAGTGTTGTAAGAAACACCTAACTTAAGCCTATTTAGATTATATCTGCTGCATACCTCTGTGTAGTGGCTCACCGATTTGACACTAAAAGAAAAAAAATATTAGTCTGTCTTGAGTTATCTTTAACAAATCCATGCTGCAATTTAGTCTACTTTGTATTGCCTGTCTGCTCTTACTTGTGCATTCCTCCAAAATCTGTTCTAAAATTTTGCACAGTAAAAGTTACATTGAAAGGCCTGGTGTTGCTCAGAATCACATTTTCCTCTTTCTCTGAAGATACATACTGTATTTGCAACCTTTCAGACATTGACAGTTTCACCAAGTGCCTTCCACTGGACTTGACATATCACATCCCAGGTCTTTTAATGGTATGGAATAGGAATTTCCTGCATCCTGAATTTTATTACATCATATGGTCTAGGGTGGGTTTTTTCCATTGGAAGCCCTAATTCTCTAATTTAGTTACAGATTTGAATTTGTTCATATTGCAATTTAGCATGGAGAACTCAACCTATCTGTAGTTATTTTTACAGCCACTTTTTCTGCAAGAGCTTCACACCCACTGAAATACAGTCCAAATCACCACTGCTTCCTGGTCTTTCATTGACTATTTATGAAAGAAATCACCATTCTACTCTGTTCTGACTTTTGCTGCTAGCAGTTTCCAATCAATTGATGTTGGGAAATTCAAGAATTTTATACAATTTGCATGATTATTTATTTCACTTTTTGTTTTGTAAATAATGTAATCGATAGTACTGTTTAAAGATGCCTTTTCATAAGAAATTCCTTATCCTATATTTGTAGTGCTTCCTTTACCATAGAGATTTTCCCAAAGGTATTCTGGCTTAACCATAGCCTTGCATTGTTGTCTTTTTACAATCAAAATGTCACTAATTTTAGGGAACTTTTCTAGCCCTTCTGCTGCTGCTTATAAGCCTGTTTTAGTTTGTTGTACATAGTCAGTTTAATTTGTAGCACATATGACAAAAGGGCTTACTAAGTCATTGTTTTCTCAAGCTTTGACGTAAATGTTGTTTTCTATTTGGCATTAAATGCTATCATCTATGATTTTTACTATAAAATATCATGCATTTGCTATCAGAATTTTTCTATAAGTTTTATAAACTCTATTCCTTACTCATTCTCACACCGTATTTTTTCATTTCAGGATATATGGCCTTCTCTAGTAACAGATGGTTTCAGACGGAGTAGCCATTTTACTTCATAGTCATGTAGCTCTAAGCAAATCAAATTAGCAACGTTTTTGTGGTTTTTGTGATATAGATACCAGTCTATTAAAAAATTGCTTTCTCATATGTTGTCAGAGAGTCCTTATGTGGGAAGGATGTTTAACCATATTCTCATCTCTCACAAACTTAGGCATAAAATGGAGATTTGAAAGGAAAGCTTTATTTCAAGCACCCAAAAATGTGACTTGATTTTCAGAAGGGCTTCACTCTCATCAGCTCACCAAAGGGCCAGCATGGGAGGGTCTTCACCCATGAACTGTGCCTTTGCCCATCTTCATTTCTGGTGTTCAATAGTTTTCATTGTGGGCTTAAACTACATTTAATAAAACCCCAATGATAGAAATGGTGATTTATTTCCTCCCTGTGAGCAGTGTCAGTTCATTTCAATTCCTGATATACAGAAGACACATATTTAATATTGATAGCTGTCTGATCTCTCCACATTTTGTACTCCTTCTGCTGTCCAAACCATGCTTGTCACTTAATATTTCCATGGAGAAGTGGGGAACACAATTTCAGGCACAACTCAACTTTCTGACAGCAGTTCATCCAGCCCTTAGTTTTTCACCTTTGACCCCTCTTTGCCTACGTGGGTGCTGAACTGTGCATCATGTCCTGTCACCCAGATGCAAAACACCAGCACCTTCTAACATCTCAGCCACATACCTCATGTCTCCCTCAAGGACAATAATGATTTTTAGAAGCATGAAAATTGCAAAATGGTTGGAACTGTTGATCCTGAGCAGTTGGGATTCCTGAAGCTGCCTCATGGTGTGATCATCTGTAACACTCCTTAATTCCTGCAACTGAATTGATTACTCATTCAAATAAACCAACTTTCACATTTAATTAGAGCTCACCAGGTAAAGATTTTTCTCAGATGAAAATACTGATGTTGCAAAAACAAAACCAAACAAACAAAGAAAGGAATAATGCAAATATCTTCAGCCAAGTATCAATTTTCAACTCCAAATTCTTAAGAAAAGAAAAAAAAAACAAAAAAGAATGTGGACATTAAAACACAATGAGCCAGGGATCGAGATTCTAGACATCTTTCTACTGCTTCTCTGTGAGCCAGACTCCTTGCTGAACCTTGCCCCTCCATCACTGATCTCCAATCTGCTGGCTCCACAGTGCCTAAGAGGAGATTGGCAGGATGGACTGCTCAGCCTGGGGTGGCCTAGGGTGACCCCAAGCTGCTCAGGCTGTCTCCAGGGACAATTCCAAATACAGCTGGAGTGCTGTAAACCAAAACCTTTTCAGTCCTTGAAGACTAGGATACAGAAGGAGGTGTATATGTGTGAGTTAGGTTATTCCATTGTTTGCTCACTATTTTTCATCTATTATATTTTGTCTATGATGAGAAAGAGATTGAAATTAGTTCTCACTTTAGACAAATTGCTGGATGTCCACAAGAACCCTATATTGTCTGTCTTTCCTACCTAAATAATAATAGCTGTTTACTCTGGCTATGAATAATTACATGTCAAAGTTAATCTTCAATTCCCTTTGCATATTTTTTCAATATTTTTTGCTGCTCCTTTAAAATAATATAAAAATGCTTTTCAGCATGCTAAGTGTCTACCACCTCTTGCAGAGTTAATGTCTTCTTGGAGTTTTCCATTAATCCCATAGTAGAGTTTCATTCCTTTCATTTGTAAAATTTTCTTTCTTTCTGCATAACTATGTGCACAGTCTGCACTGCAAATTACTATTTCTAGATTATGCATCTTCTGCTGAAAGAAATTATCTTCTGCAAGTGTTTTTCTAGTGGTGCTTTGTACAAAAAGATTTCCTGAACTTTCTCCTCTTATTCCTCCTACATACGATCCTTGATCAGAAATATCTCAGGAAGGTGGAAAGATATTAGCCAAAGGGAAAATTTGTCTTATCATTACCCCTGACAGCTCCATGACAGAGATTCAACAACAGCAGTTTGGCTTTTGGGGTGTGGGCTGTGGTGAAGAGCATCACACAAGCATCTCTGCAGCTGCACATTGCTCTCGTTGGCAGTACTTGCAAGATTCAGAAGACTTTGACCATGGCTTTGCAATGTGCACACCCCTCAAAGTAGTGTGAGCTTCATCCTAGCATTCTGTTCTGTCATTGCATATCCAATTACAGGATCAGGAAACTGTATTAGCATCTAAGTATGATTTTAGAAGGCCTTAAAAATTAGCCTTAATTTTTTATGCCTTAAAAAAAAAGAAACACTTTCTTCGATAGCAGTGGTCTAGCTAGAATCAAGAACCCATTCGTGCTATCCCAAACTGACCTGTCCTAACAAAAAAAGAGTGTTAAGAAAGCAAGTTAAGTCAAAAGAAACAACAAAGTAAAATTGCTTTCCTTTGAGAGAGTAAACAAGTGAAAATATCTTGAGACTATTTTAATGAGCACATGGTGCCAGTGTAACCATACAGGTAACCACCAAACCTCAGCTGAGATGCAAAGACTGGTTTTTTTTCATTACCTGGCTAACAATTTTGGACAGCAGAGACATGGAGACATGGGCTCCTTTAGGCTGAGTTCATCCTAGTGCACAGTGGAGCTGTGGGGAGAGCACTGCCTGCTCCAAAGGGCTTCTCTCACACACAGTTTATCACAAGGCTGTGCCTTTAGGATCTCTCTCTCTCTTTCTCCCAGCAGGAAGTTTAAGCATATCTCCGAGAGTTACCTCCACACAGGAATTCCACCTCTCGAAACAGGCAGAGGAAGAACAATACTAGCTGCAATACATAGAGTTTTTCCACACTGATATTCTTAGCGTTCCTAGCTGCAAGGTCAGTTTGAGAGAAGCTATTCCATCCTCTTTGCCAAATCTTCTGGTTTTAACCCTTTCCTCCCAACAGTGACATATGCATTGAGCTGGTGACAAGTCACAGAATCAGAGTGCAGCTACCTTAGGCACCATGAGAGAAGAGCAGAGTATGCCCACACATCTTCCCATGCCATATTGTAGTGTGTGATCGGAGCTCAGCGACATTTTTTGTCGAGCAGGAATTGGGGGGGAAGGTCTTAACGGCTTATCAGAACCATTAAGAAAATTGGATAGGTGGAACCAGTGCCTCAGAGCAAAATGATACATTACTGTATGACTCCTGAGATTGCACAGCTGCTTACTAAGGATGCAGCG
This sequence comes from Machaerirhynchus nigripectus, assembly GCA_013397975.1. NCBI lineage: Eukaryota > Metazoa > Chordata > Aves > Passeriformes > Dicruridae > Machaerirhynchus > Machaerirhynchus nigripectus. The sequence goes on along the minus strand of VZRQ01003999.1, from coordinate 1,003,342 downwards.
CTCCTGTTACAGCCTGTGAATCACTTGCTGGCACTGTCCATTTCAGGAGAATCATCACTAAATTCCTTCATTCTCATTCTGTTTTGTTAATGAAGATCTTGTGTATTTTTACATCTGGGATTCCTAATTAATCAAACACTTAAACCACCTAGCGGCAAATTATCTTCTTCGAGAGGGGAAGATGCAATGAAAGACAAAAAGGTCTAATTATTTTAGCTATCTTTTTCTTTAAGTGTTGCAGAAAAGAAAATAAGGTGTAAATTGAATGCAATTTTGCTTTAATTAAGAAAAATGAAAATAATTGTATATTCTATTTCCACTTGTGACACTTTGTTGTGTACTTGAAGTACAATTAAATTGCAGTCAGACAATTTCAGAAGTGAAATTCTTGGTGCATCTGCTGAAGAGAAGACAGATGCCTACAATAACAATCATCTGATATTATTTAATTTATGATCTTTGCACCCTGTGCTTGTTCACTTCTTTTTTTTGGCATGAATTTTTACATATTTTGCCCATTTTGAATCCTTAGTTAATATTCACATAGTTCTCTTTTTTCTTCTTAATTTTGCCTTGTTTTCTATAGACACTTTTCCTACTTTGCCTACTTCACCTCTCTTTTTACCTGTCTCACATGCATCTGTGAAAGGCCACTGGGGAGATCTTGTAAATAATCAGATCTCATCTGATTTTCATAAAAATATTTGGATGCATTGTTAGGTGATGCTGGATAATGGTCGCACCCCTTTTGCACAGCCTTTGGAAGAGCATTGCAGGCACTGCAAAGGATTTGACCTTGACCTTCCTACCTGAATGGCAATGATTTCATATAGATATTGCTTGTTCCAAGAATCATGCAAAATAGATATGCCAGACTATGTTCTCACTCACTGTTCAGTAGCTCTTGGGGGATAATTTATTCTTGAGATGACAGCATACAGTTTACAAATTGTATCCTGTATACCTAACGAGACAATTATTTCAGGAGTCTGAGCTATCCTGCAAAATTGACACAGAGCAAACAGAAAGCCTGTGCTGGAAAGGATGACTGTGTTTGTTTAACCTGACAGGGTCCTGGTTAGGCTGTCATTTGCTTGCATGTAACTTCCACTGGTGGAAAATGAGGTCTCGCAAATTTGCCCCAAAAATTATTCAAACCAGTTTTCCCAAGACTGTCTACAAAATATTTGGACTTTCAGAAGATGTTGCTCTTCTCTGAATATAAAGTTTGAAAGTAAGTGTGAGTAAACTGAGAATGGGTGGGGGGGAGAGGGACAGATCTTTCTTTCCAATGACACAGTGAGAGTGCTGTCTCCCAAAGAAAGGAGACAGCCAAGAGTTGAAATTCAAGTTGTAAGCAGAAATGGCTTCCAGAGCAGTGTAATAAAGTGCATATATTTAACTCATTATTTTTAGTTTACAAATGTTTGTTGACAGGAGTGACAAATATAATGTGTGTATGAGACTGAGGAGCAGGAACGAAACATTCTGTCTCTACTTGAAATAGTCTCCTTGTAATCCAAACAAACACACACACCTGCAAATTCCTCACAAGTCATCCAGCTGAAGCTCAGAAGATGACTCATGTTGTGCTTGACTGGAACACTTGCTAAGGTAGGCCTGTGTGGACTCGGCGTTTCGTGCCGTGGGATGTTTAATAGCTGGGAGCAGCGATGTTGCAATGCAGCAATTTTAAGCAAGAACTTTCTTCATTCCAAGCAGCTGAAAAAGATCTACCAGCAGAGTTATTTAAAAAAACCAAAAAAGAGCGTAAATACAGTTCAGCATGGGCTGGGGAGGAGGGAGAACTTAAAACATCACTGCAGGTCTGGAAGTGATGTATCATCAGCTGATCTTCTCAGGGTCTCTTCAGTAATGCCATGGGTCAGTTCCTGGGGGGCAGCCCTTAATCAGGAAATGTTCCTGGATGAGGTCAGCACTGGTTTTTATCATAAAACCCAAGTATCATACATTAATAATATCAAACAACATGTATTAGTCTTTAAACAGCCAGCTTCCAAGATGTGTCTGGCTGACATTTTTGCATGGAGGTGGGACTGGAGAAGAAACCACAATACCATATGATACCATGATTTGCTGTTGGGTACAGAACCCAGTGCATGTGGAAATGTATAGCTCAAAATCATAGCAGTAAAAACTAAGAAGGGACTCACAGTTCTATACCTTTGCCCTTTTTTGCTATAATTTGATATACTTGCTCAGTTTCAAAGGATAGTAGTAGTGTGTAATTACTCTTTAAAGTGACATCTATTTTTAGTAGGTTTGAATTATTGAGAACACCGGAATGGTTTGAGGACACGTTGTTCAGTGAGCGGGGCATGTCAGTGCTGTGCATCTGGGAAAGAGAGGGGTGGGAGCTGCCTTTGCCGCCGCTCTCTGTGAGATGCACAGCTCAACCAGGACAGATGGGCACAGTATTGACAGAGCAGGAACCGACATCAGTATGTCACTGAGACTTCAGAAGGGCAGTGAAATCCTGATCTTCCTGAGTTCTGGTCCTCTGACTAACAGTTCTGTCTGGATGGCCAGTAGTCATTAAGCACTTACGTCAAGTCTCAGTGTTGAAGAGAATGTTGAAACTGCACTTCACAGGAAAATAAAAGTATCGAAATCAGTGCTAATTTTTGCACTGACTCAATGAAGACTAGGATTTTACCGTGCTTTTCATCAGACTGACACTAGGTAGACCAGGACATAGTCATTACTTTCTCAAATAATGTCCTTTGATTTCTTTGGTGATGTTTTGTTCATTAAAGAAAGGGGGGAAGGAAGGTGGTTGTCCTTAGTGCTTTCTGCTAGAAATGAGCTCAAACCTAGACTGAAGTTTGGAGCTGGTGCTCTACTTGGTCTTTCCTTTTCTTTGGAAGCATACAATACAGTAGAAAATAGCTTTTCCTTTGCTTTTCTGATGTTGAATTTTGTTCCCATAGTGACAAATGCTTTGCAAATATCTTAGGGAGATGCTCTGTGCTGTGAAGAGAAATCCAGAGGGACCTGGACAGGCTTGAGAGGTGGGCCTCTGTGAACCTCATGAAGTTCAACAAGTTCAAGTACAAGGTCCTGCACCTGGGTCAGGGCAATCCCAAGCACAAATGCAGGCTGGGAAGAGAATGGCTTGAAAGCAGCCCTGAAGAGAAGGACTTGGGGATGCTGGTGAATGAGAAGCTCATCATGATCTGCACTTGCAGCCCAGAAAGCCAACTGTGTCCTGGGCGGCATCAAAATCAGCATGACCAGCCAGACAAAGGAGGGGATTCTGTCCCTCTACTCCACTACGGTGAGTCCCCACCTGAAGTACTCATCCAGTTCCAGGGCCCCCAACATAAGGAGGACTTGTGCCTGTTGGAATAAATCTAGAGAAGGGCTACAAGGATGATCAAAGGTCTGGAGCACCTCTCGTGTGAAGGCAGGCTCATAGAATTGGGGCTGTTCAGCCTCTAGAAGAGAAAGTTCTGGGAGAACTTACAGCATCTTCCAGTGCTTCCAGTACATCAAGGGGCTACAAGAAAGCTGGAGAGGGACTTCTTATGTAGTGATCACATGTAGTGATCAAACAAGGGGAATAGCTTTAAACTGAAAGATGATAGATTTAGTTTGGAAATAAAGAATAAATTCTTTCCTGTGAGGGTGGTGAGACACTGGAACCAGTTTTCCAGAGAGTGGTGGATACCCTATCCCTGGAAATGTTCAAGGCCAGGTTCGATGGGGCTCTGAGTAACCTGGTCTAGTGGAAGGTACACCTGCCCATGTCAGGGATGTTAGAAGTAGATAATATTTAAGGTTCCTTCCAACCCAAACCTATGGTTTCTTAAATAATTTCAACATGCAGAAGATTCAGAATGGAGTCCTGCTCTTTTTTTCCCTTCTGCACCAACAAAATATTTATCTCATAGTCCAAGATTATAAAGAACATATACACGTCAATCTGGATGATGGGGGAAAAAAGTAATCAAAGACAAACAAAAAAGGAAAACATGCTAGCAAAAAAACCCTGAAACCTAGTCTTATTTCCCTAAATGGAATCTTATTACATCTGTATTTTGAAACTGAAATAAAAATGTTATCATCCACTTCTGTTTCTGCAACAAGGTTGCACAAGGTATGGGGACAAAAAGCGGATTCGCTCCAGTTGCCTAATTGGACAGAAGTAGTTGCTGAATGCCAGCCTGACCTAAATGGAACTGAAGGATTTTCACCAACCTTTCATCCTTTTGTATTTTGTAAGGTTAATCTTCCTTCCTTTGTGATTCCTTCACTGGGCTGCAGCTGGGAGAACAAGAGGTACAGCTGAACTCAGAGCATCTTTCCATGCCTAGCTCATAAGGAGGTGGTTTGCTTGAGGCTAGAGCTAAATGACCTGTTCATAATCAATGTTTTTCAATTAATTTAATCTTTTCTCTTGCACATCAGTTTGTCATGAAGAGACCAGATTATATAAATACATTCCTCATCTAACGTCATTTGATGAATGCCTCAAGAGAAAATAAAGTAACTGCTTTTGTATTCTTAAAAACTGTCACTTCAAGGCTATTTGCCACTCATTATGGCATCACTGCTATAAAGACAGCTAAGCAGATGGGCTTGTCAGGACCAGCCTGAAGTTGTCCCCTGGAGAGGACAGAAAAACAGTTAGCATCTACTTTGGAAGTAAGCTTTTGAGTTTCAGTCACTACTAACCTGCTAAGTTGGTCCAAATTATCTCTGCAGTTCCAAACTAGAGCTGGAGGATGCACCCAACCTGTTGCATTTTTCATGGATATGTTGGCATGAAATATGGCTAGAGCAAAAGTTGGAGCAGGGCTATGTTTTCCCTCTCCCTTTGCCTTGAGATGGCCATCCTTCCCCCTTTTCCTAATAAACCACCGAAGTAGAGATGTTGACGGTGTAAGTTGGAGGGATAAAATGCTGTAGATCATATTCCAGCCCACCAATACCATGAAGTCTGCTGCAGAGAGGCATATTGTCAGGAGAAGAGAGATCTCAGGATCCTCAACTGCATGCAAGAGAGTGGTGTGATACATGAAACTGATGGAGGGGGCTGCAGTTTTCACAAAATATTCGGAGTATCATTTAGCAGCAGGCTTAATTTGTGTGCTATAGATTGTTTTATACCAGTTAAGCAGATGTAATAACAAATAGCTTCAGGAAAGCAAGATGCCTGAAAACACAATGCAGCCAGTGTTGGTTTGCTGTCGTGCTGCATGGATTTCCCCTGTTACCTGCTGAGCTATGCAGGCGAGGGGTTTAGCTGCTTCCTCCCAGCGGCCGCTCAGATTAAAAGCCTGAGCTCTGTGACATATGGCTGCTCCAGTTGCAGTGGATCTCTCAGCTTGTTTCCAACATGCTATAACTTCAATTTACCAGAATGGCACTTAGTGATGTCCAATTAAAATGTCCCATTTTATCCAGGAAAATGCTTTCCCAATGGTATTGTATGCCACTGAACAGAATTCAAAAATCACTTCATCTGTTATGACTTTTATTTTCATAAAGAATACAAACATGAAATACTTAATGTGATGTCCTAATTAATGCAAATATGCCAAACCCCTTTATTTTCCAGAGAAAATTATATTACACTGTTACATTTCCCCATTTCATGGCTGCATATTTTATACACTGTAACCATGGTTACTGTGTCATTAAAGTCTATTCAGAGGGAGTTGGGCATAGCATCGAGCTATCACAGAGAAGGATGGCTTCTGTAAATTTAAAAGAAGCTCTGCAGCTAATTACTGTGAGTTTGTGTAAATTGGACCAATGGAGAGCAGGAAATTTGGAACAAATTATTGTAGAGTCTGAAGCAAATTGAGAATATTTTTATTTGATTTAGGAACTTACCTTCTGTATCACAAACCTCTTAAACTTTTAATTGTGTAAAGCTCAAGCCATACACTGGCACACTGCTGATACAGGAACACAGCCCTGGCTTAACTGGGACATGAATGGTCTTAAATGGAAAGTACTGGGGATGGGCAGAAAGCTGGGGAAAGGACAGAGCATGCCTTTGCTGAACATCAGGCTGTTCTGATTTTGCATTGTTTGGAAATTTTAGAAGTAAATTTGGTTGTTTGGGAATTTTTCAAGCTGTCTCTTACCTGCCAATTAGGTATATGTTTCCTTCACATGGTGCACTATGTATTTGGATAGAGCAGGGCTCTCCCTTCTCTCCTTAGCTGCCCAGAATTGTAGTAGCAGATGTAAAGTAGGATCTTGCCATCACACGTTTCCCTAATCTTTCTTCAAATACTGATATCCTTATCAGAAAACAACATATCCATGGTCACACAGATGTCTATCAGTGTTTGTACTGTATGGAAAGCTGAGTCTAACAGTTAAATATCCTCCTACTCNCCCCCCCCCCCTTTTCAATAGTTGCATGATTTGTGGCATCCTGATGCGTTAGTAAGAATTTTCCATTCCTCCCTGTACCCCTGTGCTGGTCAAATACCAGCCTTTGAAACATTTGCATGGGACATTGCCAGAGAGAGTGCAGTAAGTGACTTCACAGAAGTGAGGGTATGTGTGTTGATGGCTCCCGTCAGCAGTGTGGTTGATGGCTTATCCTTGTCCTGTCTCTGTCCCTGTACTGCCTCACACCCTCCATCTGCCAACAGCCAGGGGCAGAATTTTCTGAGTTTCATCTCTTATAATATTTTGCAGATACTGATAACTGAGCTTACTGCTCCTAATGGACTCAGAAAACCTTGTACTGTCCTGATCCAAGCTGGTGTTTACTTTTTATTGTGTTGCTTGCTGAGTTTGTAACACTGGGTTACAGCAGACATTTTCCCTTCTCAGAGATCTTAGAGAATAAGCAGAAAATCAACAGCACCTTCTCCAGATGACAGTGAGCACAAACTATGTAAGGCTCTGTAAAAAGCTCCTGTCCCAACCACTTGTCTTCCCCCTACTTTGAATTCTAACACACGACCTGTGGAAGGAACCACATTGTTTCCAGCAGCTTTGGGGAACACACTTCACAGATGTATGGGGGAAAAACCTAATATAAATCTCGAGCAGTCACGAACAATCCCTATCTATTCACAATTAATGAGTTTTATCCCTAAAAGCAGCTCTGCACAGCCTGGCTGTCAGTGCCCAGCATGACAGATTTGGCCAGAGAGGATGCAAAATCTGGGTTTCCCATTGACCAGTGCCAGTGTGGCTGGTCACAGGCTGGTGCAAGCAGCCCTCAGACAAACAGCTGCTGAAGTAGGGGTGAAAAAAATCCTGCCAGTGCTAAAAAACCATTCAGTCTCACATGGCTTTTTGTAATAAATAATTAGGCTGTTTTGATATCAGTACTGTTAATTGAATAAATAAGATCAGTAACCTGACACAGGCCTGTGTGTGTGAGTCCATTCTCCCTCACCTGATCACCAACAGAGTTGCAATTTTGAGGCTCAGGCTCTCTGCCAACCTTTCTTCACTAAGTGGTCCTTTCTTCTTCTTTTTTTTTTTTTTTTCCCTGCATCTGTTCACTTATCAAATTTATCAGCAGGATGCCTGAGCCCTTACCTAGGATAATACCCTGTCAGGATGTAGGTAATGGCATGGTGTACTATAACATTGGTGTGTAGCAATGAGGCAATGAAATATCCAGGCGGTATGTCAGGAACATTGTATTTATCTTTCTGTGGTATTTTTGCATCATTTTGGAAAAGGCCAAGTACGCCTGTGATGATGTCGTGTTATCAGAGAACATTTCAAAACCTATTTTGCACTCAGAGGGTTAACAGTGGGAGAGACAAGCACTTCAACATCACCAGCAGCAGGTGATCCTGCACCTCCTCATTTGCAATTGTTCAGCAAAACCAGCCTCCAACCCTGTTTGGAAAGTGTGGGCATCACCAGTGTGCTTGGAGCTGGTCTTGTATTGCTCCCTGGCAGAGTATTAACTACTTACTGGTAATTCAGGGTGGAAACACACTCCATCTCAGTTAAAAGCCTTAGAAACATATATGAGACACACATTTGTGTGGGGAAACAGAGAAAAACTTCCCTCCTGACAAATGTGGTAAGCACATAATCCTCCATGTGACAGGGGCTTGCAGCAAGTACAATGCAACAGAACTCCAGAGCACTCCACTTGATACCTCAGTCTGCTGCTTTTTTCATGGCTTCTGCTAAACCCACATTGCATTTCCCATTAAGTTAGTAAATGCTCATTTCAGAGAAACCCTGGCTTTTTTTTTTTTTACCATTTCCAAAAATAAAGCATAACCAGAGGGTCCCAGTTATATAACATAAATATTTTATTATCTTCCACATTACTCACTTGCAGAAGAATAATCTAGACACACTTTTGGCCTCTTTCATTAGATAGCCTTGAAAAATACGATGCCATGCTACACAGATTGTCCTTCTACATAACCATGAAATATTGCATTATATATCCCTAACCCTTTGCCAAGTTGATACTTGAAAAGACAGGAAAAATGGAAGTCTACTTCTTACACCAACTCCTATTTCTTTTTATCCAAAAATAATTGTGCCTGACAATGTATTCTTTCTGCTTAATGGGCATAATTTTTTTGATTTTTCAACAATACAATATTGTAATTTCTGCTAGATTCATCATTCCATACCACAGAGCTGTAAAAATTAAATTACAAATCCTGCGGGCCTTGGTCTTCCCAGGCAAAGTGCTGTGCCACTGAGAGCTCTGCTGGGTTTGCCAGGTTGCTGCACAGATGCAGCTGTTTGTGTGCTGGAGCATATGCATTGAGCCACAGTGATGCAGCCTCTGGGCTTACTAGCAGAGGGGCATCTCCATGCTTTTATTAGTTTGATGGTTCTCAGTTCCAGACTGTTCTGGTTTTGGCAGGGATAGACTTGATTTCCTTCATAGTAGCTGGTATGAGGCTGTGCTTTGGATTTGTGCTGAAAATGGTGTTGATAATTCAGGGATGTTTTTGTCACTGCCGAGCAGGGCTTACACAGCATGAGGCCTTTTCTGCCTCTCATCCCACCCCACCAGTGAGGAGGCTGAGGGGGCAGAGGAGTTGGGAGGGGACACAGCCCAGACAGCAGATCCCAACTGAGCCAAGGGGCATTCCAAATCATACAGCATTCTACTCAGCATTTAAAGCTGGGGGAAGAAGGAAGGGAAAGATATTTGGAGTAGTGGTGTTTGTCTTCCAAAGTCACCATTACACCTGATGGAGACCTGCTTTCCTAAGGATGGCTGAACACCTGCCTGTCCATGGGAAGTGGCGAATCACTTCCTTGTATTGCTTTGCTTCTTCACATGGCATTGGCTTTACCAAATTAAACTGTCTTTATCTCAACCCACAAGTTCTCTCCCTTTTACCCTTCTGGAGAGCTGGGGGGAGAAGAAGGATGAGGAACCTGGGAACACACAGTGCCTTAGCATGGGCTCAAACCCTTGTTCATGCAGTTCAAGACAGATTTGGGGCTGATAAAAAAATACACATCACAGCCCAGGCTGCCAGCAGCCATCAGATTTTCTGTTTTTCCTTCCCACTGCCAGGGGTCTTTGGGAAGCAACCACCAAGCAGTGTTTTGCAGCTTATTCTTAACCTCAGACTAGAGAAATGACCTGTGCATTAATGGACGAACTGCCATCTTCACAAACATACCAGGCTTAATCAATACAAGCAAAGGTAACAAGCAGAACACCCTTACTTGGCTACAAGAGACATGTTTTCCAGGAATCAGGAAGAGATAAGGCTACTGGATAGTCAGCCTCCTCCAGAATCATCTTCTGCAAATCTATTCCATACATAATTTGGCAACTGCTCTATTTGTACAGGATTTCCAGTTGTGTGGAAATTCTTCCCTGAATGTCCGGGCCTGTTCCTGTGCATTAAGCAGTTGCACACGGTGCTCACACAACAGGCTGGACACGTCCAGCAAGGGCCACTGCACATCCAGAAATCCTTGGTGCATCCACAGCATCACCATTCAGCATGTGCTGCTGAGTTGACCTTCTCTGAAAGGCACATGTGCTTTTAAGTCTTATGATAAAGGCTCAGGATGTCTCAAACATCAAGGACCAGACAGAGGAAAACCTGACTAGGCTATGCAGCAGTCCAGCCTGGGACTTGCTGCAGAAGGAGCCAGAGGGGAGGGGGTTATCACTGCAGAGCCAGCCACATCAAAGGAAAGGTACCAAGTTGTCTAAGAAAACCCTCATTAAGCACTTCATGCACCTACCGGGAATCACCCAACACAGTCCTTATTGTTCAAGCACTACTTGAGGCCATGTCAGCCTGGCACAATGAAGCTCTCCATTTAGTAGATATCAGGACTATTTAAAGTTTGTTAACATTTACAGTTGACTTCATTTTTATTTGAATTACATGCCAGAGATACCCGTAATATTTTGGTATTCTTGCCAAAGAAGACTTTTAATATTTACAGACTTTGAACATGCCAGCTGGCTGATGCTAAGAGTTTGAGTTCTCTTCAGGACAAAATTATTGGAGCCATTTACGTAAGTCTCATTGACAGTTTACTTTAGCTTTCATTTCCAAGACATCAACATTAGCATCTATGATTTATTTTGCAGCCTTCTGTTGGGAAAAGGAAAGCCCTCACCTCTGTATTAACATTTATATGAATCAGCCAGTAATCACTTGGATCTAAGAGCTGCGAGTCATGTTTTAAACAAGACGCAGTTGAGCTCCCAGGCACAAAATCAGTCGACTGGGCCATCCAGGAAATGCACATGATAGGCCACCAACTGCAAGCCAATGCTTCAAAAGGTTATGGTCCATGGATTAGGCAATGCCATGAAATACTCTCACTGGCAAATTTTATCTGTTGATCTTAGAACCCTGCTACTTTTCCCAAAAAGATTAAATGACATAGCATCTCTTGTGCTCCTTTTTTGCTAGCTTTTAGCCCCAAATCCTGGTCTTCTTTAGGCTTTTCAGGAACCCAAGCATTTAACCCTGACTCTGTGCCTGGACTTCCTTATCTATACTGTGTCACTTTGAGCTTTTTTACTCCTAGTCCTCACTTTACGTCAGACATTTCTTCTTCAAGATCACCAACACACATGTTCATATTTTGAGTGTCCCTCACTTTTGAATGGTGGCATGAGCTTGTGCTGATGCTGGTTAAAAACACCTGTCCATCATTTAAGACAGCTCTAAGAAAGGAAGTTGCTGGTTTGCTTTACCTGCAATACTGTCATGTTCAACACAGTTGTCATAGATTACAATGAAAGAATGATTTATTTGTTTGCAAACTACTGTATATGATACTGCTTCCAGAGGGGAGTCATGGGCAGGCAGGAGGAAGGTGGCTGTTCTTTGCATATGACAGCTGCGCAGAGGAGAAGCCAACCCTCGCGATGGGGAGATGGTGTTTCCACAGGGAATGATAAGTACAGCCCAGTGGGACGAGCCTCCACATCACATGGGGTTTTGGTGTATTTCTTCCTCTGGATCTTCATGGTGCTCCAGAAGACTAATTCCTGCTGCAATTCAGCAGCAGGACTGTATGTTTTGCTCAGCAAATGTAGTGCCATGAGGCCCAGCCAACCCCACAGGAGTTTGTCCAAACAATCCCTGCCATTCAGGACCCCATTCATGCTGTCAGCTGTCAGCAGAGCACAAACTGACCCCACCACCAAGAAGAGCACAGTGATATAATGTAGGCAGGTTTGCCTTTCCTGGGCATTGTGAAAAGGCCAGTGCTGGTTACAGAAGCCCAGAAGCAGCACTAAGTCACCTGTGCTTAACCTTTTCCAGGGTACAACATAACCAGGTTGCATTTGCGCTACAACCTGCTCTGGAGCCTGTGCTCCTTGAGCTCTTGCAAGGGTGGATCTGATCTAGTAGACCTTCAGTCCCCAGAATGGGGAGAAATCCCTCAATCACCACAGTTGAGAGATACTCTATCTTTAAAAATGGGAAGGGCATTGTTGGACAGAGTAGTACAAAGAGAAAGGAACAGTTACACCAGGTGTGTCCACAGACAGTGGCAGAACAAATCGTAGGAGAGCCATGTACTTCACATCTCAGAGCCTACAGCCTACCCAACCCCACTGATGACCACCTCCAATGGGCACAGGACAGTCTCAGATCTGGTATCAAAAGCATGTTATTTGGTCCCCCTGACACTTGCAGACAATTTTGAGCTGCAGGTATTTTCTGGACAGCCACACCACACTGGAGTTCTAGATGACACTTTCCTTCCTTATCTTCCTCAAGAAAAGAAGTGAGTCTGAAGATCCCTTGCACTCCCTTACAGATAGCTATGAGGGCTGTTGTAATTCTGATGACAATTTTAGGACCTCCCCTACAAAGAGTACTCTTTATCTATCTTGCTGAAATTTCAGCACACTATATACCTTAGTAGCAATGCTGAAAGATCAGATCTCTTCAAATACCAAGGCATTAAATTGTATTTCGTTATTCTAGTTAGCACTGGCAACTCCTAAAAATAAAAAAGCTGGTTGAATCCTAACTTGTGAAATAACTGAAGATAAATAGCAGTGTTCCTGTAGCATCAAAAAATCTTTTGAATATATGTCTAGAATAATTTTTAAAGATGCTAAATAGAATTTCTTTGCCACATAGAAACTCCTATTGCCAGTGTCTTTGGGAAATATCTGGAAATCATATTAAAGGAAGTAAAGAAAAGGTGGAGGAGGAAGCTACATGTGAAAACATTCTTTCCCTGATCCATATCTGAATGTTCCCAGTCAACAAGCTCTCAAGTCCGCACTTGAACTGTGAATCAAAAGAAGCAGCCAATGTGTATTCTCTTGTCAAGCTCATTTCAAACTGATGCTTAACAGCTGTGTACTAGCCAAGGTCATTTCAAAGGTGTTTACTTTGACTGCAAACTAAATTTGTCTCTCTTCACTCAGATATAAAGTCAGAAATATTTGTGAACCAAACATTGTAAGGCAAAGGTCTGACTTGAAGCTGATGCTCATACTGGAGCTGGGAGCATGAAATAGCTGCATAACAGCGATATTTCCCTGGAAATGCTGACATGTCTACAATGGAGGCCAATTCATAGGCAAGGCCTTGGGAAATGTTTTGGGGCAAGCTAATGATATCTCCCAGGGCAATACTAGAGCCTCTTCGAGGGCTGCCCTGCCTGCTCGTGGGTGGCACTCAGTGCCTGGCCTGACATCTTCATGTATCACTTCTGGCCTGGCTTCATGTCACTGCCCATCAGCAGACACAGCAATGGCCCTCTCCTAGAGGAGAGAGCCCTGTCACAGTCTGCTACCAAGGCAAAAGAGATCTGAAGCAGCCTGAAAACAGTCTTGAGCATATACTTTCTTAGGCTGGATCTGAGATTGCCTTCAGCTTTGGCAACCCCTGGGAGCAGCCGGCTTCAGGTACAGCAGGTCTCAGCTGGAGCACCTCATAATCTTAGGAGGTGCAGACTTGTGTCTGACACTCCATTTGCAAAAGGTGTCTCACAAACCATGGCAGTTATTAGGTGGCCAAAGGACATGTACCGTGTCCCTACAAGACTGTGCAGACACTGGCACAGGCAGCTGTCTGGACAGACCAGCTTCTGCTGACACTGGTGCATCTTAAGCAACTGATCAGGGGCAAACACAACACTGTTGGTTTTTTTGAACCCGACTTTCTCCCGTGTATTTGGTTCTTGTGTGCCACACAATACGAATTTTACTTTGTTCAACCTTCTGGAATTTCTAGCATCCCTTTACAGTGTTACCAGGATGGTTTGCATGGCTCCTTTAGCAGGCAAATATTTTTCCAAATAACAATAACTTTCATTTGCTATTTCTGTGATGATAGTGATAATGAATTAACAACAGAATGGTACTCCCTGTGTAAATAAGGATGGTCATCTTCAAATCATCTCATATGTTTCACTTTATGACTTTTTTATGTTGTGCAACTTGGAAACAAAACAGTACCACATTTACTTTAATGCTGCTAATGGAAGACAAAATGAGTTCTTTGCAGATAACTACTAGGTTCTTGACATTTCTGAGTAAATACAGTATGGGGCTATATTTCCACCATGGTACTGCAGCTGCAAGCGTTTGCCTGTGTCTAATCAAGCAAGAAGTTAACCTTGAATAACTAATGCAAAATCTATAAGCTAAAAGCTCGAACTAACTTGGTTCCCTGAAGGTCACAGAATTTAAATAGAATGGAGCAAATCCATGTGACAATGAAATACTCTGAATTATTCCACATGTATAGCCTTATGTCTTTGATACGGGATTTTCAAACTGCTTATTAACCCTTTTTTAAAAAGTTGTTTTAAGCAGTAGTAGTTTGAGTCAGATCTGTCTGTGCTTATTCAGGCTTTACTCAAGCCAGGACAGCACCCCAGGGCGAGGATGTCATTGGACCTGTGCAGCCAGGAAGAAGGAAGTGAGTCTTTCCTCCTCCCTTGTATGAGCACAGAGGTTAACATAATCCAATTCCTTGTGCTCCAGTAAATGGTGAAGAGGCTGCAGAAAAAATTTGGCTCTGCAGCATGGGGAGGTGAGACCAGATTCCCCTTGACCAAAGGGGACATGGAGGCCTAGATCATTGCATGGATGGAGTGTCATGCTCACTGGGTTTGCTCCATGCCTATGGGAAGAGCTCACCTCTCCTTCCCACTCTGCCCACAATGGTACTTGCAGCCACACTCCATCATCCCCTGAACAGCAGAGGAAATTCTGACTGAGAAAACACTGCCAACTCAGGTCTTCTGAGATTCACAGGATAAGATTCAAAGGATATATTTAGCAGCACTGTAATTTCTTTTTCCAGAATCTCATTTACAGACTAAATATTTGCAGTTCCTCTTCACAAAAATGTGAGGATATTTGAGATCCTGCGCTCTGGTTTGCAAGGACTTACTATGTTACCATCATATATCCTTTAATCACAGAGCAGTCAACACTCAGCCACAGATAACACATTACAGGTTCCAGTTGCATCTCTAGACAGTGACATTTTCATCTAAATTTAGGTGTCTGAGCTCCTATTTCAGTCAATGGAGCTCAGGGCTCAGGCTGGGTGCCTGAACATCAGGCTTAAGGGGTCTTCAGTGAAGCATCTGAGATACCTGCATGGAGCTGGTGGATGTGACTCAAAACCTGCACATCCTGAAGAGGCAGACGCGTTTCCTTTGAACTTGGGACTGGATGGCACCGAACACTGCAGCAAACCCACCCTCCCTGCCCCTCGCCTTTCTCATGGGCAGTGCTGAAGGCTTCAGAGAAAAGCAGTCTTTTGTAGGCAGCTGCCTCATTCTTCCACCTCTGCCGTGCTGAATGGGAGAGGGGAATTAATCTCTTAACCCACTTAACAACCAGTTTAGCACCCTTAAATATAATGCACTGAGGCCCATTGAATGTCCCCCTTGGAGCTGTAGCTGCAGGCCTTGCTTTAATTCTCATGTGGAGTGTCTCATCTTTCAATGAAGCTTCCTGTGCTACTTGTCGCAATTTCATCTCCCAGGCAGCTCCAGAGTGAGCCTTGTGCTAAAACTGCAATCCCCGGGATTTGTTATAATGCTGTTGTCATAGGGGAAATATGAAACTGGAGCCAAGTAAATTAGAGGCACAATAGGATCTTGGGCATCGGGGAGGAGTTGTATTCATGTGAGAAGTCAATGGATCAACAGTAACAAAGGAGACCAGGTCTCATAGACTGACTCGACACCTCCCACTCATCACGTTCTTTTGTTTGTAATCTTCATTACTAGCCCCCTACCTGAGAGCATAACTGTGCACAGAGCTAAAGGAAGTATTTCAATGGAATTTTCCATTTTAAATTTTGTTTCATTTTTTTATGCCTGATTAAACTATGTTTTGGTCAGCTATTTTGGTTTTCAGAAGAAGATGCTTGTAACAAAAGCACAATTTTATGTATTGTGACTGTTCTCTCCTTCCTGTGCCATTCTTTGTTGGAGACCACCTTTGCACAATGCTTTCTGTATACAAAATATCACACATAATTCTTTAATTTTTGTTCCCATAGAAAGAATGTTTTATGACAATCTGGAGCAGAACACTGCCTTTTCTGATGACCTCAAATTTCTTATGGGTGACAGCGGAAGAAGCTAAAGAACAATTGTCTGTGTGTGTGTGTCAATTAACGCTTCAGAGACCTGAGTACTCTGTCTCTCTTTCTGTGCTAACCCCCTTATACAGGCAAGATCCTTTGCACTGTTTATCCCATCCCCTACCAGTGGCTACACATCTAGTTTGGTCCTTTTTAGAATACATTGTCAATTTTTCAGACAAAACAGGCCATAAAAGAACTGAAGGTAATTTCCTGGTCATGCTTGATACAGTGTTCTTCTCTTAAAGTCACAGTAATTTTGATGGGCCCTTCTTTAGGTGAAGTTCTTTCAAGTACACCGGGACCTGGGCATGCACTGGTGGTTTGCTGGTGTGGTCATTGTCTCAGGGAGTTGGTTCTTGGCAGAGGGAGAGGGCATCAGGAATCTCAGTGGTGAACACTTACAGGATAACGTACCAAGAGGAGTATTTGTCTTATTATTAATTAGGAGATGTCTGTGCCTGCAGCAGGGAGGTTGTGTATTACCTGAATTTTTTTCCACCCCATTTGATTTAGTATTATCCTTGTAAGATATAATCTTTATTTTAATGTTGCTAAACTCTTGACCTCAATATTTTGTAAAAATGAGTGTCACAGTTTAATTATACATTGTGAAAGATAAGACATTAATTTTTAATCCTTTTCTTTTGGTTAAGAGTGTTCCTTGCTGGCCAAAGGGTGCACAAACATTAGAAAATAATCTCTTGAGCAACTTTTTCTCAAAAGATATGTCAACACTTGTTACTTGATATCCTCCAAATGTTACCTGTATGTTAATTAGGAAGTGTTCAGACACTGTAATATTGCAACAAAGACATTCTACCACCTCCCCATGTAGCATCACTTTGCACCTGCTAAGATTTTGAAATTGTATCTTTGGCCAACCACGACTGACGTGCTAATTGCTCAGACCCTGACTTCCTCAGATCTAGTTAAATTTATTCTTCCTCTAACCTTCCCACAACTATTGTAATATTTAGTCAGATATTTTAAAAGATGTTAGATGAAAGATAAGAGGATAAACCAAAGAATAAAATTGACAAATTGGGCTGTCAGTGACACTTTCTATCCTTCACCATACAAGATCCCTGTGGTTTGTGGCCTAAACAATTTTAGTTGAGTGACAGATTGTTATTTTAATACTGAAAAATCCTCTCACAATTTGGGAGAGAAAATGCTCTGATAATTCTTATTAAAATCAGTCTACAAATCATCAAGGCCAGAGGCTTTTTTTGATTGCATTTTTACAATAGCCATCTGGACTTCCTCTGGAGATTTGCGCTTGAGCCTGGTCTCTATTTTTTATAGTCACTTTGCAGAAGCACAACCTGTCCAGAAAATCCAAGACCTCAGGTGCAGCTGAGCTAATGAATTACATGCAGTGATGTGCTTTGAGGGGTCTCTTAGGAACTCCTTGTTAAAATTCTACCACCAACCCAGAGGCAGGAGGGATAATATTTCTCCTCTACCGAGGTCCACCAGATTCGTACTAAATCAGCAGCGCCAGAGTTGACATATCCTTCGTGCTCTTAAAAACCATCTGAAGGAGAAATTGTTTTCCTCTGTAATTACTTGCTCTACTTAGACTGGAGCAACAACTTACCACAGGCACATATCATTTATTTATTTTGTGAAAAGTCTGTTATTGACTTGTATCGACAGCACAGTGCTTTCAGAGCACAAGTGTGCAGAAGTCATTTAGTTATATCAATCGCTTTAGCACTGGAAGCAGTCTCCCATCCCAATGATTTCACATTTGCAATAAGAAGATATTAAGTATTTTGGCAAGGGGATAATTAGACAGAAAGTGGCCTCTTTTGTCATTGCAGGACTGATCCTGAGGACCCATTGAGTCTAGAAGGCCTGGACAAGGTGTCTGTAGACTCTCTGAAACACACCCATGGAAATGGCCTATCATGGGGTGATGCACTCCATGTCATCCGCATCACAGCAGCTGTGTGTGCATTTTAACCCACCACAAATGCATAGCCACTGGAATTAGGTCAGCCTCAATGCAGAAGGTTAAACTAGATTAAATTTTACACATTTGCTGCAGGCTGAAAATTCTTGTGCTGACAGTAGTCGTGTATGTGAGATATTATTTTGGCAACAGTGACTTTATGTGAGCCCAGAAAGACCTTCAGAAATCTCTAATGTCATCCAAAGATGGGGACTCTCAAGCTGATTAACAGGGTGTACATCCTAAAGACCAACTGGACCCCAACTAGAAAGCATCTTGTCATTTTGGAAGCTGGAAGGTTAAAGCTGTAAATTTTTTTCACTTTAGATTTTCAAGTCATGGTTTCAAAGTCAGTTTGAAACTGATTATTCTCTCACTACTGTTTTTCCATTTTTTCTCCTCTGTATGTTCAAGAGATATTTTGTTCTCCAGTCTTTTCCTTTCCTGTTGTCAGGTCTCTGTTTAAGACTCTTCTGTCCTGTAAGTTCTGACAGACTGAATACCAGCTTCTGTTACCCAGGATTAGTATTGCCTGCTAGACTGCCTCCAATGCGTAGTGATGACCTGGAAGAAAGCATGTGCATAAAAGGGATGAAGCTCTCCAATGGCACAAAGATGGCTGCAGGATTAGTCAATAGAATGAGGAAATAACTATGCCCAGAAAGCACTGAATAGAGCAGCAGCCAAGGAGAGAGGAGAAGTGCAAGAAGGAAATTGAGCAAGAGAAAAAATGTTAGATGTAAACCTGGGGTAAGTAAACAGGATGGAAAGATCAGGGGATCTGGATGCAAACTGGCAAGGAAAGACCCATTCACTGGGAGGAATTCAGAAACCCAAGGGCGTTGCTTGGGCACTTGGGCTGGGAAGAGCCCAAAATCCCAGAATAGGCTTGACAGCATGGGATAGAGGAGGAAGGAGGTGGAGAGACCACAAGCTAGACAACAAGAACAACAATGAGAACATCATGTCCAACACTGTGCTTCCTCTGTGGAATTAAACACCTCCCTTCTGCTCTGGGACAGAGTTCTGGCATCCATGACCAGAACTGCTGCCTGCACATCAGCAGCTGTGAGTCCTGGGCATGGATGCTGGAACATGCTGTTGGTTAACAAAACAATTTTATCCAAGCAAACCTGAAACCAAATATTTCATTTTTGTTTTTGCTCAGTAGAAAAACAATTCTATTTTTTCATGAAGTTGTTATTTTTACCATAAAATGCTTTGATTTTGCCAAGAAAATATTTGTTACTAAATAGTTTCAACCAGAAGTTATGACTCTGCTAGCGACCAAATTGTTATTACAAACTTCTATCTGGCAAGTTATAGGTTTGTTAGGCCACAGCCACAAATATATAGACTTCAAATCTGTATTTCTCTTGACAATCAAATCCCCTAACATAGTCCTTTCTTGCAGTGTTTCACAGTGCATGATTTTCCGGCAGAAGATGAAAGCGAGTAATAGCTCTTGCTTGTATGACAGATACCTCGCTTTGAGAATCTAGGTGAACCCAGATTAGGACGGCCAACAAAGTACAACATATATCACTATAACCTGCCTGACTTTGTGTTTTTTGAGTGTCCAAGTGTGTTATCTGTTGAGACACACTAGGACTTTCCCAGTCTCTATAACTATATTACCAGGTTCTTCCCTGTGTTAAATCCATCTTGAGCTAAAGCATATCCAAACTAGGGTCAGTAGGTTTTGTATGCTTGACTGGAGAAAATTAATGGCTAAGACCAACACAGGTGAGAGCCTGGATTCAGTGGGCAATGAAGGGTGGGCATGAGGAACAGACTCATGGATTTCAGGTGTGTTTCAAGAAACCTATATCCCAATTTTCGTAACACTAAAGAAACATTTGTTCTGGTTGCATGAGTCTTTGCATTAAAGTGTTGCAAATAATCTGCAACTCTCAGTTATTTTTCAGGTCTGTAGGATAATATTGTGCTGTACAGCTTGTGCGGGGGGTCTGTGCACTTTATAGTTCACCCTGTTTCCTGGGCCTTAGTTGCTGCTGGTTTTAATCAGTACCTCCAATTCTTGGCTGTCACACTCTATAAATACTGATTTAAAGCTATGTCATATCAAATAAAGTAAAAATAACTTGCTCAAGATCATATTTAATCATCGAAAGAAATTAGCTATAGGTTGGCAATTTTGGACAGGTAATAATATCACTGATTTTTTTTCCCTTCACTATGGACATTAAAAGAAATACTATTTTTAAAGACTTTCCCCCAAACTGCTACATTCATTATTGATTTTCTTTCTACAGTTGTTTAAACATCAATATCTAACCAACCACTTAATGGAAATGCAGTTTACTAGAAGTTATTTTCATCTTACTATTCCTAACTAATTTAGTTTATATCTCAGTTGCATGGAAAGATAAGAGTTCAGGGAGATTAAAAAAAGCAAATATCTGTGTTCTTGAATGTCTAACCTTTAGCGTTAGAATTAGTCAGAATGTCTTTTTTGCTTTCCCTTCTCTATTGATATGAACAACACAGACTCAGATGTACTGCAGGATATTTTGAAGTGAACAAATAACAAGTGTTTATTCAAGAAGAGGCAATGTCCAAATTAATTCTGCAACAGATAAATGTTACCAAATATATATTTTTAAATGGTTGTTTCCTGCCTTTCCCCTGGCTTCAGACTAACCTTCTACATATATGTTTTGCTGTGTGTTCTTTTGTACAGGAAATAAATCATTCATGAAGGGCTTTTTCCTCTGTACCTTGCAGTTACTTATTGGCATTTAGACTTACAAGTCCTAATTAGCACAACTCATTTTCCTCTGGGAATTAATATAAATGATAGCAGAAAGAAAAAGTGCTGCTGCATCTCCGCATTGCAGTCATTCTATCACAGAGCTATCTTAGTAAATCCTTTAATTACGGACAAGCCGTCAGGTTGCTTAATGCTTCCAAGTAGTCAAAAATGCACAACATTCAGCATCAGGATGGCTCCTTCCCCCCAGATCGCTCCTTGCCCTGGTAGGAGTTACCCTCCAAAGCCACCCCTGTCAGCTCCAGGCATGGTCTGCAATAGCTTCTGGTCTTTTTTATCAAAAAGTGTTGAAAGATGCATTTAGACTAAACTCTTTGGGTCAGTGTATGTGCTATGTGCATATGGGAGTCCTGGGCACCAGGCAATTGGAAAGGTTCCTTGAACAGTACTGTTTATAGCAATTCACAATAAACTTGGTAGACTACCTCAACACACACAGAAAAGGGAAGAAGGGGGAAGAGAAGAAAGAGACAGATAAGTTATTTCTTGAGGAAAAGTGCAACAAGGGTGTAAAGCTGAAATATCCTTCTCCCTACAGGACTATATTAAAATGTTCTCAGCAATGAAGAAATTAGTCGATTGCACCAATGTTGAGGAGACACAGTTTCACAGAGATTAGCAGCAGTTTTTTTTACTTTCCTAAGTAGAGTAGGGTTTTATCTTCAAAACTGGCCTTACAAGTAACTTTAGAGAGTCTCCTTGTACCCAGTTAGGATGTCAGAGTGCACTCAACGCAGTCAAGCAGTGCATTGCTGCCCCTACACTCATCTATGCCCATAGTCTCAGGCTGAATGTAGCAAAGTTGACAAAACTGCCAAGCAGCTGGACAAATGTAAGAAAACATTCTATTCCTAAAAAGAAATAATTGATCTGGTTCTCTCCAAGGACAAAGTCTAGCTGAATTCACCCTGTTCATCACTTGGATAATGCCTTCCCTGTAAGATTTCAGAAAGACGTGTTTTGAAAGAGAAGAATAACCTTTTGGTTTCAATCTTTTTACATCCATCTGAAAGGTTTCCCACTTCCATATTTCTAGGTGTGCAGATCCACTGAAGGTAGAGATATTACTGACAGGACCCAGAGTGTAGGCAGCTTAAACTGCATTATTGAATTTGGAAGTGGGCAGACCAAGAGCAAGCAGTTAGTAACAGTGTTCATACTCTACCCGCCCTAACCCCTTACTGTGTTAGCTGTAGCAATAATGGCTACTTTGTTATTTAAAACAAAACAAAAAGCAGAGGAAAACAGAAAAAGTGCCAGCTTTAATTTCTGTTACTGGCAAGGAATGTCCCACCAAGCTGAGCACCAG
Source organism: Machaerirhynchus nigripectus (assembly GCA_013397975.1). Taxonomy (NCBI): domain Eukaryota; kingdom Metazoa; phylum Chordata; class Aves; order Passeriformes; family Dicruridae; genus Machaerirhynchus; species Machaerirhynchus nigripectus. Next base: position 981,221 of record VZRQ01003999.1, on the reverse strand, counting down.
TTTCTATCCTTTGCCTTAAGCTCTCAGTTTCACCTCTGCTGTCTTGTTTTATTTACAAGGGATTTGCAACACACTTTTATCTCAAAGTATGGTGGAAGGATGCATCTGGGGACTCTGATGAAGAACAAGATCATTACAAATGGTCTGAACCCACCATTCATGTATTTTCCAAAAGGTGCTTCAAGGAACATTTATAAAAGAGGATTGCAAGTGGAAGTTTGGGTACTTGTCTTCTGTATGGAGAAGGATCTGAAGGGTAAGGTTTCAGAAGTGAGCAGTTAAGTGGTTTTAAGAAAGTAGTTAATCATTGGTAAGAGTCTTTAAAATCTCAGTGGGATATTTTAGCACTTGTCAACTTTTTTCTTCTTTTTTTTTTTTTTTTTTTTTTTTTTTTTTTTTTTTTTTTTTTTTTTTTTTTTTGATGCAGCTTTAATTTAGTCTGAAATCAACCTAGTTAAAAGAGCCGAAGTCCCAGGAGTGTGCACCATTATTCCAATAAAGTGAATCTCCTCTGCTGGCATAAGGCAGTTTTATATACCCCTCTTGAAAACAGTTAAACTTTTTCACAAATGCTATATGTAAATAGCTGGAGAAAACTGGCAGGAAAAGCAGAAGGAACCTTTGTGGATAGTGATGCCAAATTGATTTTTGCTTTTTTCTTTCTTCATAGATCTGAAGAGGGAGATCCCTGACCACCATGCAGATCTTGCCTCTGCTGAGATAACAGAAATTATGGGCAGATCTGATGAAAAAATGTCCAAAGAGACAGATGTAAGCAATTAACTTCTTTTGGAATGCAGATGTGGATGTTTTTCAAATCTTCTTTTTAAATACATTTTCTCTATATTTTTTGATAACTACTGTGCTGTTTAGTTATTTCACAGTAGTGTTTCCAGAGAAAATATAGTTCTGCAGGTGTGCTAATGGAAGAACTCCTGAGACCCCATCCCTAACCCAGGACTCAGGTAAATAGGTGACTTCTCACGGATCAAGGAATCGCAAGATGAATTCCCAGGGGTTTAGAAGTACACAGGTAGAATGTTGTGCATATCTTCTACTGAGGCTTTATCTCATGTTTGTCATGGTCTAAGGGCATGCACACAGCTACTCATCAAAACCATAATGCCATAAATTGTTAGACCATTTCTGTGCCTCAGCCCTCAGCCTCTGGCAATGAGGACAGAAAATATGCTCACGTCTACCTGAAATGCGCACATATCGACTCCACATATTACCACCGCAAAGCTCATAAAGTAGCTGTCACTGCGAATTACCATCAAATGGGGTCTGTCCTGTGGTAAAAACTAATGTTTATAGAAGAACAAAAAAAAGATCATTTCTTAAGCCATGCCTTTTCAAATCAATTGACTTTTATTAAAAACAAGTGAAAGTAGTGTGTCAAGAAATAAAAATGTAGTCAATGGTCGCAGAAAAACCAGCAAGAATGCTGGAAAGTAGAAGAGACAAGTATAAGGTTTCTCTGAATCCTTAATAGAAGAGCCAGTATGGTCATAGATCTCTCTAGATATGTCAACACAGGAGCCATGGGTCTTGGGATTTTTCTCTTTCCATGGTCTTCCTGATTGGACTAAAACTGCAGAATATTTGTACAAATCAACACTTCACATATCAGAGTGGATATTGAAGAATTGAAGGATATACTAGAAAGAGTAAAAATTGCCAGAGCTCTAGAGATATTAGTTACAATTTTAACTGTAATGGGTTTAGCTGGTTTAGCTAATAAAAACACCCCCAAACAACTGAGAAAATATGAGATTGAGTTTCTACCACCTAGTAAAAATAGAGGGGGGAAGGGGGAAAGGCAGAACTGCAGATAAAGCCAGAGAAATGCAAATTAGAAATTAGTAATTAAAATTTAACCGAGAGGGCAGTTAGTCCTTGGATCAAATTGCCAAGGGAAGTTACAGATTCTTCACCTCTTGATCTATCTTGAAGGGCATCTTTTTCTCAGAGAACTCAGCATGAAAATGATGGCAAAATCCATCAGAAAGTTATCTGAATCTTCCTCCCCTGAAACTTTATGAATATGTGGTAGAAACAAGCTGAAAGTGTGAGCCAAAGACAAGCATTTGCAGCAAAAGAGGTCACACCAGGCCACTGGCAATGAAATGGTAATATTATTTCTCCAACAGTTTTCCAATGTGAACAAACAGCTGAGATCATCTCATTTTGCTCCATCCCCTCCAATGATGTACTCTCACTTTGGCCAGCCACTCGGCTCCCAGATGCTGATTCCTGCAGGAGGGAATATTTATGCCCCCCAGAGACAGCTTGGTGGGGCTAGCAGGATGCGTGTTCTCAGCAGGACGCATGTTCAAGGATTGCTGAAGGACTGTTTTGGGAAGATGAGACCTCTCACTGCTTCTGGAAAGGAGGCTTAGGCATTTGGAAGAACTCCTTTTCCTGCCAAAGCTGATAGACCCATCAGAGAGCAAGGGATTCTTTCTACAGGGAGAGGCTCACTGCAACATTCACTATGAACGTCTTGGTCAAGTCTAAATTACTGGAGCTAAAGATGCTGCAGGTTTGCAGACAGAGCTCTGAAATCAATTTAAAGCCACCTGCAAGAGGTAAAAAGAGCCAAGAGCTGAGTAGCACAAACCCCGGCACACCAGTAGGTATGAAGATGACACTGAGCTTAGCCTGAGGGCACTGGCAGAGGGATCAGGGTGGCTTGCAGCAGGATAGGCTCATGGCCCTCTTCTTCAGCATCCACTTATCTCAGAACCTGTCAGGGACTGGTGTTGGGATGCTGGACGTTTGGATGCTGGCTGTGCTGGCATCATGCTTAAGGTGAGATCTCCACCGCCGTTGTCCCTCTATGCTCTGTGTCATTCCCGTGCACAGGGAATTTGTGCACAGGGAGAGCGATGCCTGCTGCCCTGTCACCCACAGACCATGCCAGCCATGGCCAGCCACTCTCACAACTGGGTGGGATAGATCTGCTGCCCACACACACTGCTGCAGGCATGGGGCAATGGCAGGCGTGGTGGGCGCTGGTGGCAGGCCAGCTACAGGTGGTGGCGGGCGGTGTTGGACACAAGTTACAGGGCAGCGTCGGGTGGTGGCAGAAGGTGTCGAGCACATGTCACGGGGCGGTGGCAGGAGGGATCGGGCACGAGGGGTCGGGCACATGTCACGGGGCGGTGGCAGCGCAGAGCCCCCGCGCGCCGCCCCCCGCCCAGCAGATGGCGCTCGCGCCGCGCGCTCCCGCCCAGCCGCGCTCCCCTCAGTCCCGCCCCGCAGGAGCCTCACCGCGCTCCCCTCGGTCCCGTCCCGCAGGAGCCTCACCGCGCTCCCCTCGGTCCCGTCCCGCAGGAGCCTCACCGCGCTCCCCTCGGTCCCGTCCCGCAGGAGCCTCACCGCGCTCCCCTCGGTCCCGTCCCGCAGGAGCCTCACCGCGCTCCCCTCGGTCCCGTCCCGCAGGAGCCTCACCGCGCTCCCCTCGGTTCCGTCCCGCAGGATCCTCACCGGGCTCCCCTCGGCTCCCCCATCGCTGCCTGCCGGTGTCCGGGCTGCTCCCGCTGGCCCGAGGGCCGCGGCCGCTCGCAGAGGGACCCGACGCGGCGTCTCTGCCGGGCAAACACCCGGCGCTCCGACTCCGGCCCTCGCCGCGAACGGCCGAGCTGAGCGCCCGGAGTCCCCGGGTTCCGCGACAGCCCCGCTGAACAGCATCACTTAGGATGGTGGAGAGTTTCAGGCTTCGGAGTCAAGCTGATAAGGTCACTTCTATCCCACGAACTCCCACTTTAATTAGAGCTATAGATGGGCTTTATTTTACCTCCAACCAATCTCTCTTGGGGGACAAAGAAATATTCAGGATCCTTCCAATGCACACAAGAGTGAAGCAGACCATTCCCTCACAAGAAAGTGAAAGGAAAGGGAAATAACGGTCCATAAGTCGTACAGTCCCCTCTAGTCACAGGGATGCTCACATGTGGAAATCCCAATGATTAGGATGACTCCTTGGGTGCCATCCTTGACTGGCTTGTTTTCCAGTCCAGTGTCCCTCTACTTACTGGCCCTTTCTCACGGCTGGATATCATTGGCCCACAGGTCCATGGCATGACTGATTACTTTCACTTAAATTCCTCCATGCTTTTTCCTATCCTGAGCCCATGCCTCTGTAAGTATCTGCTGAACTACCTCACTGTCCTCTGATCAAGCCTCACTTTCCATAAAAGCTCTTATTTTTCAAAATACCTATGAAAAGTGCGACAATACGTAGACTGGTGATACCTTGGGATAATTTGCCAGTCACACTGAAAAGGATTTTCATATTGTTTTCCTGCACTTCCCATGTCTCTGGATCTATTTGTGTTCTGTTGTCTAAAATTTGGGTTATAAACTCTTTGGAAACACAATATTGCAGACATATCCCTGTTCCATGTTTGCACGCATTCTACACAGTGGAGCTGTGGTCCCTGAGCAGCATTTTGGGGCTACAGAAGTAAAAATGGTTGCTATTGATACTATGCTAACCAATACTGGAAATTTGTTCAATGCTTTTAATTATAAATTCCTATTCTGGTTATTTATAACTTTGTGAATTTTTATGCTGGGTGTCTGCCTATATTTAGATTTTTTTTGGAAAGTTTCAGCAAAAATGGTCATGCTATTTCCCAGAAAAAAGATTACGAAAAAAGACATTGTTTTGCCAATGTTAATGAATTGGTTGTAAGAATTCCTTTTTGGAAGCACTAGCTACTCCATGCTTTGACTTGGAGGTTGGCAGGCTGGAGACCTCCTGGTGCCAGACGCATAAGCATTTGCCCATATTTGGCTGAGTTTTAAAACCTATTCTTTAGTAATATGGTAGAGTTTGGCAGATAAATTCCTCAAAAATTCTGTCTGTCCTGAGCATGTGCTACCTTTTGCAAGCTAGCTGCATTATCTCCACAGAGTAATTTATGCCTTCTGCATTCTTACCAACCCAGGGTTTCCTTGCAGATGCTTTTAAAAGTCGTAGCAAGATGGCTTGTGACTGGTGCCTCCTGTGCCCACACGCTGCCAGGTCCACAGAGAGCAAGAAACCATCTCTCTTCAATCCAGGCAAAAAAAGACCAAGGTCTCAGATATATGTCCAGAGAGGACTAAGAGTCCCGCAGGGAGAAGCATGGGAGTGGTTTTTGAGAGCTGGTGGGTTTTGTCAAAAAGAAGATAAAAGGATAAAGTTGTTGGATAAGGAAGGAGACTATAACCTAAAATCAGTAAGAAAGAACGGGTTATATGAAAGGGTGGTAAGACTGACAATATCAGAACAGAACAAAGACAGGGATGAAGAAACTTCTGCTGGCCACCTGAAAAGCCATAAAGAAGGATGAGTGCCAAGGACATAGGTCACCTTTAGACACTAGGAATGAAGAGGCAGTTACAAAAGAAAGCAGAACAGATGAGAAGTCAGTCTGGATGAAGAGAGACTTAAGGAGAGATGACTGAGCAGCCTAAGGAGAGGATTAGGAATGGCAGTTTGTGAGAACTGGTTGGAGGAAAGGAAAGATTGAAACAAGGACCCCAGGTGATGAAAAAGTGGGCGGAAAGCAGACTCACTAGATACAGAACTGCTTTGGAGAGGCTGGGTGTAGAGCCAGGATCATGTACATGGAAGAAAAGAATAATGAAATTGGCAGAAAAAGAAGAAACAGGAGAGACTGTGGATGGGAACAGTAAGCTTACTATTATGCTGAATAATGTTTGAGTGTGGGACTTCCCATGCAGGCAGACAGGAAAAAGAAGCTTTGTGATAAGAAAGGATTAGAGGGAATAAAGCAAAAGAGGTCATGAATGTGTCAAAGCAGAAAAGAAAAACAAGAAAGGAAAGCCTTGTAAATTGGCACACATGATCTGTGACCATGAAGACTTGAAATTACACCCAGTTACTGAGACTTGCTCTGTCTCCATGTAAAAAGTATTTGTGCAGTTCACTTTCAGGCTGCATCTGATGCTCCCTTAGAAAGCTGGCCCACCCAGAAGGTGACTGTCTGGTCTTACTTTCTCTGGGTAGAAATTTCAGCCCTGCCAATGATCCCTCCATGCTGTCAATATAATTCCACATAGCGTAATTGAGAAGAGGATTTTGCTGGCTTTTCAAAGAATCTTAAAAATTGCAAACAACACTCCCCCCCACCTTCATATAAAGCAAGCTTGCTGCAAGACAGCCTATTAGATGCTAAGAAGCATCAAAATAACAGATACCAACTGTAATCTTAATTTAAAGTGCTTCTGTGTAGCTGCATACAGAATGGCTCTATTTGGAATTCACTTTCCTGCTTTCATTTCCTACACTCTCAACCAGATATAGATATGTACATAGAAGCCATAAGGAACTTTGCACTGTAGATAATTAAAAAGAGAATAAGCAAAGAATCATAGAATATGCTAAGTTGGAAGGGACCCATTGGATCATGGAGTTCAGCTCCTGGTCCTGCACAGAACACCCCAAGAAGTCACTTCTTGAAGTCTGGCAGGCTCATTGCTGTGACTACTTCCCTGGGGAGCCTGTTCGAGTACTCAACCACTCTCTGTATGAAAGAAGTTCTCCTAAGATCTAACTTAAACCTACCTCTGATACAACTTCATGCCATTGCCTTGGGTCCTGCCACTGGTCACAAGAGTGAAGACATCAGTACTTAACCTTTACCTGGGGAAGATGTTGAAGATCACAGTGAAGTCTCCCCTCAGTCTCCTCCGGGCTGAACAAAGTGACCTCAGCTGCCCCTGATAAGGCTTCCCCTTGAGACGCTTCACCATCCTCATGGCCCTTCTCAGGATGCTCTCTAATAATTTAATGTCTTTTTAGTAGTGTGGTGCCCAAAACTGCACCCAGGACTCGAGGTGAGGCTGCCCCAGAGCACAGCGGAGCAGAGCAGAGCAGGAGAATCGTGTCCCTTGCCCAGCCGTACACAGCCCAGATGCTGTGCCTGATGCACTCCATGGTAGAACAATCTTACTGAGCACTAGTTTATACTGTCCATTATAGTGTGTGGCATTGTACCTGTGTTTGGAAGCTCACATAGAATTACTATCTGTAAACATAAGGAAATCTTAGGAAAGTACCTGTGGTAATGGTCTGCAGCTCCAGTCTTTCTTTTGGGAGAGGAGATTAACTGGGACCTATATAATTTGTATTCCCCAATTAACTTACATCCCATTGTTTCTGACTTAGCTTTTCTATGAAGACATTTGTATGAAATGGTTAGGAAGATAAGAGATAATAAGATTAGGAAGGAATATTTGCTTTGGTGCATCCAATTCACCGATGACTTTTAGGTCCTGCATCATTGCTGTTTCTGACCTGGATGATGAGTGATACACCACTTTGATGAATGTAAGCCCTAGCTGAGATCTCACCACTTATGCCAGACAGGAGGAATTGAGTAGGAAAGGCAGCCAGAAGACTTGGCAGAATTTATACCAGCACTCCTCCTTGAGAAATTATAACTGACTCTTGTAGCATGGTGAAATACAGCATTCAGCATATTCCAGCTGCATACCTGGACTGTCCAGGAGAAACTCGGTCCAGAACCAATTTTTATGGTCATGTCAAGGCACATATGACTTTTTCTGCCAAATGCAAACCTGTAACAATCATCAATATTTTGGCCACCCAAAAGGCGGTTGCTGTAATACTCCTCTGATGCTGAATCATAAGTATACTGAAGATAGTGAAGACTTCTGAGGCTTGAAAGGAGATATACATTAAAAGCTTATGAACTAACTGCTGAACCAGAGTGTAGGTCCACCCTTAATTGTGTTTCTCTATACTTAGAAGTTTTCTTGCTTTTCCTTTGTACTTCTTCCATTTACAAACTTTTCCCATGACCCTCCCAAGCCAAGGGACTCTACATATTCCTGGCTGAGGGAGCCGTGCAAATGGATCTGCGTGCTACTGAGATTGATGGTCATAGATTTTTTCACTATTCTGAAATGTTTCATTCATGCATTATAGACACATTTATTCACCTGCTGTTTGTGGACTACAGATCCCAAAAGAGATATTTTTGAATGGGAAAAAGAAGGATCTAGCCCAGGCCTTTCTATTAGCATTCTTCATTACGGTGTAGGAAGAAATGCATCTGGCCTCTTACTGGATATGAAAGCAAAAGAGTCTCATCTTGCTCTGACTGACCTTCCTGAAAGATATGAGGATTCTTGGCCTCAAAGAAGCAGGAATTATCTGTGCTGTAGGGAGATAAGCTTTGTGAGCAACCATGTGACAGAAGGGAAATTTAAGAAACTTATAGTGATAATGTAGGAAAGTGGTGGAGATGCGGACTCAGGGTTTCAAGTGCTGTATGGAAACACGAACTGCAGACTCAGTTTACCCAGCAAAAACTGAGCTCACTTTTGCTTTGCCATATGGACCAGGGTAGATGGCTATCAGAGCTTCAGCAAATCTCCCCAGTTTCTCTTCTTTAAGTGTTCACAAGTACTCCCCAGCCTGGATGCAGGGGATGCCACTGAAACATGGGCTCCATGCATGTCACAGGAGGAATAATGGCAGGACCCTGGAGCCAGAAACGGGCAGCACAGTAGGCTCAAAGACACTGGAGATGGGCGGCACTGCCACCACCTCAGTGCTCCCTACATGCCCCCACATGCTGCTCAACGGGTTACAGGACCCTTGACCAGCAGTGGTTGGTGACAACTGGAAGAAGCTGCAGCTCCTTCTCTCATATCTCTGTCTGCTGCACGTCCAGCAGCATGTGAGACTGGCTTTGCATCTTAGCCTGGAGTCAATTTTCAAATGCAACCCAGTGACAAACTCATTACTTTGGTTCCAGAATGAAAACCTTTCAGGAGAACTTAGGTAAAAGAACTAATTCCACTCGAAGTGTTTTACAACATATAAGAGAAGAAAAATTAGAATTTGATATTTTTTGTGGTGTGACAAGTAGTTACAAACAGAATAGTGATAGATGTAGCTGAGGTGCCTGTCCTTTTTGACCTGCTTGAGATGTGGTGATTGCTTGGATCCCAGCCCCATAAGTCATATGGCAGCAACCTCATCCTCACCAGCATTTTTTTTTTTCATTCCACCAGAAAATGATGATTGATTTTTGTCTTCACGTGTGGACATTGTAATAATGAGGGGTCTTGTTCCTCAGAAAGCTGAATTACTGGCCTGAGATTTTTCTGTGAATTCTTTAGGACCACATTGAAAGACCCATATACTTCTCTGAGAGAGCATGGGATGTCGTAGAAGTTGCAATACAGGGCAGAGAAGGGTCTTTAAGAGTGCATATGGTTATGTGAGAAGAACCAGCAGCATCTGGACAGTTTTAGACACTCAAAAATTAAAATAAAAATTAAAAGGGGGTTTAGCTGATGAAACCTACCCTGTCAGTCATAACAAAATCTTTTTTTTGTATTTGAGTGACAAATAATGTCATCAGATCACAGGAAATCAGATGATTTAAAATGCAAGAGTAAAAACCAGATAAAATGGACAAAAGGCCCATGTTTACGTGATGCAAGACAATGCACCATGGATATTGAGATAACTCTCTGTTTGTTAAAAATGCAGTAGGCCAGGGGACATGTGTTATTTTATGGGAGGGTTCAGACCTATTTGTTATGCAACTTAGACCTAGGAAGTGGTATGGTTGGTTTTGGCTTTTTTGACATGGTTTTGGATAAGAATTTGGTATGTGGGCTTAAAAAGAGCTCAGATTGCAAACTTCAAGAATTCATCATTTTTAGTGGCTTGCAAAAGTGGTCCAAAACCGAAATCCTGTGGGAGAACTGATGTTTGAAGAAACGCCGCAATTAAAAATGAAATAGGGAACATGAAGTAGCTATTGGAAAATGTGGTTCATTTTATAATATGATTGAATAATAGAACAAACACTTATGAATCCGCAACTAAGCCTGAAAGTGTGGGACCAGGTTTTAGATAGAAATAATATGCAGCCAACTATTTCAGAAATAAGCAAAGTGCTGTAATTGGTGAGGTCCTGAAATGTGTGTGCTGCCAGTTTTTAGATGCACTAGACAAACTTGAATTTGTATTTGTTTTGACTCAGTCCCCTAAAATAAATTTGGATCAGATATTTAAAATCCAATTATGCTATCTACCATATTTCAAGTGCTAAAATAAACCCTCCAAAAGGAAGTAAGGTCTCCTTACTGCTTTCAAGTGGGTATTAGTGCTGGGAACAACAGAAAAACACTATCATCTTGGTATCCTCTCGGTTAACACGATGGTTTCATTTCACATTTGACTCCCACTAAAGCAATGGTATATTGGAAAAAGACCAGGAACTTCTTTCTCCCCAGTAAAAATATATATGATGCTCATTAAAACCCAAACAGGTTGCTAGTGTATCCATATGCTTTATCATTTGTGTCATTTTCTGAGTGAAAACTTCTCAAGTATTTGAAATTGAAAAAACAAATTCCAATATGTTTTTATTTTTTGTTAGTGGTACTCAAGAAAAAAAAAGATCTGGGACAAATTTTCCACAGTAATCCTATTGTCCCCTAGCTTGAAGTAGAACAAAATTCATCATTTACATTACTTCTTCTTTGGAACAAATGATTCCCACATATTTTGATATTATTTGAAATAGAAAAACACTGAAAAAAAAAAAGTCAGGTGTTTCATCCCTTTCCTCTTTTTCTTTTAGCTTTGTTTTCAGAGGAATTCAGTGATGGTCTTCAGGAGCTTCTGACTGTAGGTGTGAAAAGGACAATAGGGAATGCAGTCTAAAACCAGCCAGATAGACACCAAAGTGCAACACTCAGAGAAGAGTCACATCTATTGCACTCTGCTGGCGTGGCAGGGAGGCCTGAAAGAGCTCTGGGATCTCAGACAACAAGCAATTCTGTTTAGCCTTCCTAGTGTACTTGGGAGTATTTTGCTGTCATGTGAACATTTATCTCATATGAAAATCTCATATGAAAAACATTTTCTTTGTGATTTAGAATATACTGATGGCTAATTAAGTGTATGAATTGTAGAGCTTTCTCTCAGACTAAGTGGAACTCTTGATACTGTATTGCATTGGATTGATTACCTCAGCTTTCCCTGATTTCTGTACTGTAAGTGGAAGAAAAGATATAAAAAATTTTTAATTGCTATTTTCCTTTAACTTGGGCTCAGCAGGAGTTTCATGTTATAGTAGCAGTTTGCCAGTTCTCACAATCATCTCCATAGTAGCTTTATTGAAAGTCTGGAAAAATGTGGGGTATCTCTGGATTTGAGCAATTTTATCAGATTTGGACCTGTCTGGCCTCAGTTTGGCTGCTGTTTGCTTTCACCACTTGACTTTGTGGTGATCTTTCTGTGGATGGAGCCCCAGGCTGAAAGCACCCTGCTTGGTTGAGGTCCTTCCACACCCTCTAGGTAAATAATCATCTCACCGCAAGGCCTCCAATGATTTATTTGGTGGGGGTGAAATTCTCCCACCTTTTTTTTGACTGACAGCCTGAAATGTTTTCTCTCATGTATCTATTTGCACTGACAAATTTGTCCCTAGCTCCCACATCCTACCTGCTCCAGTCTGGCCTGTGTCCACTAGCCGTACTCTGTGTCTGGGCTATAAAATATCCTTCCTTTCCTGGCATTTCTAATAAGGCATTTCTTCATCTCCAAGAAATCCACTTACTCTGTCCCAGGCTTGAAGAGACCCATGGCCCCACCTTCCCTTTGCCTGCCAATCTTGCTGCTGCAACTCTTTCTACTTTTCTCTTTCTTTTTGTTCCTATGACCTGTGGGGCTTTTAAGTCCTATACTGTTCAGGTGGGGTCTTAAATGTCAAACAAGAGACCACTGTTAGTATTATTTTGGACCTACAACATCATCATATTTTTTATTTTCCCTATTCTGGATACTGTGGGCTGTACTGTAGAGAGCAAATACTTTTCTTAGTATATTTCTAAAGCTTGAAATAAACAATGAAAACAAGACCGGAAATGTTGTCACTGTCTTCCAGAATTTCCACTCTGGAATGATGAATTTTTTTCTTGTAAGAAAAATTGAATATAAGAAATTTCTTATTGAAGATAAGAAATCTTGGCTGAGATTTTTTGCAACCTTCTTTCAACATCTTGCAACCAAATTCTTGAACATTTGTCACCTAAGATCTGTGCCACTCACACCTCTGTCCCAGCTACCCCAACACTGCTTTCATGTCATCTCCATTCTTATACCAGCTTTTTTTCTCGTATAGAAATTACTCTGTGAATTCAGTGTTAGTCCCCCTGAAACCCAATGATTCCAGAAGTATGTTTATTTGAACATTTTGTACATGCCTAAGTGTTGCCCTGAGTTTTGCAGTCTTTCTATGTTTTTATTCCTGTAGTAGAATTTCCCAGGCATTTTACTGTAAACATCAGGCATGTTTACCTACCAGTATCTGTTATTATCATTCTTTTTGTTAGGCGGAGAATTATGATAGACTTTTGGTCTGACCAGTGTCATGGAGAGGTGGTAACCCCATCCTCCAATCCATGGTTGTCTCTAAAAAGATATATAACTGACAAAATAAAGAGCCAGGCCAGTCTTCTTCCTCCTTCTTCCTTCTTCTTGCCCTACCTTGGCCCTTCTTGCTCTCTCTCTTTTGGCCCAGGCCCTATCCTGACAGAACAGTGTCTGCGTGGTTCTTTCGTGTCGGAGTACGACACATAAGGACCAACATTATGACAAGTTTAGCTGTGTTTTTAATTAGGGATAGACATGCAACAAAAACACTGCACCAGTGCAGGCAGCCTGTAATCCCAGATAGTCCCCTTTATGTCATCACTTCCTTCCTGTTTTTGTCATTGATGGCAACAAACACAAGGAGTGCATCATTTGACCTTCCACATCTCCCGTGACAGTAATTTTCATCTGTCCCACATCTAAACATGTGCGTTGGCATCCAGGTAATTTTATGCAGAATTTGAAAATTCCTCTAAGTATTTAATTTCCTTTGGAGCTGAGCCAGTAAAGCCTCATGGTCATCCTGAGTGCTCAGGTGATTTTCTTGTCATTTTCAGGCAGGCAGGCAGGCAGGCAGGCAGGAAGGAAGGAAGGAAGGAAGGAAGGAAGGAAGATTGGCTGATCAAACAGTACAGTATCATAATGCAAGCAATAATTCTTTAGGATATTGATCGATTTCTGACAATTTTTACTAAGCAACACTCAGACCCAGTGAGGTGGCTACACTCAGATATTTTGAAGTGCTATTTAACCTCTCATGTGTTGAAACCGTTTATGAAAGGTGAAGGAGTTTTCTGCAGTGACTTGACCAGGCTTATCTAGCTGAATGGTTGAGTGAACATGCCTGATTTTAAAGGAGGAAGAAGTTCCTATGCCATACACATGTATTTCACGCTTCCTTATTTTTTTAACCTACTTTACTTCTAATACCTAGAAGTATCAATTCCCACGTTCCCAAAGTTATTTTAATATTGATACTATTTTTACCCAGATAAAAGTGAAGGCTCTTTCTGATCATTAAGAGTAGTAAAAAATATTGGCACACATATAAAGCCCCAGGAGCTTTCAGGTAGCATTAAATCATACCTTTAATAAACTTATGATTTCTCCCAACTGACTTCATTATCTGAAGACTGCCTTACCTGAGCAACTAACCAGAAGCATTACTTTAAAAATTAGAGTTTCTGTACTTCTTGCTTAACTTTTCCTGGAGTTCTTAGGATATGCCAAAAATGTGAACTTTCACAACTCTATCACATCATTATCTGGGCATTTTACTGTGTCTATTTCACATAAGGGCACTAACATGGACAAAATAGAAGTGACGTGCCTGGTAACACTGAAATTTTTAGTGGGGGTGGGGGTGGTATGAGTACAATTAATTCAGTCCACTGTCAGTAAAAGAATTTTAATCACATTCTCTTTCTAAAGTCATTGCTGACTTTAAAGGACTATTTTTACCTCTGCACTTGAATAGCTACTTGAGTTAGCAAGATCAGATTTCCACACTGTAAATCCCTTAGGAGGTCCTATAGTGTTCTTGGCTTGCACGTGCTTGGCATGGCAGAAACCATGACTGGGCTCCAGCTAAAGGCTCGTGACTTCCCATTTTTGGCTGTGTGTGAGACCTCACCGTTTCCACAGGGTCATGAGTGCTATGGGAGTGAGCAGCAGAGGATCTGTCAGGAATGCTGCATGTCATAAACATGGCTAGTGCTCCCAGCAGGGCTCATGGTCCTCATTCTAGGGACCGAAGCAAAATATTTCTTCATCACTTCTGAGTTTTAGAGCAAATACAGAACAAGCCCATGGTCTCTCCAAACCTCAGGCAATTTACTTTGGCTACCAATACACCCACAGAAAGAGTTTTGCGATTTATATATTTATCCTTTCCTTACTTAGTATTGATTCTAAATAAAGAAGAAACCATGCTTGACGGGAAACCTATGAGTAAGGACATATGAATTAAAGAGTTTGTTTTATCTACCCACTTTCCTTCTACTGCTGCCAAAGAAAGTTTTCTTCTTTGTAGTAAAAGTAATGGTGCTCCGCATATAATTAGTATGATATAGATCAAGTGGAAGCTTCTTTTTCAGATATTGAGTACCGAGAAACTATCAAATTATTATTCTACTCCATTATTCATATTTCATTAATCTTATCTAATCTACCCAACAAGGAACATGTACTGACAAGCATTCAAAAAATTCACCTTTCCTATTTGCCTATCACAATAATCCATCATTTTATACATCTAATTTATTTAGTTTAACTTTAGTTTGACAGATCTTATGTCTGCAGCAGAAACAAAAAGGAGATACTTCTGTGACAGCAAGTGTCATAGAGAAAAATAATCTGAATAGACAACCCTGTTATGTTTCTAAAGTACCAATGATTTTATTTTACATTCAAATGCTTCTATCAGTGGTAAAATGCAGCCATTTTTCCTCAATGGATAAGTTTAAAATAATATTTTTGTTATGTCTGTGGAGAACTATAATAACCTTGAACCAGTACTCCAGATGCAGGTTGCACTATATAATTAGGTACCCTAGATAAACATTACTGTAGAAGTTAGAACTGAATGAACTTTTAAGGAATGGAAAGAAAGGGAATTATGATCCAGTGGTAGGAAAACACTTCAGGCGATGGTCATGTAACAGTGTTTTCCTGATGATAGTTTTACCCATTTGTTTTAGTAAATAAGCAAATGGGCTTGGAAAAAGAATTAGGTTTTCTTTTAAAATTTTTAAATGCATGCTCACTCCTTGTTTTTGGATTTAAATGTGATACATATTGCTGCATGATGGGATGACAAAGCAGTTCAACCCCTAAGCACTTGCATGCACACAATTTTCAGCTTCCTTAGAAATTGCAGAGTTTACTTTCACTGATATAATTCCAATATTTGCAACTATTGTACTTCATAGAAATGGCCATCAGGGACATGTTGGACCCAGTGATATGGTTAATGGCAAGAAAAATAAAAATATTACACAGAGAAAACAAGTCACCAGAGGAAGATGCTTGCAGGATGCAGAACCAATGGTACTTTCTATAGATGCCAGGTTCTGTCTTCTCCATCCAGTAGTGTGAAATATGGGTTGTTGCTTCTTTGCCATTGTGGCCTTGGAGTCCAGGTGATTAACTCATCGAGGCAACAGAGGTGAATATCATGTGATGTAGCTCCATACAAGTAAAATGGGCACATTGGCATTAAGGCCAAAAACCCAGCTGAAGTCAATCCCACAAATTTCCAGACTTTTTCTGAATTTCCTCCTCCTTTGGAGGAGGCCTAGAAATTAAACAATGCTCTATGAGAGACCTATACTACCCAGATAAATGGTCCTTCCATGTGTCTGGCCCAAATGAAGGGGCAATTTTTTAGTCCCTGTGTTAGTCTATGAAGTTGAAACTCAATTTAAGAACTGAATGATTATTTCCCCCTGTGCCAAAATAAAGCTGCCTTAATGGTAGCTCTGAATTGGCTTGTTATGGTGATAATAAAGGCTTCACTTGTAGTAATGGAGATGATCTACTCCTCACCAGTGCTCATACTCTGCATACCATTTTCCTTACTCATGCCTTCATTTTAGTTCTGGGAAAGTGGCCCATGCCTAAATTGAACATGAAGAAAATGGGTGCCTGCAACCAAAATAAGACTGTAAAATGAGAGAAACTTGAAAGTTAAATAAAAAGGAAAGGGAGAGAGAGGAAAGGACAATGCTTAGTGTCAGAAGTATTCTTACTAAACTTGAGCAGCACATAAAAGAGGATTTGTGAAGCATGTATGAAACTTCCAGCTTAACTTCTGTGAACTGTCTTGCAAGAGCTGGTCTGTGGCATAAATCTAGGAGTGATAGATACTGAGCTCAGTTTTTGTGGGTGTTTTAGGGTGGATATCTAAATCAGTTGGCTTTAGTGTTATGACACGTAGTAGTTCAACCAAGACATGGAACGGCCTGTAAACTACCTCAGGACGCTAAAATAATTAAATAAAAGCTGTGTGTTTATGGTTGAGTGTCATTTCAAGATCTTTGCCCAGAAGAGCATTGACGTTAGGGGCATGGCATACAGCTGGGAGTGATCACCCGCCTTTCACAAAAACTTGAACAACTTACCCAGCCAGCATCAGATAGACACACGCAAAAGCACGTACTTCAGCTATAGAAATGACTACAGACATCACAAAGCTAAGTTCTTGCCTTCACTTCCATGTACAGGAAGTAGCCTGGGTAATCTAACATCTTGCAGGTACCCCACAGTGCTGGCTTTTCTGTTCTCTTTTTATTTTACCTTTTTTCTTTTCCTCTTAGTCAGAATACTTGGAAATGGAGCCCTGAACCCTGATGTATGTGGTCCTTGCTTGATGATACACAAAGGCTTTCTGAAATAATCTCTATTTTTTTCTCTTGGAGCTGCAATTGTCATCCATCAGAGTCCAAATTTGCTTTAAATCCTATCACACTACTGCCAGGAGGAACAGGAAAAAAATTAATAGGTTTCCAGTGTCTTATTACAGTGAAAAGAGCCTTTAATGTTCATTCCACCTTTAACCCTGTGCCTCTCTGCATCATGATTCCTTTTAGAGGAGGTGATAAAAAGTATAGAAATTGCCTTTAGATCAAAAAATAACCTGAGAATCTCTACTTCTCCTCTGGGAAATCCCTTATTTTCAAGACAGGCTCATCTGTCAAAATAAACTATGGTGACATTTAAATACTCTTCCTCAGTAATTATGTTTTGCTTTGCAGTTTTGTAATTAGTTGTTATTTCTAATACGCAGTGCCTGCAAAACTCTACAAGCTCATAACTCATGCTTGAGTTCTTGAAATGCGATGTTTCTTTGTGTGGAGGGGAATCAGAAGTGCTTCTGTCTTTCTAAATCACAGGTTTGGTGAGGGGAGAAACAGCAGTTTTCAAGTGACTGGAATAGTACAGCCTAAAGGCAAATTGCAGAAAATTTGATCCAGAAAACACAATTTACATTAGTGTTCGAAAAAGACCCCTCATAATTTCTTAATAGATACTCCAAATATCCACAGTACAAATGGCTGTAGTATAAGTAACCATAGGGAAAGAAACCCTTGGCAAAGACTTGGAAGTGGTTACACAATGGAAGTCTGTTCCTTGGCTCAGAAAAGAACTGAGTCGTGGTATAAAGCCAGGGATTGTTTCTGGGACTGGGGGTATCTCAGGCATGGATGACCTGCAGTAGGAAGAATGCAGCCAGCTAATTAAAGTCTGCAGATGACTAAGCTGTTTTCAGTAACAAAAACTATGGAGGCTTGTGAGATGCTAAATGATTTGTACACGTTGGAAATTTCCCACGTGGTTAACTTGTGTAAATACATTGTTGTCAATATACTTTAAAAAGAAAAACCTTCTTCTGTACATATAGGACCCAGAAACTGCCAGAAATTTTTATGGAAAAGCCCAAGGAAATGGTGACATCCTCCTTGATTATCTGAAGAGGAGACCTGTGCCTTTACAGCTGCAAATGAAAAACCAGGATAAGTGCTTGAAACCAGGACCACACCTGGGTCTCTTGCATAAGAGATGTTCCCAGCCACAGGGCTGGAAGGAAATGCCCGGTGTGGCAGAGGGATACCCTGTGCTGCTGTCATGCACTGCACTCCCAGGCTTACCCACGGCATCCCCGCAGTGGCACCAAAAGCGTAAATGTTGTGGCAAACAGAGAAACCCAGAGAGCCACAGTGTTTGCCTGCAACTCCACTGTGCAAGTTGTGACACCACAGAAAGGTCAAGCAGACTGGATGTCCATTTGGCTGCCTGCCTACTCACTCAGGTAGAGACCCTCAGCCTCAGACTTCAACACCACATTTAGCTGAAGTCAACAGGAAACAGCCTGTGACGGTGAGGTGTCGTTGCAGAAGGAGGCTATATATAGGTGTATACTCAGAAATGGTGTGTACTTTCGGAGGGCGAGTTCAAGGAACCAGGATAAAAGTTTCCACCAAGCTGGGAGGAAATGGGGAAGCCTTCAAACTAGTCTGAGTCAGGCCTTCAGGGAAACCTCGGGGAAGTAGCCTGTCTGGATGCTCACCTCTTTCCTCACTCCTTTGATGTTGTCAAAAGAAGGTTTTTCTCCACAAGTGGTGGCCTTGGAGTAGACAGCTCTGGCCTAGCTCTGGCAGAGCCGCTGGGACAGCAGGGTCCAGGGCAGCCACAGGCTCCACTGCCCACAGCGTCCTCCAATGCATCCCACTCCCTGTGCCCCTCCTTTCCCCATAGCCCTTTGACTACCAACACTTTTGGTATGACCACCCATCTCCTTTTCACCGCCTGATGATCTATTTCACAGGACTTTCCCTTTCACAGATTCCCAGTTTGTAGTGTGTCGCTCATCTCTGGAGTTTCACTCAACTGGCAGTGCAGGGCACTTATTAAAGAAATCTTTGCTAACTCCTTCCCTGCCATTCACATGAAAAATAGCAGAATGTGAAATATAAACCTCTGTTTAGGCTTCATAAGTATAAGGTTTAAAAGCAGCAATAAAGCATCAAGAACACTGAAATCACTGAAGAAGCTAAAGAAAACAGACAGGACTTGTTTTCCTTCATAGATACCAATGCATTTTCATTTACTTCTTTCTATTAACTGGATTTCCTTGACTGTGTCTACAGCCATCTCAATTGTAATTACGTAGCAGTTAACCTGTTCCCCATGCCTAACACAACCCATAATTAGTTGTCTTGTGTCCACAGTTTATGACTCAACTCCATGTGGTTTTTCTATATCAAAGGCTTGGTTACCAGATTTTTTTTTTCTCTACCACAGTACTTGTGCTTGCACTGGAGGAGGGCAGCAAAACCTGAGCACATCTGTTTTGTTTGAGGACAAAACCACCAGAAAACCAGACATTTTTATGAAGATCTTACTTGGGCGCTTTCCAAATACTACATAGTCTTGTAGGAGAAACTGTTTTCTTGAGGAATGACCCTTATATTTATATATTCAAGTCGTCACTTGGACATAGACGTAAAACCTTCTCAAAACAAATATTATCTTTGTGCCTTATGTGGAGACAGGGAGAAATACACATCTTAGGATGAAGATGAGCTATTCTTCACTGACAGGCATGAATTTTACATAATGAATTCATAAACCTCTACATTAATTATGTTTCATTATCTCTCAGCGTTCCTCATGTGGACAGATAAGATCATTCCACATGAGAAAACAGATTACTTTGATAAATAGATAGCTTTGCTGAATGAGAATGAACATTTTAATAAATGCTTATGCAAGTTTTCCATTTAATTAATTTTGCAGTGACACGTGGGCAGAAGAGATGTACAAAAAAACAAACAGGTCCTTTAGACTGATATAAGAAAACAGCCAACCACTATTGGAGAATGTTTAGATAAGAACACTTAAAGGAACTGACTTAAATTTTACGTCCATAGCCTGTGTATGAAGGCAAGCCTTCTGACCACCCTGGATGATGCATGCTCAGCTCAGCTGCTGCATCAGAGAAGAGGCTGCAGCAGAGGAGCAGTGTCATAGGCACTGAGTTATGTCCTCTCCACCAGACTGGAACAGAAACTGCTGGGAAGGCTTCACTGTTTATCTTTGCAGGAGGGATGTATTTGCCCTTCTTAAATCACAGCTGGAGACATTATCTCAAAGCTGAGATGTAGCCATTGCTGAGTAGTCCTCATTAATGAGGCTTGTGGTTAAAGGAACACAGCAGCTATAAAGCTCCAATATCAGATAAGAAAGAAAACTGCCCTGGGAAGGACTTCTTTTTTTTCCAAATGAATTGGCAGTTTATATGAGATTTGTTTGTTAAAGTCTCCCATTTGATCATCAAGGCTGTGTGTTCCTGTTCAAGGACACAATAAGAAAAGTCTGAATTGTGCTTTCAATACTTTTACAGAATGGGCAGTCTGTCTTTCCCTGATTTTCTGTTTTTTGAGCACAGTTCTACTGGCAACACAGCAATAAATACAAAGTCCCTTGTATAATTTTCCTGGCAGGAAGGAATAAATGATGCTCTAATGCTTTGGCTCTTGAAGGATTATTAATTAACACATATGAATAACTGAATTGTAGTTCAGTAGAAGGGGAAAATACCATAGCAGATGATTCAGCCAATGTGGCCCAAATTATCTTGCCCCAAAATATTTAGAAAAAGTTGAACTCTGATGAATTTTGTCATTCAAAAAGAGAGATCTAAGACTCCCAGCCTCTAGCAGGACCCACTCAGAGCAGTGGTCTAGATGGGAGGAGTTTTTCAAGTGCAAAATCTACTGCAGATTTCAGATTCCTTTGCAGTGAGGGAGGGAACAAGACAGCAAGCTGACCAGTCTTGCATCAGTGTTTATAGCAACCAGAAGGACAGACGTTTTGAGATGGACTTATGGCCAGGTTCTGACAGAAACCTATAGGGGAACAGCTGAGAGCTGTACTTAACAGAAGGAGCAGCAGTTAAATCAGCCACGATGCCCATTTCTCTTGAAGAACCTACTGCTATTTTTCAGTTGCTTTTAATATCCTTTCTAATAATATCACACAGTCATTTTTATATTTAAAACCTGAGGTGAGAGACTGCTGATGCTCCAGCTTTTCTCTTATCATCTCAGCAGAAAGGGATGCTTACTGTTGTACTCTCTGGACAGCAATGCAAGGCATCCGTGTATGCATAAAGGCCAGAGTACCTTTTCACAGCTAAAAATAAAAAGGGGACTTCATGCAGAACTTTAGCAGCTATGGTATTGAAAGAAGTATGCAGTGCTGCCTGTTTCCTGATTAGCAAAACTTGAAGTAGGACTTTCCATTAAAGTAATGACAGCACGAATTCAAATGCCATCATATGATTTTAGATCAGCCTCTAGTATCTGCTGCATTGATTCCTATTGGCTAAAATAAATGTTATTTATATCAAGGGGAAAATCTACGGCAAATCAGATGTGACTTTCAGAACTTCTTTCCGAGAGAATATTTTTTTAAGGTTTTCTATTTGTTAGCTCATCAGATATTTTACCAAAAAAACCAAAATCAAACAAAAACCAAGACCTATAATTTTTCAATTGGAAAAGACTAAGAAATCAAACCAGCCAAAAAATGGTAAGAAAACATTTCAGACCTAAGGGTAACCAGACAGCCTAAATTACTGGTAGTTTATGTTTTTTTACTTAAGGTAGAGGAACATGAACAAGACTAATAAACTACAAATTAAAAAGACACATTAACATAAGAGATTGTGGGTTCTAGAACTTAGGCTCTAGGAGGTATTTTCTCACTAAACTTGCTGTGAGCTTGGGAGATTATTAGCTGTCTTTTAAGTCTTTTGCACATAGCATTTGACCACAGTTTTGGACTTTATTCCTTTGCAGTCCTGAAAATAAAGGACAAGACTGTGCTTGAGTTGGTAAGTATGCATTGCATATCTAACAGAAGTAATTTTGTCCCTTTTCTGCAGGTCTGTTTTCTTATGGGAAAATGGGAATATTTGCTTTCTTCATAGAAGTGTGGTGCATCTTTATATATAGAAACACCTTTAGGTCTCCATATGGCAGGCACCTCAGAGTAAAAGTGTACATAGAAAGAAAAAAGTTCATTAGTTGAATCAAGCTCACCTAAATTAGGCAACTAACTAGTGGCTGAACTTTGGAATCTAATACATTTTAGGGGAGAACATTCCCTGTACAATAAAGGGAGAGAAGTAAGTTATTGAAGACTCCTTGGATGGAGGTCTTCCTTGCATTTGCATTAGAAAGAAGAATTTTGTTCTGAAAGTCTTCTGAGGCATCTCCTTCACTTCATGGACAACTTAAGCACTTAAGAATTTCGGTTTTAGGTTCTAAAATTGAAACAAAATTTCTAGGGCTCCCAGTTTTGCAGGATGGATCCTGTCCAGGGTTTTCACACTTACGAAGAGAACTGCTAAGTCTTTGAATGTTTGTCCATGAGTTGGGTTAAACACAGCAGTGAAATGACAAGCACTACCACCTGGGGTATTTATTTTTTGTTTTTCAAAGCACTGAAGTGAAAACTTTTAATCTGAATATTCAAAGAGAAGCTTGAAAAAAAGAGCAGGCTGTTTTATTTGATCATTGAACTCTTCATTTCATAGATGGCTGCTGCAATAAGCAACCTCTCCCTGTAATTGTGGTAGTGCACAGTCACTGCTCTCTCAAGCTGGTTGGCTCATTGGAGATGGGACTCAAAGTATGCTGCCTGTTTTAGCATTTAATCCCAACAGTTTAGAACAACCACAGTTTTATAAGCATATAATTCATGTCAGTTTCCAATGAAAGTTTTCAGGGTTTTCATGGTCATCCCAGTTTTCAAAGATTAACTTTTCAGGCCACCAGAGGCTTACATGAACACCCCTTTGAACATTTCCTCTCCATATTTTCCACCTCCCAAATTAGATACTTTCTGCTGTGTTGCATGTTGTAGAGGTCAATACCATCCAGCTTCTCACTTAGCCCTCTATTTAGAGGTCTGTGTTGGCCAGTCTGGCTTTCAGCAGTGACGCAGCTTTATTATAATAATAATGCATTTTAATTTATGGGCATCCACGCCTGAAGCATCTTAACATAAACAACTAAAATCTAAATGGCAATAAACAAAGGCAAAAGAGAGCTTGGAAGCCAAGAGCTTAAAATCCCTGCAAAACAAAATAGGAAAGGAAATGAGAAAGTCAGAAGCCTTGCCTAAAAAAGTGTTCTGGCATAAGCAAGAGACAGTGTGTTCCTCAGGCAAGGGAGGAGACCATCTCTGTTGACCTTCCAACAGACAATGACCAACACCATCAGCTTGAATTACTGAGAAAGGACACAGAGGTACAGGAGGTGGCTTTCTCTTACCTCAGAACAAGTAACTTCATTGGAAAAGGCACAATAATCTTGAAGTTATGTTGTCCAACTTTGCTTCCCTGTAAAGGTTCACTGCAAATGTGTCTTCCCCTCTAGATTTTGTTTCATTTGTTTGAAGACACAGCAACAGGTCTCTCAAATGGCTGTGATGGTCCTGCAGCATTTAAGCTTAAATTGGATAATTTTGAGAATAGCTAACTATACTTTGCATGCACACATATATAACTATACTACACATATATAGCTAACTATGCTGTCTGTACATTAACTACGTCAGAACCCAAAGGATTAGTAGGATTAAGAAAAATACAGAAGGTGTGTTAGCATAGCTTTTTTTTGTCTCTTCAGCAGCATTTTTTTATCAATCTTATTATTTCTGTGCCTCAAGTGTCTGACTTGTGATCTGAGAATACTTATTGGGTATGATGGAAAATACCATCGACATGGCAAATCTCCTCTTGTTCACTCACCTCTGTCTGCAGCAAATCCTAGTCTCAGCTTGGAGCTCTGCCTTGTGGCACACTGAGCTCCTCTGGTCTGCCAGGGTCCTCTCCAGCACTTTTCCCAGGTCCATTTAAATTTTAACAAAGCTCTTGACTGGAGGTTTTGTCCCTGCTTTGGAGGAGCTAATATCAATAAAAAAAAACAAAAAAAAACAACACTGAAACAACTTTAAAAAATGAGACTTTTGGGTTTTCAGCCTGTAATTACAGCATCAGTTCCCTTTTATGCTTCTAAATTACAGAGAAGCAAACTGCCCTGTGCTCTGATGTTTAATTTTTTTTAAATTACTCAGTGGCTTTGTGGGGAAAGAGTAACTGAATATTTTTGGTGGTGTTATATAGGCGACGCCTTCCCCATTAGCTCTTAGGGAGCGATTCTTCCTCAATCCCTAAGGTTCACTTCAGGGGGAATGGAAATTAATTTGCTTCAAGAGAAGTGCTAATAAAGAATGTCCCCTTTTTAGGGTTTAGACAGCTTGAAACAAACCCTTAAAAATGTGCACATCATTTTTAACAGAGGCTTTGTGTTAACAAGGATTAAGCAGGATCTGCTCTCGCTTCAAAACATAATTTTCCGGGTAGCCTTACAGCATGCTTGGCATGGGCCTTGGCGCAAGGCATGAAATGGCGCCTTTGTGCCAGACAGCCACAATTATCACCCCACCTACCCCTACTGACTCGTCCCAGCTTGACACCCCCATGCCCCTGCACCTGGGCCTTGCTCCAGCTGCATCACTCATGCAGATGCTGACGGCGTTGCTGGATCCAGCTGTAGCCTGAAGAAACACGTTAAGATGTTTTTAGAGGTTATAGGGACTATTGATCTGTCTTCAATAACAGTCAGCTACATTTCAACTTTCCTTGGAGGTCTTGCCTTTTGCTATTATTCTTCCCCCATCTCTCCAGTTTCAGAGTGTCTGTCATTCAGGTTTTCCCCTTTACACTGAGGACCTGGCTTTCAGCTGATTGCCACAACAGCCTTTATCACAGTTTACACCAGCAGCTGTCCCTCAAACTGCACAATTACAGGAGGCCTGGGTGACAGCTGCTGGGTTGGCAAGGAGAAAGTAAAAAAATCTGCAGCACCTTCATGTTTAAATACTTAATTACTGCATCCAGAAAATGTCCCAGCTGAGGAATTGCACACTGCTGGTAGAGCACACAGCAGGTTCCCTGAGCATCCATCCTACTAGTTCACCAGACTTTGCAGAATGGAATGGAATGGAATGGAATGGAATGGAATGGAATAGAATAGAATAGAATAGAATAGAATAGAATAGAATAGAATAGAATAGAATAGAATACTGTACTATGGTGCAGTTGGAAGGGACCTACAGCAATCATTTAGTCCAACTGCCTGACCAATTCAGCATTGACCAAATTAAAGCCTGTTATTAAGGACATTGTCAAAATGCCTCTTGAACACTCACAGGCTTGGGGCATTGACCACCTCTCCAGGAAGCTCTAGGAAGTTCAGTGTTTAAACAACTCTCGTTAAAGAAGAGCTTTTTAACGTTAAGCCTAAACCTCCCCTGGTGCAGCTTTGAGCTATTTCCACATGTTCTATCACTGGATACTAGGGAGAAAAGATGATAACCTCTCTCTCTACTTCCTTTTCTCAGGAAGGCACTTCTCTCCCAATTTATTCTTGTGCTTGGCATTACTTCCAGTGCAGAGTCCAGTACTTGGACTTGTTTTATCATATAGCTCAAAGCTCCAATCTGTCTAGATCCCCCTGCAAGGCATCTTTTCTCTGAAGAGACTCAACAACACCTCCAAGTTTGCTATCACTGGCAAAATTTCTAATGGTGCACACAGCTGGGCGGACAGTGCACAGAGCTGGGCATTAAATCCACTCAAACATGCTTGTTCTGTCTGTCCATCTCATGTAACCACTGTTTTCTGCCATGCCTTTCCTAACTTTTAAAACCACTTTGCACAGGCCTTTGTAACCAGCAGATCATTTATGACATTGCTGAGATGCAGTCATGGGCCCATAGCCATGAAATTGTGCCTACTCATTATTTTCTTTCCAGCATGGGAAATGAGCAGCATAGACTTGTCAAGTAAAGAGTTGTCTCAATTTACTGCTTGGTTCAAAGAAAACATGAAGCATTTCAGAGATTCTAATTTCGAAAGCATGTCCCCAGTAACTCACGGATTAATATTTATTTATGGATCAGTAACTGGTTTGATTCATTCCTGCTGGTTTCTGCCCAGGCTGTTCTGTTGTACCTGGACGATGATCCAGCCAGACCATTGACTTTAATAAAGTCTAGGATTGCCTTTGGACCCCAGACTTGCCAGATGGCAAAAAAATGAACACTTTCCACTACTTTTAGATTTTAATTTTCCTGGGCTATGGCAGACATTTGAATTTACAAAAATTATTAACTCGCTGATTTACAGTCAGGCCTCCTTATTCTTTTAATATTTTTTTAACTCTAAATTTACTTTAATTTATTATACTCAGTTTACACATACTCTAAAGTCCTGCTTCCTCCCAGAACTAACTAAATATTGTTTTGTGTCAGCCTCATAGAAACAATGCTGGATGAAAACTAATCCAATGGTTGCTACACACAAGTCAGGAAAATCTCATAGGCTGTGGAATTCCATTTTTCCTGGGATTATTTAATTGTATTATAAATGATACTGCGCTGTGAATCATATATTATTTGTAATGTGCTTTTGATTGCCTGGTATGACTAGATATGTGGTTGGGTTTCATGTATTTTGTTGTTGCAGAGTGGAGCAATAAAATGAGAAAGAAGTAATCATTCTCTACGGTATCTTTAATAAAATCTGATTTTTCCTTTGAGAACCTCCAGGAAAAATCACTGTTCTCTGTCCATCTCTCTCACTACAGCAAAAACCAAGTCCGAAACACCTTCAGGTCATTATGGTCTGTTGTTGCAATACTGGGATTAAATTTTGACCCAAATAGCAATTGTTCAGTCCCTTGTAGTAAAGAGGAAACAAGAGACAGCTTTCACAACTGTAGGTAGGGGCAACATTTGAATTTTGGCTGGCAGAGTTTGCAAAGGTGAGCTTTTCCACAAAGAGTCCAGTGCTTCCATAGCCACTGCTCTGCAGAAAGGGGTGGTTCTGGCTGCCCAGCCCAAACATCCATTCAGGCTGTGCCTGTGCTCGCCCCAGTCACACATTCACACACCCCCAATCACACACTCACACATCCAGGCACATCCCTGAGATGGCCCTGTTGGGACAGCGACCTGCTGCAGTGGGGGAGGGCTGACAGGAGCAAGGCCAAGCAGCAGCCCTGGCCTGTGACAGCCCCACCCAGCACAGTGCTCACTGAGCACCTCGGAGCTATTTTGGCTGAATTGAGAAATGAATGCTGAAAAGGCTCTTTGCTTCCGTAGTGCTTGGCCACTCATCCTCATGCTGTTCCCAGGAGAGTCTGCAGGGGTGGGCAGGGTCTGCAGTGGTGGTGCAGAGGGCATCCTTCTCTCTGCTGTAGAGAAAGGAACAGCAGGAGAGAGGAAGCAGCTGGGAGATAAGGAGCGTCATGGAAAGATGGAACTGGGGGGGAAACTTGTGTTAGTTCACCTGATTCACCACTATTACCACAAACTTTGATTAGTGTATTCAGATTGTGGAGTCTAAGGATTTTGTTGTCAACTAAAGTGTGAGAGGGAGATATGAAAGAGGTGAGGGTGGTGAGATGTGGGGGGTTCCCCTAGGCTTGAGGACTGGCACTGCAGGTACATCCCTGGGTTACAGACCAGGAGGAAGACACACTGGTGTGTGGGTGGCAGGGGTGAATGGAGATGTGTAGGGGAAGGCAAAATGCCTTCCTTAGTCTGGCCAAGGCACCAGAAACACAGAGCACCCTTAGGCTGCTTGGGAAATCCGCAGGGCTTGGATGCCAGTACATGGTTGTTCCCACTGCTTGTGGTGTCCCCAGCTTGGGTGCAGTCAGGGCTAGCTGGCACCTGCCCAGCGGAGGCTGGGGCATGGCTTAGAGGCCACCACTGCCAGAGACCATGTCTGTATGGGGCCACAACATGCTCCAACACCTGCCTAAGTGAGATATGGGGGTTGTATTTCAGGACATACAAAGAAAGAGGGCATTTAGCCATGTTTTGGGGAGGCAGCTTTGGGGAATATCATTCAGTCTTGCAATATGATTCTCAGTAATAGGCGAGTTTGATGTGTCAGTAAGAAAACCACTGTTAAACTCCACTATATTTCTGAAATACAGTTTAAATTGATCAAGTTCAGATTAGAGTTTCATTGCTGATGGGAGCCACAGAGTGGGAGAAATTGTGATCTGGTGTCAGAATCATCTCTTGATTCCAGTGTGATCCAAGTGTTCCCGGAGACGTACACTTTCTGTATCTTTCCAAAGAGACTTGGGCATGGTATCAGATCGAAAGATAAATATAAGATTTCTTCCTGGCAGAAAGGAGATTTGTTTGGCAGGATAGCCCAAACCATGCCTTTGTCATCAGACCTTCATGCAAGAGTAACTGGCATAGTCTGTATAGATTGTGCTCACCACTTTTGACTATCAAGAGGACAAAGAAGTATGCTGATAGCTTGATTTTTCCAGGTGCACAGGAGTCACAGAGCTGTCATCATCTCAGAAAATGGTTTTATTGGTTTCCTTCTTTCTGTAGCAGTTCTGTTCTCTCAAAGAACCAGAATAAGTGGATGAGATAAACAGAAGTGGCAAAGGGAAGATAAGACAAATGAGTGAAAGCAGGAAATTGCAAAAGACTCCAAGCCATTTCTTGGAATCTTCTTGGAAAATAAATCTTGATGCCTACCTTCAGCTTAATGGTTGGCTGCAGGACCCACTTGCTTCTCCAAGCATTCAGGTACACATATTTTCATGATATGATGGAGTGGAAAATATGATGCAGTCAGCAGATTGTGTAACCCTTCATGTTAAAGGAAAATTTTGTGATGATGAGTAGACAGATTATCATTTGCTTGTGAGGCAGATTTAATAGACTTCTGGTTTGCTGTTGGAATAAATGACTCTGCAACCAGCTTGTGTCTTTTTGAAGGCCTGTGGTGCTTTGACAACAGTAGCCAGTACCTTACTGGGCGCCGAGTCCAACAGTAAACTAAATTTAGGCAGCATCATGGCCTCTAGATGGCTTGGTTGTTGGAAGAGCTGACTGGATTTTATCTTGGAAGGAGATGAGAAACATGCAGACACAACCAACTCAGACTGAGATGGGCACAATAAATTAAGCCATGTTACATTTCTTGAGGGCATCTCAATAAAAACTAAATGAACACCACTATTAATTGGCAAGTATGCTTTTAAGTTCAATTAAGTTTAAGTCAGTTGTTTGTGAAACAGTTTAAGGACTTCCTAAGTAAAAAGATGATGTTAGTAACATCAAGGTTGATATAAAAGCTTTGTTATCACAAATGCATCTTTTGCTTTGGCTCTCAGCATATGCTGTTTCTGAAGTCTTGCCTTCCCAGGCAGGAATACTTGCAACTGTAGTCTTTTTTGTTGCTCGCTTGGGTTCTGTTCTTGGATAGAAGAGACATAAGATCTCAGAGTGGTAATGCATGGTGAGCATCATCAAGGAATATTGGGGAAGGTTATACAGGTAGTTTAGAGACGTTAATATCATCACATTGCACAGCTGAGACATTATTTTGCATGCTAGTCATACCCATGGAGATCAGTTAATCCAGAATTATAGGGGGTATTGACATTTTTTCAATGTTCTTTACTGAAATTGATTACCATAATTCAACACCTTGGAGTTTAGGAAGCACACACAAAATGTGGCAGACTTGAGTGAGGTCTGTATCTTGTATTCAGTCCATGGACTTGAAGATTGTTCTTCCCCACTGCAAGTGCCTTCACACCATGTTGTTGTCTTTCTTCAGTTAATACTCTCTCAGTCTCTCCTATTTTCTTTTATAAGACCAGTGGTATCTTTCCTGGAGCCAAGGACTAGACTTCAGGTCTCTCACACCCCAAGAATCTGCCTTGACAAACAGCCTGTCATGGAGACTGAGCAACCTGTTTTCACTGGAAATTCCAGGTAGGCACTGCAAAATTCTTCCCAAGAAAGCTGGCATGCATACTCTCACTGAAATGAGTTGGTTTTGACAAATACATACTTTCTAACAAAGTGGAAAATTCCATGCTGGTCTTATACTTGCAGAGATGCTGATTTAAGTGCACTTTGCCTGAGTGGACACTACAGTAGTGCCTAGCACCTGAAGAAAATGAAAAGAAAAAACCCCAACCCAACCTCGAAAATCAAGAGAAAAGGGAAGCTGAACCCAGCATTCATAACATGCAGAGCCAAGAGTATTGTGGTCAACCAGCAAGACAAAGTGACAAGTCACACTTCTGTCTGAACTCCATGCTCACTTCTGATGAACAAAATCACATAGAGTGTTGGTCTGTTCCCAGGTTTATTTGTCTGGAGTCCCTTTGCAACTGTTTGGTAATCAGATCCTTAGATCCTGCTGCATCAGACAGGCCAACAGATCTCTCTCACCTCACTTTTCGTTTTCAATATTTTCTGAATTCTCATCCAATTTTCTTTGTTCTGCTTCCCTGTCCCACTCACCAGAGGCTACCTGCCACTCATGTTGGGGGACATGCATACACTGACACCCAGAAACAAATTTATGTCAGAAGAACATACTGAAGAAGAGTTTCAGTGGACATTCATAGGCCTTCTGTAGTCAGCTGCTCCATATTCGGCTCTCTCCTGTCCATTTTTCTCCTCTCTTGCCTGAGTGCAGTGCTCTAATCTGCAAAGTATCTTCATGTGCTATTCAAAGCACTATACCAAAGAGCAAATAATCACAGGACTGTTTAAATTGGAAACAAATAAGAATGGACAGTCAGGTAAAGGACACCTTATTTGCTTTCTTGCAAGAACAAGGAGATACTTAGCCATTTTTAAAACACTGCAGTGTAAATCTTACCAAAGGGAAATGATCTTATATTATGCAGAAGCACTAATGCACAACCACAGGATTTAAGTAAAGCCAAGGTCAATAGGAATAATGAGGGGAATTCAACATTTGTATAAGACTGTAAAATTCTGTCTGATGGGAATCTGTTGTTTTTTTTAAAGAAATGTTAAACCAGCATGTTTTTAAAAACCATCTGGGAGTGTTACTGAACACAAGTCGTAAAGAGAGCTGGTGAGAAATGACAGGCCAGTACACAGAGGGCAAGAGGGAAGCGATATAACTCTCTTCCAATATCTAAACCTTTGGGCAGAATAGTAGAGAGTTCCAGACTCCTGGTCTGCCTGTGCCACACAAAAAGCTGGCACAAGCAGTGTGGACATTCAGCACTGTCTCACAGCCAGTGTGAAGTGCCTCGGTCCAGTCAAAGTCACACTTGCCACAGCTGGTTATGATGCCTTTTCCTGGTCTTAAAATCAAGAGGCGAACACGGTTAGAAGGGGAAAAGGGTATTACCTTGGTATTTATTGTAAGGATCCTTAGGTGCACCACGACCAGGTCGAATACACCTCCATGCACCCCCGCGCAATGGCCACCGCAATCCCTCCTCTATATCTGGTCTTACATTCTAGGTCTTACTAATTAGCATATCTATCAAAAATTCCCCAATGAGAGGCTCGAATGAGCCCCCCTCTCCAAGGAACCTTCCCCTGGATGGTTCTATCTTAGTTTACAAAATGTGTTCTGGAGAGGACCTTGGGGTCTGGGCACACTGGCACCCTAACTACAAAGCCTCTAAAATGTTTGGTCTCTTAGCTTAACAAACAAGTCCAAGAATGTAGGCAAAAGCACCAAGAATACAGAAGTTGCAAAAAGGTATAACAGGGGTATAAAAGAAAAGACAAAAATCATCATGGCATCAGTTAAGTGGAAAAAATCCCTACCACCCGATTAGAGAGCTTGAGATTTGGGGTCAGGCAAATGGATTTATCATATCTTAATAAATAGAAACTTCAACAGAAGCTCCACTGCATTGCTTGCTATAGCATCTTGCAGAGCTGTTTCACTTGAATTCTGAAACCATCTTAATTCTTGTATTTTATTTGTTCTCCATGTAAACAGATTGGCAAGACTTAGCTGCCTAATGAGGAAGAATCCTTTCATCTTACACCTCTGGAAGCTTCTACTGTCTGGAAAAAAGGCTTTTGTGAGAAATCGTTTAATTCTTAATCATTTTTATCACTACTTTCTCTTAATCAGAAAAAGAAAGAAGTTTAAAGACATTTACTTAAGCTTGTTTTATATAAGTAAATGAGGGATTTTCTTGTAAATTATGTTCACCAAAACTGAGAGTTTGAGGATTATTTAATAGCAAAATCAAGATAAACAATAGCGCAGTTCTGAATATACCTAGTGTCTGTTTCTGAATGTTGAGCTGAACATATTAGATCAACATTAGAATTTCAGCATTTGAAGAATTACGGACTGCAAAATTTAGCAGTCACTCCAACCAAGCTGAAATGTCACATTAGCAAAGAAATGAAAAGCTTAAAATAAAGCCAGGCTGTATTTATCCGTTTGCTTTAAAGCAACTTTGGCGCATGTGTTAACAAAGTAGAAAGTGCCTTCAGAATAACAATCCTTGGGAGTACTGGGTGTGTAACAGGAAGGATTTTTTTTTTTATGTTCAATGAAGAAAATAGAAAGATTTGTCCACCCTGATGCTAAAAATACAGAATAATTATCATCTGAGGCAGGTGCACTTCTGACCTAAGCATACATGCACACCATGTATTTTCAAGCCCTCTTTGTTACAATAAACAGATGAATTTTTCCTCAAATACAGACTTTAAAGGCAGATGCAAGTGGCTCCACTGGGGAAGGAAAAACAGTCCCAGAAAAGCAGAGGAAAATGGAGTCCCAATGCCTTTGACACCTTGTTGCTCTGTTGCTTCCCCAGCAGGACAATGACCGTGAAACATGTGCCACAACGCCGCTGAAGATGGTGCCAGATGACCTGGACCTTCGTGACATAGGCCTACACCATGTATGGCCTCTGCTCCCTCTGGCCAAAGTCCCACATAGCACAAGGATACACTGTGGCATTCACAGGATCACAGAATCACAGGATGGTTGAGGACAGAAGGAACCTCTGGAGGTCATCGGGTATAAGCCCCCGCCGTGTTCAAACAGGGCCACCTAGAGACTATTGTCCTGGACTGCATCCAGAAATGTTTCAAATATGTTCAAGGATGGAGAACTCCACAACCTCCCTGGGTAATCTGTTCCAGAGTTCAGTCATCCTCACAGTAAAAAAAGTTGTTTGGGGTTTTCTTCATGTTCATAGGGGAACATGAAAAACCCCTGGTGTTCATAAGGGATCTCCTATTTTTCAGTTTGTGCCCATTGCCCATTGGGACAGTCTGTCTGGTATTTTGCTGTTGTGAAGTCTTTCAGTAACCTCAGCTATTAACGGAATGTGATTCCTGATTTTTAACATGCTGTAGGTCAATAAACAGCTTTTCTGATTTCCTGAGTCAATGCTAAACCTTCAGAAAACCAGGAATGATATTGAATAGGCGTAATTGAATAGGTGTAAAGTCAATGCATATTCAGCCTGCATATTTTTGGTGAAAGAAGGTGAAATTTGATGCTTTCTTCCTTCTGCTTGGATTCTGGTTCAGTTTTTCAGTGTGTTTCACTTTTACTTTCCTCTAGGTTTTCCTTTTCAGGGTGCAGTTGAAATCTGCACCTCTAAGCATGCAGATCACCAACAGCCCCTTCTGGAACAACTCTTGTATGACAGAAAGAGTTTCTAACAAGCATGAGATGTGCCTTGTGAGAGCTAGGACACAGCATCCTATTCCAAACTGCTCCTTTAATTACACTGACTCCTATTTTATCCTTGCCCCTTCACTATTGTCTACTCTTTTTGCAGTCCTTCTCTCCTCCACTTTCCTGAGACCTCTTTTTCTTCTCAGCCATTTTGTAATGGAAGATTATTTAGCCATGGAACTGCTGCTCAACATGGATAATTGGATGAACTGCCTGCAGAAGACACATTTCAGACTGCTTCTCCAAGTCCGTGAAGCCAGTAAGGCTTCAGAATGGAAACACACTTTTTTTCTTTCTCCCTCACTGAGAAGTGCATGGGTGGGAGAAAAAAAGGTGGGAGAGGATTTGGTGTACTTGGTCATAGCCACTGGGGCAGAGCTGAAAGCCTGGACCCTAATCACAGTTGTGCCAGAATCAAAATGTGTCTCAGATCCAGGATACAGGTCTGGGCTCAAATATCTTCAGTATGACAGCTTTTCTGAAACATTTCATCGCTACATCATTCCTCATCATCTATTCCAGGGCCACAGGAAGAAAGACAAGTTACACTCCACAAGTGTAAAAGCCTTTTTTTGATTCAGGGCGGTGTGAATGCACATAGGCTGCTAAAGCAGAAACATCAGCAGTTATTAAAAAATGAAGGGCCTTTCTTCCAGAAAGGCCTAAATAACTGATTTCCTTCATGCAAGGGCTTTCCAGAATTATTCATTTGTTTAATAAAAAACAGCTACACTTCTGAGAAAGAGACAGTCTTACACAATGGCAAATAAAAGCCACTTTCACTGTTTGTTGAACACGAATCAAGTAATTTTTTGTCTGAAGTAAAAAGTAATGGATAACCCAGGTAAAAAAAAGCCATGTAAGCATGTCTGTATTTGAGCTGTTTTGAAGGTAATCAACACCAGTTTTTGCTCTCATTTAGTAAGAAAAGCTCCTTTAATACCTTCTGCCAACTCTTTTAAAAGTTTGGCTTCTCTTCTGAAGAGATGCAGGAGTGCAGGCAAAATCCTTCTTACTTTGCAACTTTGGGCCCTATTTGTTTTGGATATGATGGTTAGTGGGTTTGATTTACTAATCTGACTTTATTAAGAGGCTGTACAAGGTATCCCACAAAGAACAGCCTGCAAAGACAGGGATGTGCCAGAGACAGGGGACCTATACGAACTGAATGTACCATAATGTAACAAAAATTGGGGCTTTTTTTAAAAAAAAAGTAGATCTAAGCCAAGGGTAAATGGATTCATTTTATTCCTCACAGTCCCCTCAGGCAGAAGATGTAGGCAACTGACAGAAGAGACTTGCTACCCTCAGGAATCTAGGGACACATTCAGTCCTTATTTTCTCTAGTGTTTCTTCATTGTAGGCAGTTTGAGACCAGTACTTTTAGTCCTGTTTGCACAGAGCAACTAAGTAGTTCTGTCTGTGCCACACCAATTGTTTGT
The DNA here is from genome assembly GCA_013397975.1 of Machaerirhynchus nigripectus. Taxonomy (NCBI): domain Eukaryota; kingdom Metazoa; phylum Chordata; class Aves; order Passeriformes; family Dicruridae; genus Machaerirhynchus; species Machaerirhynchus nigripectus. The sequence goes on along the minus strand of VZRQ01003999.1, from coordinate 946,213 downwards.
GACAGTGCCTGCTGAAAGAAACCTGTTCTACATCCATTTAAACTAAGAAAATATATCCACAATATATTTACACTGTGTAAGATAACCCCTTTTTTTTGGTCCCCCTGCNTAAACTGAAACCATTCCACTTACTTCAGTCAAGTGGAGTTGACATCCATGTTATCTCAGCTCTTTTATGCTTAGAAAATAAAAACAGGGTTGTGAAAAGTATTGATGTTTTTCCTCTTTTGTTTTAATTTAAAATGCTTTAAATCAAACATATTACATTTGCTTTTGTTTGACTTGGTGATCTAAACTCTTTGACTTTTGCAGCTGGGGTTCCTTCAACCCCTGGTGGCAGATGAAGGGGAAATTTCACATCAGATGAAATGCTTGAACCCCTGTGGGCTTTGCCCACCTGTGGTTGCAGCAGGCTCTGCGAGTGAGGTGGCTCTGTGGCCGTGGAGAGGAACAGAGCAGAGTGCCAGACAGAGGCACTTAGTGACCATCCAAGCCAAAATTCCCCCTCTGGCCATATTCAAACAAACCTTGGTGCCAAATCTTTCTGAGCACAAAGCCATTGGACTGAGCAGTGAAATGTGAAGTGTTCACTGCAATTGACAGAGACAATATGAAATACTTTGCTTCTCCACTTGTAGCATATTGATATTTAGTTAAGCAGTTAAAAGGAAACCAAACTGTTACTTGGGGTACACTGGTGAAGTGACCATGGACTTGAGCTGAGATTACTTTTTTTTCTCTGTTCTTGCCATCAACAAGCAGCAAGCAGGCACTAACCCTTTCCTCAGCTTCCTGCTGCTTCCAGAAGCAAGTAAACTACGGTAACAGGAGTTCCCAGAGGCTGCTCTTTAGTGGTAACTCCTGATTTCTCTTTTAACTGGAAATGCACCTCCAGGAATTGGATAGTTCGTTCATTACTCTTTCATATTGTCCAGGGCCCCTTTCTGCTGGTGGAGCTGTAGCAGCAAGAAGACAGAGGTTGATCTGGGGTAGGCTGCAGTAAATTAAAAAAGCTACAAATCAAGGTACACAGCTGTGCAACATCAATCTGAGCAAGACCACAATCAGGCATCCACTGAAATTTCTGTTCACAGAGAAATTCACAAGAAAAGAGGAACTGAAACAGGGTTTGCAGAAAATTTGCAGAGACCGGACTGAAACCAGACACATTAGCATAACCCAGAAAGTTTTTGGATAATCAGGTGTCTGTCTCTGTGGACTGAAAATTCCCCTCTGGCACAACCAGCAAATGTTTGCTTGGGAGGTAGAAGTGAAAAGCCAGTGGCTCTGAAATCTGAGCTTCCACAAGAATTTCTCTGGTCGGTGCTCAGCGCTGCCTTCGGGGGATGAGAAGGCTGGGAGGCAGGATGTCGGCTGCTGGGCTGACTCCCAGTGCCTGCGGTTATTGCTCGGGTAATCCCGCACGGTATAGCTGAGCTAAAACTTAATTGTATCCATTTCTCCTCAGCCCATCTTTCCAGCAGCAAGGAGAATTTTTTACTCTGAATAAACACCAAAATAGTATTTTTTTTCCTTATAATTCTTTGTCTGCATGCTGTAGCTGAAAGTATTTCCTTTTGCAGCAATGACTATGCTGGCAGTAACTGCACTGGCAGTGGTGCTGACTGGCTCTATTTTACTTGCCTGTGGCAATTTAATTTTTCAGTAGCTCTTTCCTTTAAAACATTTAGAAATCCCAGAAACAAGTAAGCCTTGGACATGTGAAGAATTCCAGGCATAAACCTTAAATCATAATTAGAAAATAAATGTAAAAAGTAAGACACATCTTTTCATACCTGACAGGGGGGTGAAGACTGACTTTTACTTTTGAGAATAAGCTGTGCACGCAAAGCCACAATAAATCACACATAAATAAAACCATTCCATAATTCAGATGCCCTCCCACAAAGGGCAGTTCTAAAATGTTCATTTTAAAAAGTGTTTTCCCATCCATTTCAGATTTTACTCAGAGAACAGAGTACTACAGAGTGTACAGAGTGTTCAGAGTCTGGTGGAGAGAAAGGGGAGGAAGACTTTTTTCATGGCTTGGGATAAAAGCAGAGCTAGATGTCCTAGAATTAAAAATTCAACATTGAAATTGTATTCCCTAGGCACAACAGAGCAAACCTGAATAAAACAAATTCATGCAGATCAGCTAAACCCAAGTACAAGTCTAATGAGTCTAACCTCACTCTTTTTTACAATATGACTTCATTCACAAGGAAACATAAAACTCTTTTCTTCATTCTCGCTTTCTCATTTCTATTGCTTTCTTCTTCCCGCCTGAATAATTCAACTGTCCTAACTCTTCATATCAGAGCTCAGTACTGAGCCATCAATACCAGTGAGTCAGCATCCTTTCCCACAAGATTCAATACCTGGGATTTTTCAGGGAAACACTGCCAGCTTGTTATGTCTCAATGGGAATTTTTTTGGAAAACACCTTACATTTGGAACATGAAAAACAACCGTTGAGCATTATGTAGATGAGGACCAAGGACCCATTATCTTCCCAAAGGATACCTTACCCAGAAGGCTGTAAACTGCCCAGGAGGTGGGGAAATTACTCCAAGCCTTCCTCCAGTGTTGGCAAGCGGTTCCTTTCAGGCATCTCAGGATTGAACATTAACTTATTCTAGAGAGAGTGAAAAATATCTCCAGGGCTGAATTTGAAACCCAGCGTTCTCCTACAGAAAAAGAAGAGAGGTGGCTATTAAAGAGCTGTAGTTTCTTTACTCTTATTATTGCAATTATTTTGATTTCATGTATAAATAGCCAATTCCAGAAGTATACATTTATTTCCACAGTTAAACTTTCTTCCACAGTTAAACTTTCTGTGGGAATGGTATCTCTGGGGCATGAGAGCAAACCCAGGAAACTGTTGATTAAATACTTACTGTGCTCAATGGGCTTGTAGGTATTTTAGCCTTAAGCAAGTCTAACCAGGCAACAGGATTGATGGTTTTTTTGTGTGTGTCAGATTTATTGTTGCTCCAGCAAAACTGGAGCATGTGTCTTATAATACCTGCACTGTGGGAGCAATGATGATTCTTCACAGGGCTGTATTTTCCTAGCTTAAGTGTTTTCCTAGTCATTACCCTACATGTAATCCAGGCTTTTTGTTTGTCAGAGTCCTTTTATTCTGTATTCTGTGGGTTTTCAAGTTTGTCCTATACCCTTCAGGATTACACTGCGGGATGTTGCAATAACCACCCTCTTATCATCATGTGAGAGGGAGCAGGGACATTTCTGTGGGAATAGCTGCAATTTCTGCGCTTCCAAAGCAGCTTGTAAATACAGCGTAGCACAGAGCAGTAGCACAGTGCTCTCCCATCCTGGTCACCACTGATGGAGCCTTTGCAGTAACAAAATATTTTTTGTAGAGTCAGTTATTTAGAGTGCAGTGGCTTCGTGGTTAACTGCTGGTCCTTGCAGCCTCAGTAGGTACCTTGCAAGTTTTCTGCACAGTGACATGAGGATGACAGCACGGCTGAATGGGAGAGGGGTAAAATGCAATGTAAGAACAGAGTCATTCTCTCTGCCAGAGCAGGGGAAGGAATTGCATCAACAAACTGTGGGCAGCATGAAAGCAGAAAGAGCTGTAATAGGGCTATTGTGTGATAAGAATGGTTTTAAGGGAGCGAGGAAGATGGCACATGAACAGTCAGACCTGTGTGTCTCACCCAATACTGTTCTTTTTGAAATTCATTTCTTTGTGCATGTAGAAATACTCTACAATTAGTTTAACTGAAGAGAACACTAAATTAACAATAGTTAACTCAGAGTTTGAATTCACAGAGCTGTACAAAGGGGTTTTGATACTTTGCTGGTTGTGGTTCCTGGCCATCACTTTTTGTCTGAGCAGGCATGTTTTTTCTATGCCTGTTTAATGCAAATGCAGTTCCTGCCTGCCCATTTTTCTATGACTATTTAACATGCACTAAGCCACTGGTGTGGCCCCATTTCATGATGGAGGCTGGAGGCTGGTGATTCCTTCAGACTGTCAGGGTCCCTTCCCAGCAGTGGTGGGTAGGATCCCCTGAGGCTGGGGAGGAAGAATTTCACTTCTGTTGCCACTTCCTTTCTATGTGTGCTGTTGGACAAGGAGAGGTGGGCACCAGCAGCTCCAGGTGTGGCAGAAAGGTGAAGCAATTATCTGCACCCGAAGGAATCACTTGGCTGGATTGCACCACAAGGGAGAGCCGGGCTGTAAGACCATGTTTCATTAAGACAGTGGTGGGGTGGGAAGGGAGGGACCCAATTTCAGCACACAGACCTTTGCAGCAACTTCCTTGGTGGGACTGAACATCCTTGTGCTGAGTTTAAAGTGCCCAAGTCCATGGAGGGTACAGAGAGAGCTTGGGAGCATCACTGGGTCGCCACTTCTACGGCTGGGCATTGAACTGCTTTGATGCGGCCATTGCTTGCCTGTGAGCATCCTCTGACAACACGAAATCACCCAAATACTGCTTTGGGGTCTTTGTCAATAACTGCCAAAGAAATCTCTTCTTTTCTGACTACTTGGTTTTTTGTGATTGTTTCAAGAGAGAAAGTCTGGTTTTGAGGCACCAAGTGCAAAATTTTTCTGCGTCATTCCTCTGTCTTCTTGAGGTTTCAGCATGTCAGTCTTCTCAGACTTTCAAAAACACTTCTCAACAGCAGTAACTACCCATTCCTTGTGTCCCTGTGTTGGGTCCCAACCCACGCGGCGTCAAACCTAGCTGCTTCTCTCTAGCTCCAAGAGACGGGAATAGCCCAGTTTCCCAACGGCTTCACCAGCCTGCCAGCTACTCTCAGTTTGTTTTGTTGCAATCCAAAAAACACACCCTACTTTAAGCATTGACACATCTCCCAAGTGTGGACACCCTTCCCAAATATGTGAGCCTATGTTAGTCTTCCTTAACTCCAGCCAGGAGAAAGAGGCTTCTGCAAAACTGCTGGTGTTTAAGCCCCTTGGTCTTTGATGTCTTAGTCTCTCCCCTTCAAAGAATGCAAAGACCTGACCTGTCTCTTAGCAACACTGAATTTCCACTGTATTGAATGGGAGTAATCATCCTTTAGGATGCGCCGTTTCACTCATCTATAGTGCCATAGGCAGAGCTGTAGCACAGCACAAATACCAAACCACTGATACTGTCAATAGACAGAAATCTTGTTTCGCCTGCTGACACAATTCTGCATATCCAGAATGATATATATCCTACTTGCCAGAAAGTTTATTTATTTATTTATTTAAAAGAGAATGAAGACTTGCCTTCCTAGATAAAGAAATAAAGGAGAAAAATATTCTCTGGAAAGTTCTGTCTTCACCATTATTGAACCACACCCTGTCTTCTTCCTATAAGAAATATTGCCAAAGCCACAGTCTTTCATCATGTGGTTTCTTTTAAATAACCTCCTAGGTACTAAAGGTCAGGATGATTTTAAAAAAATAGCCTGGTAGTATAAAAGAACTTTTTTTAAATGCAAAAAGACAAACAGAGGAATCCTACGCAAACTTGCCATAAATACAAGGGATGAAGATGATGATGAGTGGAATAAATTACATTCACATTGTATTCATCTGTTTTACTTTGTCTCAAGTTTTGCTCAGTTCAAAAGTCTAATATAAAAATAGAATTATTCAATTCATTGCAATTCTGAGTCCGTTCTTTTAGTCCTTTCCCATGGATTTGTCCTTGAACTCCACTGGGAGAAGTCACACAATGACCACAGCCTCAGCTTTGTATATATTTTTTTCTCTCCTCAGTACTGAGCTTATTGTCAATATTGCGTCTTCATCTAACTAAAGCAAAGGAAGAAAAACGCAAAACTCTTTTTTTTTTCAGTTATTTTTGTCCAATTTTTGTTTCTCCATGTTATTTCAATGAAGAAATATTTTGAAGGGTGGGCCTTTCCCATATTTGCAATTTGTCCAAAATTGAATAGTTTCCGATAGTCTGCAGAAATTACTGGTACCTTTTTCTATAAATATTTGCTTATTTCTGAGCCATGGTTTTGAATTACTTTAAGGCTGAAAATTTGGCCACTTTGAAGGTGATTCATGAGCAAACCAGACACCTCTGCCTTGGATGTGGCAACGTTGCCCCATATCTGGACAGGCAGGGTGGGTGTCCGAGGATGAGGAAGGGCTTGGTTGAGTTGCAGTCCCCACCACGGCTGTCGAAGCCCCAGGACAAGCTGTGTTCCCAGGGAATGGTGTGTGTGAGCACGAGTGCCTGTGAGTGTGCGTGTGGTGCTCAGTTTCGGTTTTGTGCACATTCCTAACCATCACTTTGGAACGTTATTATTCGGTTCTCTAAACTTTTCAAAAGCTATCTAATACCTGGCTTTATTTTTAAAACATTCAGTCTATAGCAGACTATATTATTGATTTTTACTATGAGAGCATTTTTGGGCCACGGTCAGGGACCAGGTCAGGGTCTATTGTGTTTGGTGATGTGCACAGCATAAAAAAATATTATTACAGAGCTTAGTATCTAGTTTCTTCACTAATTTCCCCCATACTCCAAAGCATTTTCTGGGACTCAGGAGACTGCCTTGATGGAGGATAAATGCATCTAAAAAAAACATTTTCAAAGCAGGATTGTAAAAGAGTTTGGAATCACAAGGTTGTGCTTTAAACCCATGGTATTTTTCGATAGGTCAGGGTTGTTTCAACACTTCGAGAGCAGAGCTGGACAGACGACAGCTGAAGAACCTGCCTTAAAGGCCATCTCTCTGTCTCCCTCAAATATTCCCAAAACTGTTTTTCCTTTCTCTCAATGAAGAGGAAGCTGAAAGGACAGGACAAACCCTGCCCCTGGCTGGGGCAGCAGTGGCAGCACACTCCTCCTGCTTCCCTGTTCCTCTCTTCCTTTCCACCCCAAGGCAAGGCCGGCCTCACCTCTGGCCAGAGGACGGCAAAATATTTGCTTCCCAAGTGGGGTCATCAGCCAGGCTGGGAGGAGAGCAGGCACTGCTACCCTGCCAGGTCAGGGCATCCTGGGCACAGAATCCCTCTTCAAGTCACCCCAAGGCCCAGCTCTGGCTGGTTATCCCTAGCCCTCACACCTCACATTTTCCTCCCGAGCAGCATTTCCTCCAAGCCATGGACACAGAGACCCCTCTCCCACCTGCTGCCCATTGCACATCTCCTTCCTCCTGCAGCCTTCCTTATAAAACAAGCTACCACCCCCAAACCCACATTTTTTCCAAGCATTCCTCCCACTTTCTGTTTGCCTCACCCTCTCCCTCATTATCCTGGGTCTTGCTTTTGTTTGTCTTGGCTATTTTGGGCTGGAGGCTCTTTGGGGAAGGAAATACAGTTCATATGTCTCCTGCTCAGGATGTGTTCAAGTCATTCCAGCTGAGTGAAGCTGAATTGATAAATAAGGCACAAACTGGCTGAGAAGTGTCTACCTGAGCACGGGCAACTGATTAACTGAATCAGCTTTAGGAGGTATAATTCATTAAGGGCGTGTAACTTTAAGTTTAGGGGAAAACTCCTATTTTGAAAGGCACAGGTAATAGTTTAATGCTAAATTTTCCCAGGAAATCCAGTCCAGGCCATACTCTACTGTAGTGAAGCACAGCGTGTTCACGTGGTAGTTACAGCATAAACTGTAGGCTCTGGCTCCAAGCACCTTCTTCACTATTGTCATTCCTGAAGGACCACAAACACTGCATTGTTTACAATGAGAGTTATGTGTAACTACTTGAAAAATTGAAGTATAAATGTATAAATTAAAACCCATGTATTAAGAGCAACTGTGCGTTTCTCGAGAGTGCTCTGTGTGATACATTTTTAAAATGTGTTACTACTTGATAGTATAACTATACTATCAATTACAAAACTGTTGTATATGTAGAAAGGATCAAGATTATATTGTTTACAAGGTGTGTGTGATCTTCATTTTGTTGCCAATAAGATCATTATTCTCATTTTAACACCTAGAACACCGCAAACCTCCACACCTGTCAGAGTCATGGAAACATCTGGTATCTATTTTGCAAATTCGAGACTCTGTTGTTATAATCTTTTAATTATATGTAAAACCACTTTCTGTTGTAGAAGTATGTAAATTATCCCAAATGAATCAACACAAAACTAGGAAATTTTTGTGTATTCAGCACAATTTCTCAGCTACACCGATAAATGAGATGCTAATAGCATGTGAAATTTAAAAAGGAGTTTATTCCTTTTGATAAAAACGTGATGTGAGAATTCAATGAAAAATGAATCCCAGTATTTTAAATCAGCATGTCCCATTTGTATTCTCTGTATGGAGAGGATCTGATGAGCACCTATCGTATCAACCAGAAATCTCTTTCTCATTCTTTGCTTAAGATCCTCTCATCTGTAGTAGAAGAATATTTGTCATAAAAGTCTAAATGCTTATGGATTTCCTCTCCTTACACAATGGAAAAGAGTATGTTGAATATTCAAGCTCTGTTCATGTGGTTTAAAGAAAAAACCCCAAGACTACAGTCTCTCTCTGAAGCCACCAAAGCCTTGGTCTTGCATTGTGAATGACCACTGGTCCTTAAAATTGTGAGTTTTTGATAAGGACACTCATCCACTCTCTGTTCCATTTTTATGGGGTTCAGGGCTTTGTAGGTGCCTCATTCTGTAGCTGAGGGAAATGGTAAATGACTGTTTTTCTTATGTGACCTCTCTGTGCTCCCTTCCTTTAAACACAGCGGCAATATGTGAGGCTTCCCAAGCCTGTCAGGCCCATGCATCATCTTTCCTCCATGAAATTACAAGCTGTGGTTAGGGCAAAGGTTGTGAGCTCTCCAAGAACATCACTGGGCCAAGAGTGGTGATGGCCAAGTGTGTCTATGGAGTTGTAATCAGTTTTGTCACAACCACCTGGGCCTTTTAGACTGGAACCATTAATACTTATTCAGCTTCTTCTACACTTTTGCAGTGACCATGAAAATCCAGTGCTGGTCAATATTTACTTGGTTCACATATTAACTACTAGACCAGACAGGGAGTAGCAGAGACCCAAGCCCAAGATAAGGTGCAAGATCCACATAGTCTGTCTTTGTAATTAGTTCCTATTTCAGAGTCAAGAGTAAAACACCAGTCAAAAAGCAAACTGAAAAATTTAATTGTTTTACAAAACAAGATTATGAAATTCAGTATAAAAATCCAGCTTCTTAAATATGGTACATTCAATTCCTCACAGAATATTTAAATATTCAGGTCACTTGAGCTGTATTTTCACCGCATTTGAGTTAAAATCACTGGATAAATTAAAACATCCTTACCAAAAGATACCACAACTTATACAAATAATACTAAGCAATAATACATTTTTTTAAAATACAAAATGTAAAGAAATTAATAACTCTTAGGGCATGCTACAAAATTGTGCCAGAAAAATATATGGAATCATTTTCGTTTAACTAGAAAATATACAGTGTGCTTTCCATTTCTCTTCCTAAAATCCAGTCTCATACAATTTCCATTTAACTTAATAAATATGTACAACAAAAATGTTTATTCTTTGAAGAATATAAATAGCAAATACTGGAGTAGAGAGCCTGGTCTGGCATTCCTTTCTCATCTAGTGACTATAGTGGGACTTTTCAACTCTGAATGTGCAAAAATGCAGAATCAGGCTCTTAGTGTTATCATCAGGTTAATAGCTTTCACAAAAGTGATTTTTGTTAAAGGGAAAAAAAAAAAACCTCTTCAAAACCACTGCAGGAGACTTAGAACTATTCCAGTCAGGCATTTCTATAAATAGTAAATCAAAATGTGGCGAAATAATGTTCCAGTTTAATTACTGCTGGCAGTAATTAGAGAAAAATAGTCAGTGGAGAAAGAAACGTATCTTGAGTTAGACACATCTTACTTTCACAGATTTAAGTTGGTTCCCTACCATTTCTAAAAAGAGTTTCTGGTATAATCTATACGTTGTAAATCTGTGAAGAAACTTAATCACCTTCTTCAGACTTTGGATGGTTCGTTTTGGAAAGTGGTACATTTTCAAGTGCTTCAGTCCATACATTAAACCTTTAATGGTGTCCTGGTCACCATTCTTTATTCTCCACAGATTGAGAAGCTTCAGAACTTGCTCTGTGGGTTGACATAGTTTCATTGTGCGCTCAACATCTTCTTTTCCCACCTTCTTGCCTGGTAAGCTTGCCATCAGCATGTTGAGATGTTCAAAGGTGAGGTTCAGGTGGCCAACATGCCTGAAGACACTGGTTTCACAAAGATCGATATCTACAGAAAGCAAAAAGAGAAGAGAGGTAAGTACAGCACATTACAACTGTACTGCAGCCTGCAGAAAAGCTTCCAAAATTCCAAGGTGAATTTGCTTTCCAAACACCTTTGCTTCAAATAATTTTCTCATCTTTGCTTTTTTAGGCTTATCTATCCTGTAAAATGTTGTGTGTACGTGATAGGATTCCTAGTATTTGGTTCCAGTGAATGAAAATTTAGCTCATTCTCTTCAGAAATGCCTAGGCAAGCTTTGTTAAAATAGTAGTTTGGAATTTTGAAGTACTCTAGACACTTCACAGTCTTACATAAGCATACCTACTGATTAGCAAAGGGGTAAAAAACCATTTCTGCAGCATTTTTCAAATCTATTCTGAGTGGACTAAATGTCATTCAAACGTGGTGGTTGTTGATAGTGGCTTACATGAAAAGAGTTGGCCTGACTGTTGTAAAAAACCTTGATATTAACACTGCAGCACTATTTAATCTTTGAAACCTGTCTTGGTAGATCAGCACAAACAAAGCAGTGAATCAGCATGACAAACAGGTACCAAAAGGGAAAAAGAAGGGAAAGGCTGTCTGTGTATTCCTCACTCCCATGTGTCTGCAGCCTGTGGATAGATGTCCCCGTCCAAAATATCAACCTCCACTTTACAGAAGACAAACTGCACTCTCAGCTGCAGGGAACAAGCTCCCTCTAACCTCAACTGCTCAGATGTTACACTGGGAAACACTTTCCTCACTTGATCAAAATTCTTCATATGTTGTGCAGTCTCAAAAGGGGACCTTGGTCATGGCACAACACACGCTCCAAAGCGGGCCACAAGTCTGGGAAGAATTCAGTCCTTGACTGATCTGGAGAAGTGGAATTCTGTTCCTGCTTCCCCTTGACTTCTCTATGCTCACTGCATCGGTGTATCTCAGTCAATCCCTGCAGGTCCTTCTCCACGCACAACACATCCCCAGGGGGTTTTTGATCCCAAACAGTTTTTAAAATGCCATTCAGAAGGTTGTTTATAATGCACATGCTATCACAATAAGATACCTTGGATAATCTTCTTGACCATATCCTGTTCTTTGTTTTGCTGCTTCCATAGTTTCAAAAGCTGGAAGGTCTGCTCTTGAGGACTGTGCCTTTGTTTAATCCTTTCGATATTTTCCGTGCTAACCTTTGTCCCAGGCAAGCTGCCTGCTAGGATGTTCAGCCAATTAGGTGTGGGATGAGTAGGAACAGCAAACCTAAACATAGCCTCCTCACACAGGGTTACATCTGAAATGAGAAAGAGAAGATGTCAATTGTTCTGATCTCTTACCTTGCCTGTCTCGGGAAAAAAAAAAACAAGCAGCAAGAATGATAAGAAAATGTGTTTAAGAAACAGACTAAGAAGTTATCTTTATAGTGCTGTTTCTTTGTGCTTGAGCTCTTTTTGGTCTGAGCTACAATAATTAAAATTCTACTATGGCCATCACCATAGCAGGCAAAGAGCTAACAAGCTAGGTATTTTTATCCTGGATTTTGATAAATTAATTTTAATGATAACTAAAGGTATGTTTTCTAATGTGATACACACCTATTCCACATTTCTGAGGTGTCGTATCTGCATTTTCCTGACAGATGTTGTCACGAACCTCATTTCCTTTCAAAGCTATTTTGAAACCCAGGGCACTACAGTTTGTGTGCTTAAGACAGGCTGCTTTGGATGAGGTTTCATTTGAGAAAAATCCTTCTGGACATCTCTCACATACAGTGTCACTCTCAGGGGTACCTGTGGAAACAGGAAAACAATGCATCCAATTATGTATAACCTCAACTGTGGAAAAAAATTTTAAAAGAATACAGAAAGCAAGGAAAACATTCCTCTCTAAACTGTCATGCTTCTGCTTTTCATGTTTGTGATCCATTAAGGAATCACTTAGAAAAAAAAGAGCCAGAAGATGCCTAAAGAGAATAATATTCCTGCTGGTGTAATATAGTAAATAGTACTCTTAAATATGCTTGTTACCAAGTTTAAAATCAGTGATTACTGATTACATCAGTCACTTAGCAAAGTAATATCTTTAAAACCTCAATTACTTCAGCCTATTCAGACATTACACTATGTCTGATCTTCATCCTTCAACTGTACAAATATTCTGTAAAGTAATTAAGTGGCAAAAAAATGTGTTCTGAATTTCACTCTGAAATAACTGCAAAGAACCTTATTTGAATAGGTTACTTCAGTTCTAGATAAAAATACAACCCAACTAAATATCAACTAAAGACAACAATTTTGAAATTCTTTTCGAGGATTGAATGAAGTATTATTAAAAGCAAAGAAAGTAGAGTGTCCGATATAACAAAAATATTTAATAGACATGGATGTTTTTCTTGGTGATTTATAATGCATAGTTTTACTTCAGAACTAAATATATGATACAACAACAGAATGACAATATATGGTTCTAGCATATTTACAGAGAGGAAGAAAACTAATCCATGAAATCTGAAACGATGCAGTCTAACCACCATTGTCAGGAAAGTAACAGCACCAATAACTGCTGTATATTCAATCTTAATTCATCCTTATTTATCCAACATTTAACAAGTGCCTGAAGTCTGGTATCTAATAGTGCATTATTGAACATGAACTTAAGCACATGCTTAAAATTTGTTTGAAATCATTAGAAACTATACTTGAATAAGAAAACACCTCCATCTAGTGTATTTTTTAAGTATTTCCATGTGGATTTTTTTTAATGTTAGCTTTTTAGTAATCTTTTATTTATTTTGGAAAATCCTTAAAGAAAAAGAATATGAATCTCAAGTTTTCAATCAGCTGTGAAATAAAGAATAGTGCTTGCATGCAACCTGACCTAGCACTTCATCAGACAACATGTGAAAACAAAGGTGTTTATAGTTTTCAGAGACCCCAAAATTTTTATTGCCACTGGCTGTATGTTGCCAGCCCCCTCCCAAATCCTGTGCTTTCTGCAGCCACAGCGTTGCCCTTGCTGCAGCTCTGGGCTGGACAAAGCTCCAGCCAGCACCTGCACCGCTCGGCCAGCAATCAGCTGTCCTGAGACAGCTGGATTTTAGCAACTTTCCCTGCTACAGACAGGCTGCTGTTGTGTTCTGGCAGCAAGGAAGTGGAAGAAAGGAGTGTTCCTGTAAATGGTGCATCGTTCTGATCAGAGTTTCCTGCCTAATCTTTGCAGCACAAGAAAGGAGTAAACCGGGTAATCCATCAGTGTTCTCAGCACTGAGCATAAAGTCACCCTCCAGCTCTGCCAGCTTCTTCACTATTTACCTCCCCGCTTTTATTCAGGGCACAAATTGCCGCTGTCTGTCTGCCCCTCTGCCACTCCCTCCAACTCGCCTGGAATCCCCCATTCTTCCCAGGGAAACGGCAGCCGCCAGCGGGGAGACAGAGCTGCCTCGCAGCAGTGCTGCTTCCCCGGTGCAGTGCTGCTGTATAAACCCTGCCTCGCACAGGGCTGGCCGTGGCAGAAAGGAACAAAGCCTTAAACTGCACTCACAAAAGGGGATTACAAAAGCAAGGTGATATCCCAGTGTAATCGTGGGCAACTGGCACCGGGGAAACAGATTTCTAATGCTTTAAGCCTTAAATGAGGCACTGGACCACACCACCTCCCTATGTGGGAGTGGAATCATGTTTTTCTACTCGTAGGTTTTATTCACCTGAATTTGCATCATTACAAAGTTCAAGGCTATCCTATGAGAGAAAGCAGTAACATGGTGCAGTATATGCTTATTAAAGTCTTAACTGTTGCCTCACCTCAAGAACTGACTATTGACACAGAGGAATGCAATTATTCTTACAATGTTTTCATTCCTTGTTTGAGGTCTGCTTGGGTTTAGCTGATTCAGTCTGATGGTCTTTTGAAACCAACTTTTCAAGATATTACTAAATGCACCATTTTATCTTCTTTAAAAGTTTGCTTCATTCTGAAGTGAGGGATTGAAATTTGTCTGCCACGTTTCCTCATGCTCACAGGGATGCAGCAGGCTGGTTGCTCAGACAATTTATACTTTGTTCACCTCCCAAACAGTCTTTCTGGGAACTTTGTTTCTGGCCCCTTTTGACTTGCTGCCGAGATACAGTGGAACCTCATTAACCCAAGACCCTGGGTATAATAGTTTAGCTTAATGAAGGTTTACAATATGGAAATGTGGTAGCTGCCAGTGGAAACGCTTAACAGTGGAAGGGCATCAGGGTAATGCTTCATCAGCTGATTACTCAAGGACTAGTGAGCAGCTACAGCAGTGACATTTCTCCTTACATCAAAGCTGCTCTCCAATGAGAGGTTCATAACCCAGAAAAGGACTCCTAGCCTGTCATTCAGCTCAGCTCTAAAATGTACAGGCCAGCCCTAGTGTTTCTCACTGCAGGTACATCATTCCTAGGGAAATCATTCTGTAGGCTGGAGACTGGTTGCCTGCGGGTGTCTGAGACACTTTGATTTTCTACATTTCCTTCCCCAGTGCTCTTCTCCAGGCAGTGATCAAGCTCTGGTACAATGACAGTTTACAGTTCTTTCAGGCTGTGTTAAATACTGGAGCTAAACTGGGCCATGGCATTTGCCAAACAATAAATGATGTATTTTGTTTTGAGGGAAGAACATATTATTGGTTTAACAATTTATGTTGTCTTAAATGAAGAATACGCTCCACTGAAAAGTGCTGCTTTACTCTATATCCCCATCAGACATTCAGCACTGTGCCAGCCTGCTTGACAAAGAAATGGTTGTTTGCTTGATAATAGTAACAGTTTCCCTAAGAATTCCACTTAGGATGCTGATAATTAATTATTACCACATATTGCAGTGATGCTAGAGCTATATTAATGTTGTTATAATTACACACTTGGTGTCAAACACGTAGTGCTCCTGGTGTTTGTCAAGATACACAGTTTCTTGAAACAGCAAATTTCAAAATGAAAAACATTATTATTTATCACACACACAAATACTACATTCCAGATAATGTTCCTTTAAAAGACACAATCCATCATGTTTCTCATTAGAGTGCAATTTGTTACATTTGCTACTGCCATTAAGTTATATATTTCAGCAGGAGCAGGGTATTCCACTGAGAAACCTTCATTTGGCTACAGTCCAAATGATGCAGACTAGAACAGGTTCAATTTGCTTCACGATTTACTGTCCTGCAATTTCATCTGGACAAGCCTCTTTCCTAATCTTGTAACTGCCACGAGTCGTGGACGTGGGGCAGGGCTCTAATTGAGTCTGTACGTATGGAGGAGCGGCACCCACCTGCCTGTGCAACACCGAACCCGGGCGGGCACTCCGTGTGCCTCAAGCAGAACTCGAGCTCCAGGTACCTGCCCTTGACACACTCGCAGACGCGGTTCTGCGTGCTGGAGCACTCCTGCCTGACGAACTGCAGCTCCTTGCACACCGTGCTGCAGTACTGGCACTCCTCGTTGCTGTTCCACTCGTCGGCGTAGTACTGAGCCGGGCACGGGGCGCACTGCGTCGGGCTGCTGGCGCTGCAGTGCTGCTTCACGTAGCTCCCAGGAGGACACTGGTCACACAGCAGCTGGCGAGATGTCCCTGGGTCGTAATGGAGATACTTGGGGGAAGAGTCATCCTGGATGGTCCACTTAACAGAAATGTCCAAGAGCTAGCGACAGGAAAATAAAACATCACTTCGTTTTAGTTCCGGGGAGCACCATGATCAAAAAGAAACCTGCACTTTAATGAGTTTATGAGTCCACTCATGTCACTATCCTCAAACAAATATTTGCATTAGAAATTGCCAAGATGTTGTCCAGCTTCCAGACTCTCCCATGTCTATCTTAGAAAGTTTTAGGACTTTATCTAGCAAGTCTTCCCAACCTTAGTGATTCCTTGTTCTTCCAGAGATGTAGATCCTATTCTTCTCCGATTTACACCTTTTTAATATCACTGGGCAATGACCTTTTACTGCCTGGCACCAGAGAATTCATCCGATGCACAGCCAGTGTGGGTATTATGCACCCCTGTGTTCTTGAGTACTTCAGATGCAAAAGAAATTGTGCCTGAGCATGTGAATGACCAGTGTACTGCACCATCACCACACCTTTAAAGGTGTTTCCTTACACTATTTAGCTTACACTACTTTTTACCAGGAATTAATGGCTAGAACAATAGAGGTTACTGTTTAATGCTTTCCATTTAATTTTGCACTGATATGCAGCAGCTCTTGGGATGTAATGTGGGAGCTATATCAAAGGGGAAGACAGCTTGAGACAGACCTACCTTACAGAGGTAAGGAATGATGCAGTTATGAAGGGCACATTAAGTACTTAATTGCATGAGCTGGAAGAGACCAGGCCAATGCTTTCACTTCCTACCTAAAACCACAGGCTCACAGCTGTCATAAGAAACTGGGTCTGTAGTGGCACATGCAATGACAGCTACAGTCCTCCTGCTTCCTACAACAGTCTGCTTTGCTGGTGTGATTTGGCACCTAGTGATCTGAGACACCCTGCCCTGCTGCAGAGACAACCTCCATATTACTTCATTTCAGTCTTATAATTGAAAATTTGGTTCTGTGATTCCAGCAGTCCACCATAAAAATAACTCTCAAGAACCACCCTGATCCCCACAGGGTCTGCCAACAGCTCACTCTCCTCACTGATAACCCAGCTCTGTCCCAGCACTGCATGCACATGCACTGCATGCATGTGCTACTTCTCTTCCAAAACCTGTATGTTTTATAAAGATGAAGTAAACTGCCTCTGACCTAAGATATTTTTCTGTGTATCCAATCAATTTATAGATCTAACTGATTTGTCTTTGTTGCTATTTTAATCCTCATCAGCTAATACAGAGTTGCCAATTCAGTTTCAAAAATGTGTTTCCTCTTTTCCAAATGTCCCCAAAGTGTAAGTGGAATTCTCTTTTTTTTTTTTTTTTTAAACTCTGTATTTCCTTGAGATGCTTCATTTAAGGGCCTCTATTCTGCCACATCACAGCACTTCAAAGCCATAGCCTTATTAAGTTAGGAAAGGACAATTTAAAATTTCATCTGCATTAACACAAGTCACAGTAAACAACAAGCGATATTAGGTGCTTAACTTCGAAACTCTTATTGCTTAAGCAAATACTCTTAAATGCATTCTCCTGTTGCCTGTCTATGAATCCACTTTTTATACAGCTATACTTAGGCTGAGGAATGAAATCCAGATAGTATGGATATTCCCTACAGCCTCTTGTAGCTACTCTTGACTAAGTCTGATAACTTATCTGATCTGTGATTTCTAGAGGTGAAGATCTCACTTTTCTTGTGGTCTCAATGCACAATACCTTTCACTGTGAGAAATTCCTTATTAGTCTTTGAAGTTTGATGAACAACTCCATTTTCCTTAAATGACTGGATCTAGTTCATGTGATCTATTTAACAAAGAGGGTGCAGCACATTTTTTAATAGTGAGTGGCTTTACATTGAGGAAAAATGCCCCCACCCTTGGTAAATCTACAGCTATGACTCTAGTAATAAGGAAGTCCTGGTAATCTCATTACGTGTTGATGTGAACAGTGACGTTTTCTTCTATGCTTTTAACTCAGTAATAGATAATACAACTACTAGCATCCCAGAGCCCAAGACTTGCACGGACACCTGCATTCCCCTAACACAACATATCCGACTACAACATGTGGCACAGGCGCTACAAGGACGAGCATCAACCCACACTTCATGCAGGTGTCTGTGGAAACCCTAGACAAGTCCCAGCAGAGGTAAAAGTCTGACACTGTGAAAATCATTAGGGACAGCAACCAGTCATATGGGCAGCACATCCTCATGCAGAAACACCAGTATTCCTGCTCTGCAATACACAGCTCCTAACAAACCCAAAGCTGTCACTGCAGTAGAATCTGCTCATCTGGGTTGTGCCTCTGCCCTTGGTGACACATTTTCATGTGACAAACAGGTGAATCATTTAATGACTGTTAACTACTCTGCAACAGGAGCAAGAACAACAAGATTTTATCTATTTTCCTTACTCAACTATTTACATTGGAAATCATGTATGAGGCAAGTAATGAGTTTTGCTGCAGGGGATGATTCAGCATTAAAAGTAATTAGAATTCAACAATCAGGGTATGAAAGCATAGGGGTTTGTAGGGGAAAATGGAGGCACTTGCTTCCTAAAGAACCTACAGCTGTGGAAACAAGCCAATAAAAACTGAAAACATTTCAACACAATTTGAGAGGAATTGATTTTAAAAATTGAGCAAACAATACTTGAACAATATGTGTGTGAGACAGGCAGAGTTTTGTCTTTGGAAGAACCAATGAATATGAACTAGTAATGACAACCAGAACATTAATAATCTAAATGAGCATAACCAAACCCCATAATAATAGGATTAATAAATCAGCATCACTAAAAGAACAATCACTCTTCCCATTTGATTTTTTCTTTGTGCTTTTAAAAGAAGAGCCCATCTCACTTGCTTTCCCTTTTTTCCAAGAAACACACATTACGTGGCTGCACTAATCCATTGATCAGTGGCTGAGCCACACGTATGCAGGATCCAACTATTTTATTTAGTAAAAAATTACGACAAAAAGATTCTTCAGTCAAACTAAAGATATAAATGCAATCAATATCTCAGGATTTTACTGGAGCATTTTATACATAATTTTCAACATAAAGCTAGATTACCATTACTGCTACTGTTTGACTACTATGAGCCTATTAGCACAGCGAGCTATGCAACTCACTGCCATAGGACACTGTAAACAGTCAAGTTCAAGATGTTACCTGACATAGTAATAGATGAAAATAATAAAGGACTATTAAACATAAACATCACCTTTTAATCAAGGAATCCCAAACTAAAAATTGTTTTTGTCTGAGAACTGTTTTGGAAAAATAGCGATATTTTTTCTGTCTTTTTCTTCCATCTCTTCTACGCATCAGGTATCAACAATTGGCATAGACAGCATATGGGTCTTTTTAAGGCTTTTTTTTCAGGATTTTTTTTTTTAGACCAAATACAGTCATTAGTATGTTGCTAAGTACATTTCGAGACCTCAACGCCCGATACCACACTTCGTAAGACTACTGTAGGTTACTTGATAGTACTTTAAAAAAATCTGGAATATTGTCTTCTGTGCAGTCTGAAAACACATAGCACACCTGAGTATTCTGAATATTGATATGCATATCTGCAAATCAGAAGTTAACTTTAAACCTACATCAAGTACCAAAGTAAAGGCAATCTATTTTTCAGATGTTTTGCAAAAATTCAGTAGTAATGGTGGAAGATAATGAAATGCAATTTTCACTAGTTTTACTGCAGCAACTTGGCACAAACAGAAT
This sequence comes from Machaerirhynchus nigripectus, assembly GCA_013397975.1. Taxonomy (NCBI): domain Eukaryota; kingdom Metazoa; phylum Chordata; class Aves; order Passeriformes; family Dicruridae; genus Machaerirhynchus; species Machaerirhynchus nigripectus. The sequence goes on along the minus strand of VZRQ01003999.1, from coordinate 926,659 downwards.
GAAAAGACTCTTTTTATCCTCCAGTTCACAGAATAAGCTGGAGGGAAACATCTCTAAATTGTTCTTTCTCCTGGCCTAACACACACTGAGTTTGTGCTTACATTAGGAATCTGCATCACCTGTTACAGCAGATTTGCAGAGCAAAACAGATGGTGCCGAGCACCTGATATCCACATTATGTATTATGCTGAGGGTATTTTGGACTAACTTCAATCTGCTCTCATGGACAAGCATGCATTAGTGGTTACAGTGCATCTGGTGTGTCTCTGGAGTCCATCTCTGGATTTACTTTCATCAGTCCAGTTTACTTTGGTAAATCCATTTTGTGCACTCCAGGGCTGCCCTGATGTGGAAACTTAAATATGGTAAATAAGGATGATCAGGAGAGGCCCTTCAAAAGCATGTTCCTAAGACAACTTAAAATGGTATTCAAATGAATTTTATGTCATTCCTGGCATTTCCTCGTCTAAATTATGCAATAACCAACTTGACAGGAGATTCTTAGCTACACAAAACCTCTGATTGATCTGAATGCCCATATTTAACGGTGGTCTACATACTAAGCACCTGAATCTCTTCTGTAAGAAACAGCACTATTTGAGCACAGAAAAATGCCATAATCAGAACTTACTAGTTCTGAACAGTGGTCTCCCCAAAAGCTTCATAGAAAGCAAGATTTCTTCCATAATCATGCTGGCACTGGTCTGTTTTGCTCTTGCTGGAAAAGGTATCATGTGCTAGTTTGGAAGAAGGAAGAAACTACAAATCTGGCTTCAGTCTACTGGAATCAGAAGTAGGGACAATGAATATGTTCATCCTATAACCCTTAAGAAACCAAAGCTGGCATCCATCAGTGCTGCACACGGCCAAATTAATGGATTTCTCATTCAGAAGACTGTGTAAAGTTCTGTTCATCCTTGTTTAGGAAAGGTTAATTCACTGGGAAGCCGTACAGAGGAAGTTTAGAAGGAAATTGAGAGCTTCTTCTTGGAGATGATCTGGACTTGTTCAATAGCTTGGCAAATCACAAGAGAAGCTATGGATCCAGTACAGATAGACAGTGACCTCAGAGGGAAGAACTTTCTCCATTAAAGGATAATGCTGGCAAATGAGAAGGGGATTCTCTCATCAGAGGAAGATTGGGAACAGCCTTTCAATGAGAAGCAGGTGTAAGAAACCCATGTACCTTAAATATAGCTCTCAATGCCTTTCTGAAAGTAAATACGATATTTGGTTTCCTGGAAGAGATGGTGAATGGACTAAAAAGATCCAGGCAGCTTCTTTCAGTTTTAAACCCTCAGCCAATCCTTTATATCCCAGCACTGAGGGAAGCCAATAATGCTCAGTATCTTTTTAATCTCCACAAATTAATTGTTAGTCTGATACATTTGCGAACATTTTTTCTAGGGGTAGTGAAATGCAAGGCTCAATTTCAAAAAAAAACCTACCAAATGTTCGGGGTTTTTTTGTTCTATGAATATGAAATGCTATCAGTAACAAAATAGTTACAGCCAAAGAAAACCAGAACAAAACCTAATGTCACTAACTACAACTAACAACCTATTGGGTGAAACTGAGTTCTAGCATCACGGGCTCAGTTCTGAAAGGACTGAAAAACTAAATCTTCATCCATCTCCCTGGGGAAAATCCTGGGCACCTCTCAGGATGGCTGTTGCAGTATGAGGAATTGGGATGAACTATAAATATTGAAATGTAAGTCTAGTGTAAGTCAGTGGGATGCTAGTAAATACTGAGAACTTATTCAAGATGAATTACCCAAGGTTAGACAGCAGTTCTTTCATTGTGTCACTCAGCACATTAGGCCTGAAGCTATATTTCTCCATACCATCCTTATGTCAGCATATACAATGCTAACATAAAAGGCCTGTGCAGTCCATTTATTTGAGTCCTCAGAAGATGCTTTTGAAAGAAAAATAATGTGATTGTAAAATTTCATTTCAGATCTTGGGCATTAAAAAAACACATGCCCTTTTCTTTCATCTTTAAATGTAAGGCAAAGAGCTGCTTGGTTTCTCTTGTTGAGTTAAATGAACTAGAAGACAAAGCACATGAAGTAAAAATCCTTCAAGCATCATCCCTTTAAATCACTGCTTTGTAGCAGAAAAGAAAGTGGCTTTTCAGCATATGAAAATATTATTATATAGCTTGGCTTTGTGGTTTTGGGTTGTAGACCAAAAGAGAATGTTTAATTTGCTGAGAAAGATAAATCTGTTTCTGTTTTGCATTCCACAAGTATTCCAAAGCATATTTTCTTGTGTGATAAATAATCGTTCAAGACATCTGTCAGACTGCTCCCAGTGTTTGCATTGGGTTCAAAGTAAAACCTCATAACTCTCCTACTTTGCCTTCCACACAAAGTATTTGGACAAAGCTAAGGCAGGAGGCCTTCACATATCCTCAGCCCTTAGGCAGAATTCCTCACTGAAATCATGCTCAGGCCCAGAGAAATCCTACTGGCAAAATATAGCACCAGCTGATATTATCAAGGTCCTCCTCATCAACAGCTTGTATCTCAGATCCAGTATGTGACAATGCCGTGCTGGATCAGGTCCACGTCCACCTATTGAAAATAACCATTGTAAAATACTTGTCATCCTGGGAGAAATTATTCCCATCCAGCTCCCATCCTTCTCATCTTGCTGTTCTGGAGGCCCATGCAGTCACCAGATTTAACCTCTCTGGGCCAGCAGCTCTGCAGCACTGCTGACCCATGGGTTGCTGCAGACTCACGAGAGCACTGCCCAGACAAAGGACCTTTCTGCAGACCCCAGCCAAGTGCCAGGCACACAATGAAAGCTAACATGGAATCATTTTCATGGTTTGAGTTCAGCTCTTCCACCATTTATAAAGCTTCCACCATTTATAAAGCTTCCACCATTTATAAAGCTTCCACTGTTCTGCCTCATTTTAATCCACTCAGTTTGGACATAACAGGAGCTACTTTTGTTTGGAAGACGCTTTTTAAAGTGGAAGCTGCTCTTTTATACAAGGAATTAAACTGGTGACTCTCCTGAGTGACCCATATTCAAAAGTGAAGCTATGAAACACTGTCTTCATTTCTGTGCCAGTAAAGCAGTATGTCAAAAAAGTCAAGTCTTGTAGAGACTTTTTGAGGCACCATTAGTTGTCATTCACAAAGCAATTTATGGGTCCAAACTACCGTTTCATTTGCAGAGGCAAGAAAATGAAATTCAGCTGAAGAACAGTTTTACATCTTATCAAAGAAGTGCTAAATTGAAAGTCTTCATTTATATGAGTTACATTTGCCTTGAAGCTTGTAGAGGGAGAAAGCAGGAAAAACTAACCAGATACTCTCCAAAATATGTGTCTTACATTCTGGAACATTATTCCAGATTATTATTATAGCAAGATTTAGAGCTAACCCAAACCTGGGGTTCTCCCACTGTGACTACAGTCTGCCTTTGCACTGACAGAATTACTAACAGCTGACTGCTAGCTAGAGAATGTATGTCCAGTACTACGTGCAAACAGGTGTTTTTACAGAAGGAACAAAATTAAGTTTTCCATGAGATTGAACAGTGGGTGTTGCTTCAATTTTGACAATATTTTTTAAAAATTCTTCTGGTAAACTTAGTGTTTTATTTTTAACCAAGACACATGCAGACAGACAGAGAGAAAGTCAGACAGAAAGATAACTCCTACCCTCGCGGGCTGCAAAGCCACTGCTGCCTACACACAGCAAACCCAACAGGCAGGCCAGAAAAAGAATGTCACATGTGCCCAGAGATCCAAAATAGAGAAAGGTCAAGTATAAGGGTCAAGATAGTTATGTGACGAGTAATGAGATTCAGCTCTGAGGAACTTCTTTCCATTCAGTCCAATTTCATAATGTTTGTAAGCAGCTTTCGTGTTCCAAGGGAACAACACAAACATGAGTGCACCACCACAGCAGGTAACCCTTCTGAATACTTAGCGAAGAGGCCAAGGCTGAAAGTACATCATGCTCCAAAAGTCCTTTTAGATACAATGTCTCCAAACTCGGTTTGGAGATAGGTGAGCCAAACATACACAACTTCAAACAGTAGTTGGGCCTCCTAAAAGGGTTCTTATAGAACAGGTACTAAAGCTACTTTTCTGAGCTCTAGCACATCTGACAGTACCTAAACTTGGTGAATTTTACTTAAATTTCACAATAATTTAAAATAAATGGCATAATAATAATAATAATAATAATAATAAAGCAGTTGAATGCTGAAGCTCTTTGTTATCTACTGCCACTGATGTCTTTCAGCTCCAAGACTCATCTGCCAGAGGATTATGCTGAACTTCACCAAATGCTATTACGTTATGGGAGAACATGAACAGGCACATTGCATTTAATCAAAATCAAAATCCTGATGTGATTATTTTATGACAGCCACAGATAAGAAGCCAAGTTGATAACCAGAGATTGCTGAAATTGCCAGATTAACTTCCTGTGATTTCATATTGAAAAAGCAGGCACAACATCAGACATGAGATGAAAATGTTGTCCTCCATTTCAATCTGCCGACCACAAGCCTGACAAATTTTTCTTCCCTTGCACCATTAATTACCTTGGGTTTGTTTCTCAAAAAGCTCTTTCAGAAAGTTGTACAGAGAGTAATAAACACGCATTACTCATCAGATCCTGGAAATCTCGTTGCATTTATAAAAAGCTTTCAGAATAAATGGATCTCAGTTCTAATGCTCTGCCACAACATTAATGCTGCTGTACTCACCAAAACAACCCAGAAGCAAGTTACTGTGCTGGCATGAGCAAGAGCCTGCTCTAAATATTATTTCTTAATGTTTTCTTTGAAAGTTTCCTTATGCAAAAGATGAATGGCCTCCGAATAGATGTTACACAGGATCTGTCTGTAAGCAGGTTTTAATTAAACTGAACTCATATACAATTCCATATGACTAAATGGATTAAATAACATTTTGAAAGATTTACTGCACTGCTGACATCTCTAAATTTGCATCTGGAAGCATCTTACTAAATCACCAAGTAAACAAAAACTTATTAAAGAAGGGACTTATACCAGATTTAATAACACAACTTTTTCTGTAATAGCTACTGACACAGCTACTAATTCATCACTTTCTTGTATATGAGGCTGAATTTTCTCAGCCAAGACAAGAACCACACACTTGTGGGGTTTTTTTGTGGAGTTCACAGTGGTTTTCCTGGGTAAGAAAGCCAGCCCAGTATCTAAGATACCAAGAGTGCCACTGCAGCAGAGATTAGAGGCAGGCAGGGATGGAGCTTTTGTAAATGAGAAACGAACATTCCAGCCTACAGTTTCTAAATTCATTATTTGATACAGGGTTTTGCTTCAGACCAATATGGTGAGGCCTTACAAAAGGAGGGAGGAAGACAGAATAAAAGCAAAATAAAAGCAAATCATGCCACTACCTTGAAAATGGGATGAAAATCCCTGCTGTCTCCCTGGAGCTGGACATGTCCATCACATTCCAAACTAACCAGGAAAGTTTGGAGAGATGAAACGAAAAGGGTTTACCAAGAAAACGGAGAGAAGGCAAAGCAACAAACAAACAAACAAACCCCCCAAAATCCCAAACCCAAAACAAAAACCCCAGAAGAAAAGCCGTGTGTCTCTCCAGCCTGATGTCCGAAGCTGCAATGCATCCTAGAGCCTATCTACCTCTCCGAAGGGACTCACCACAAGCGTGCAGCACAGGAACTTGTTCATTGTGGTCGGTGGAAGAAACCTCAGCGCGCTGGGAATCAGGCAGAGAGTCAGCGCCAGGCTCCAGCAGCTGCTTACATTCCCAACATTAAAGACACGATATATATATAGTCCCGGTGTAACAGGAAGCTTGGGCTCAGCTTTGATCACACATTCCCTGCCATGACCAAA
>VZRQ01003999.1:882476-920695 GCA_013397975.1 Machaerirhynchus nigripectus | reverse complement strand
GACTCCGCTGCCTTGGCTCGGCTCCCCGGGGGCTCCCAGCAGCGGGGCTGGCTGGAAGCAAAGGCCAGGGCGGGGAAGCTGAGGAGAAGGAGCGTCCCCGCTCGCTCCCCTTCCCTGCTGAGGCAGGAATGCGAGGGACGGCGCCCGCCTCTCGCCGAGGCTGCCCGAGCGCCGCCGGCCTGCACCGGCCCGGGGGAGAGGCCTGTGTCGCTTTTGCTGTGATTTTCCAGCGACAGTCGTGTCTTCAGCATGCTCCTGCCCACAGGAGAAGCCCCACTCAAGGGGCTGTTCTTCCTTCCCCCCAGTTTAAGTTAGAAAAGGGCATTTTTCTAAAGCCATGAGGATGAAACCCTGCGGTTCGTGCCCCCCGGGGTTGCTCCGAGGGCTCCATGGAAGCCCCGGGGAACTTCTGTGTGCCAGGTGTGGAGCAGGGGAAATGTGGGGAGAAAGGATTTCTTCTCCCAACCTGCAGATAGCCATAAGGGATTATGGGAGTCTGTGGGATCCTGGGGTAGAAGCCAAACCTAGATGTGCCTCCAGATTTCACAGATGGTTTTCTCTCCCTTTTCACAGGCCAGACCAAAACCTCAACTCTGGATATACCAGCTCTTGAGCATTTGAAACTGGGGCCCCTGTTGGCACTGGGCTGTGCAGTTTTGCCCCTTCGAGTCACAAGGCTGAGCAGGATTGGCAAAAGACTGAGGTGGAAAAAACCTGCATGTTATTTCATAAAAATTCAGCTACACTGTCTGGAAACCATCATCTTCTAGGACAGCCTCACATATGCCTCCTTACAAATCCGTAACCATTTGAACATGCATCGAGCATAACCTAAGATTGAAACAGATCCTGGTTACACGTGTCAGGATGATAAAAATTCAAGACACTTGAATTAGTAGTAAATTTTCCGTAAGAAGTGATGTCCAAACTGGCACAGAAACCCTGCCACCTGAGGGAGCATTGCTGGCATCTGTTGGGTAGTAGTCACCCCTTGATTGGTATTGTACCTGGAATGGACGATGCATGTTCCTGTAATTTTTTCAGAACTTTTAAGTACTTTAGCATTTATTCTTAAATGTATTTATGAACATACCACCAGGTAAAAGCAAAGTGGTGCCAATAAACAAATTTTACCTGCACGTTCCTGCATTTTCATTGTGGGCAGGGGGAAGGACTGTTCCTGACGTGGACATCTTTGAGCATGTCAGGGTAGCTATGTGTGAGTATGGTATTCTCTATATAGGGACCAACTTCCAGTGTCAACTGTAATGCTACAGCAATTCCATCAGCAGAAGCTATTAGGTTCTTAAGCATAAGTTTAAACTAAACTACTTTTATCCTCTCAAAGGCCAGGAGCTGGACATGGCAATGTGTCTCTTCCGGTTGGAAGCAGCTCCAGTGTCAAGTCAGGGGTTCCTTGGAGGTACATGAGGCTGATTGCTTCCGTCTCAGATACAGCAGAAAGAAAAGCACCAAACCCATCGCAAGCTCCCCGTGGTTAATTAACACTGTTAACTGAATTTCAATGGGCTTTGGATGGGGCTATGTTTTCTCATTGCTGGTACTAGCCATAAATGCCCGAGAGCTGGCTCTGTAGAGAAATAAAACTATAGCTCATAAGCCTACTTAAACAGGTTAATGTGTATGGACAATAGTGTTCATATCAGAGTTTTCTAGAGATGGAAATATTTTATGCAATTAACCAGAGCAGAAAACAAATTTAAAAGCCATTAAAATTCTTCATCTGAAAATGGCGCTATTGTTAAGAAGTGGCATCTTCTTCAACACAACTATTTTGTCTATATTTTTGTTCAGAGTTAGATATGCTGACTTCTCTGAAAAGACATTTTTCATCCCTAACCAGTGAAAAAACTGACAAAGGTTAATGAGAAGAAAACAGATTCTCCTCAAGCTCATTCAACTAAATGGAAAGGGGGCAAGGCGTAACTCTTTCAATGACGATTGCGGGTTTGGACAGCTGCTAAGGAGACCATCATCTTAGCCATACGTGAACATGAAAGTTTCAACTATCTAATCTCATTGGAATCTGTAGAGCTGGCTGTGGATGTTAGGAGAGAACTGTATGCTTGTAGTTAGCATGTTTGATCCTGAAATCACATACACAATAAATACAGGATCCCACACTGCCATTTTCGGTGTCACTTTCCAAAGGAGAACTGTGCTTTAACAAGGTTTAAACTGCAGTTTGAATGTTTTCACAAGTGTTTTACAATGTTGCCACTTTGCCTTTGGGAATTAGTTGAGATGTGCTTTTGCAGAGCATAGAATCATAGGACAAGGCAGTAAACCCTGTAATAAACAGTTGTCCATGCTACAACCAAGTTGTCCTCAGCAGTGTTTAAAAGAACTATGTTTGTGACTACATGCCATAACAGAGAAGGGACACAGCCTGAAAATATTTTTTAAAAGTTAAGTGCCTTAAAGTATTCATTATTCATAGTCTAGTTTACAAAATGTCACAGGAAAAGAAACTAAAAGATCAGGTTTTCTTCTCTCACTAACAAACCTGAGGTGTTGAGTGTTACAGGTGTTAGGTACTCCATTCCATTCCATGTTACAGGACTACTACTAGCCTATTCTAATTGACATTAGTTAAAAGTGATGCAGAAGCAGCCCTCTAGTTAACAGAAATGGTTCACAGCAGCTTGTAACAGTACATAAGACTGGAGAAAAAGCACAGCTTCAATTGGGCAGACTGAAGGTTACCAACACTGCATTGCTTTCAATCTGCAGTGACGTGCTTTTGGTAGGACATCAACTTATTGATTCACTTGCAGTCATATTTCCAGACAGGTATTTATCTTTCCCTGGTTTTTATCCTCACTATTTGTATTGCTGTCCTGGATGTTATTATTGTTGTAAATCTATTTTTGTTCCCATGCATCATTATAATCACCAGGTCTATAAATGACTTTGCTCTTCCAGCCTGTCTGATATCTGGAAAAATTCACAAGTCCTGACCAGTGAGTTGGTGCTGGCAGGTGAACACTGCCTCACTGAGTCATCTCAATATATCAGTGTGATGTTTATTGAGCCCAAGCAACAAACAGTGGGAAGACTGTGGCTTTAGGCCTGGGACGTAGCGTTCACCACATGTTGCATTTAGAGAACACTCAGAGACTCGTCATTAAGAGATTTCTGTCAAACTAAGGGGAAGAGGAAAAGGGAATCTCAAAAAGATCAATTGGCTCTGAAAACAAACATATTAGTAGCTGCAAGAAGGAAACAATCTGGCATTCTACCATGCTAATACAGCTGTCCCTTAGAAATTAATCTCTCTCTTTAAATTACAAGAGCTGATGATTTGAACTATTCTGAGAACACTCTGAAAATAGAGGCTTAAAGGAAACTGTTAATCTGCAGGCAGTGTGGTGGTGCAGGTAGCAGGAAAGCGTGTCTCAGATTTGGCCAAAGTAGGAGAAAACCTTCTGCAGCTATTTCCCCATCCTTTTTCTCTCATATAACTCAGAAACCTTGGGGAAAAGATTTTATGCCAGTATATACTGAAGGAAGATAAAAGGTATTTAGCTAATAATGTTGTCAAAAGAAAGCTTATACCTATGTGATTATCTTTCTTTTAACTGTGTGGCTTGTTTTATCTTGTAAGTGAATTTGCCTCATTTTTTTAATTAAAACTTTGGCTTGTTTTGTAAATCTGAGGCAGATAGTTGGGGCTAATATACAAAAAGGAAAATCCCACTTGTCAAACTGCGTCCAGAGAAGGAAATATGGAGCTTGTCCTATCAAAACAGAACTTGATTTGGATTATAGGATTCGAAGGTTGCAACGGAGGAACTGGAAAATTAAGTCACAAAAGATATATAGCATTATTAGCCACTAAAAAAAAAATTAAATAGAAACATCTTCTCCAACTTCAAAGCAAAGAAGGACATATATTCTTTGCTGTTTGGGCTTGTCTACCTAGGGAATTAAGTCAGCTTGTGAATCTGAAGAGTGCTGGTTCCCTGTGTGGACACCCACTGCTGGCACGTAATGTTATCTTCTCTAGTTCCCTTTCAAAGTGGATTGACATCATGTAATTCATCTGGATTTGTGAATGTTTCAGGTTGTATAAAAAATTTGAACTGGGTAAGATCAGATTCCTACCTTTCAGATAACTGTTGTTCAGAGTAAGCTCCCCTCTTTGTAAAGGGGCCACCAAACTGCTGGACTGTAAATTTACATCCCAGCCTGCTTCACAGTCACTCCAACCTACAGGCAAACCAGCATGAGCATGAGAAATGCTGAAGAGTGGTGAACTGAGAAATGACAATTTTATTTACCCATTCCTGCCCTTGCCATTTTTGGATTTCTTCCTTACTTGATCTCTGTGACATCAGGAGGCTTGGGGCAATGATTCAGATCCTTCAAGTTCTCAGAAACCTTTGAAGTTTTCTGAAAAACTCAGTCGTAAACCCCATTTGATAAGAAGGAATTAATTGTTCCCAGAATCAACATTTCCAGTTAACACCAGTACTCCAAAAGAGAAAGAGACAGCACGTATTTTACCGAAAGCTATGGAAACTGGAACTGAAACAAGACAAGCTTTAGTCAGTAAGATTTTCTGGCTAACAGGTTTTTCTTTTTTGTCTCTACCAATTTGCTTGCTACTGTGTAATTGAAGGTCACTGGTTAAGGAAAATGGTCCTCTTAGCTCATAAGGAGCATCTGCAATTTCATTGCTTTCAGTCTGACTTCAGTGTGTATATTTGGGCAGTACTAACATGGCACCAATTTGCCCTCCTTCTGGTTTTCCATATACACAGGATTGTCAGGCCAGAAATTATGCCACTTTCGGCCTTCAATGAATTTTGCGTGGAGATCTGAGGTTTTTTTGCTACACGTTCTAAATTCAAATCTCTCAGACACTGGGTTCATTCAACTGTGAACCAGCTATTGGCTTGTGCAGCTTGATGGACAGCCTGTATAATTTACATCCAAATGGTTTCACCACCTGTGAATTGCTAGGCTCTCCCCTTTCAACCAGGAAAGTAGTTAAAGGCAGTTGTCATCTGTGAGGAGAAGCTGGCTGCTCCTGGACACAGGACCTTGGCTGCTTCTTGTCACAGTAAATAGCTACAGTACAGCACGGGCTTTCATTGCTGAAGAATCTGAAATGCAGGTGAGGTGAGAGACTGGAACCTCAAGTATAAACTTGGCTGAGGTTGGACAGAGAAACCACTGTGAGAGAGTACAATCTTTTAAAGAATTCAAAGTAATTTAAATTAAATTCAATTTAAATTCTTTTAAAGAAATCAAACAAAGTATTTGGTATAAAAGCAATATCTTTCAGCAGCAGACATCAAGCAATCTGCATGACAATTCTGCGAGTTACATAGATAACATTACAAATACAGTGATTTCAGACACAGATCACTGCTTTTCTCTTTATTTATAGAAAGTTCCTGGCTTTGCCATCTGTCATATCGATGCCATGCTGCTTTGAATTTCTCCAATAGCCTTTCCTTTTCCCACTGAACTGAGTTAAAGCATTTTGTCCACACCTGTAAGAGTGACATGGTTCTTTCCCTCACTAGTTATTTTCATGTCTCTTTTCGTGTGGCTTCTGTTTCTTTTTCCATGCCACTGAGGCCAGCCTCAGCTTACCCATTTCCCCCCAACCACCTCTATGCCTTCATCATTCATAGATCACCCTTCTTGAATGAAGTTTGAAGATTCTTTACTTACTACTCTACCTACCCTCTCTGGGAGCAATGAGTGCTTGATGGGCAGTGTGTGCGATATATATGTAATATATATGTGCATGCATATTATAAAAAATGAATGTACTTCTCTGCCTTCTACTTGCTGTACTTTTAAAAACATTCTAAAATTTCTTAAGTGTGCTGCCTTCCTCAGGTTGTGCAGCACACCCACAAAAAAACCCCCATTTACAACTATATGCAGAAACAATCACATTAAACTAACAAAATCAATAATGAACACCTAATATTTCTTCCCCAAAATGGCTGTCAGAATTTATTTGAAATTCCTTGTACAATGTCAGATCTGCAGCTTCTGGCTTCAAAGGAAGGGAGTGCAGTGGTGCAAGCCAAAAAAAAGGAGGGACCTTCATGAAGTAACACAGAAGGAATATGTAATTTGTGGATGATGGCAAAAGTCACTGGGAAAGCTTGCCATGTCCCTGCAGAAATAGCACATGCTCATGTACTAAATGCTCTGAAGCACCTTTTAGGTAATTTTATTTGTGGCCAGACTTCAGGCATAATAAAGCTTTTGTCCTTTTCTTGGCAGAGAAGGTTGAAAACCAAAAACAGGAGGGGGGAAGAGATAGAAGGAATTTCAAACTCCTCAGGAGAGGCATTCCAGCTGGTGTGGACTGTGCTACATCCTTCCTGGATGCTGCAGTGCATTCCTTTGTTTCCTCTGACCAGACATTTTCTTTTGTTTAGTCCATCAGTGCCCTACAAAGTATGTTGTACCTCCTTGGCAATGTGGAATGCATTGCACAGTCTTTATCTTCCAGCTCTGAAGTTTCCCCAGGTTTACCATTTTTATCATATGCTGCTTTTTGCTCACAGTGTTAAAAGAACTATTAATTATTGCTTTTAATTTCTCTTACTCAGCACTGAGAAGTGAGCTAAATTAAGCTTTGGTGGAAGCCACACTAACTGTCAAGTTCATGCATATTTATTATTCATCACCATAAACGCAGCAGGGTGGCACCCTGAGAGCAACAGCACAGATTCCAGTGCTTCACCCAGCTGGGACCAGGACTTTTAAAGAGATTGCCCAGAGTCAATGATAATTGTCCACAAGGGAGTGCACTGATTTAAAGATTTTGCACCTATCATACTGTGCCTCAGTTAGCACTGTGCTGTATTTCATGCAATGTGAATTTTAAACATTGAACATTTGACTTCTCTGTGTATGTGTGTGTAAGATGCACCTCTTCCCTGAATCCACCTTTATTCATCCCTTCAAAAAGTTATAAACTTCCCTCTCAGCTTTCTTCAAAGCTTGTCCTCTCCCAGTGGGATTTTGCTTTTGAAGCTTACCTGTAACTTTCTAGCCTGTGCCTTTTTTTTTCTTTTCTTTTTTGTTTTTTTTTTTCCATGGAGATCTACATACACTTCCATATTTCTAGAGATACAGGGATTCTTCTGGCTTGCTCTCAGAGCAGGCAATACAACTTTATTCTGTAAGACAAGTTTGCACATTACCATGCTCCTTTTCAATCAGTATTCAAGAATATCACTACTAGGACAAATATTAAAGAAGGAGCCACGGGTCAGTGGTGATGGACCATGAACCAGGCTCCTTTCAGTGAACAAGAAATTAAAGGTTCCTCCCAAGCTTTTAGCAAGAAGCCTATTTTTTAGCAGGCATAAAGCAGGACTTGCTTGATAAATCCATGTATTGCAGGTTATGGTTTCCACTTGATCGTTAGTGAAATTTTCCAGTAAGTATTCCTGCAGCTGCAAGTTCAGTTCCAGAAGATGGAAGCATGGCTTCTTCTGCTCTTGAACTGGCTTTGGACTCAGTAGGCTTGAGAAGTGGAAAATAAAATGAGAGGAAGTTAGTGTTCACCCTATTAAAAAGTATTAACACAGAAAAGTTCAATATACTTTTTCCTATGTAAAAACAGATATTGCAAACAAGAAAGAATAGTAAGAATAATAACTTTAAAGTGCCCTTTTGGTTAAAGAATTCAGTGCTGCTGCTTTTAATTGTTGATGCACAAGGCAAGCTAACATCATTCTGATTTGTTGTGAGAACTTCTCCCTAAAATGTAAAAGCCTTTCTTATCAGACAAAGCCTCTCCCTTCTCTGCTTCTGCCATCTTTTTTCATATTGCTATAAAAAGGCTAACAGTAAATGTCAACGAAAATGAAGGCAATGTGGAAGTACATAGAAACTGCTGCTCCGGTCTTTTTTTTTTCCCTGTGAATTCTTTTAAATAATTTTGATCTGCATCTAGAGCAGTTTATGGAGGCACAAAACAGTGCATGTGGAACAGCAGGCAAGAATGTGGAATGAATACTAATGCACTCAAACACCCTCCCCCAAGCTCTCTAAGCCTGAAAAATCCTTCTGCAGCATAACTACTAGTTCCTGTGGAGCTTGCTTATATCCTCATGGAGGAAAGTCCTTTAGTATTTAATAGAAAATTATTATCTTTTCATACACTTTTTGAGCTGTTAGAATTTAATACAAATTTTATCCTTTCCATATAGTAGCTTGGGAAAAAAACCTCTACAGACTATCGTGAATAAATTCTAAAATGTTTTTAGGGAAGATTTTTCGGGCCAATAATAATTTTTATAGGACCTGCCTGACTACCCCTTGATAGATAAAATATGATTTTTTCACAACAGCAGAATCTTGAACTAAATTGATTTTACACATAGATTTACCAGGACAAATTTTGACTCTTCACTATAAGAGGAGAACAGAAAAGGGCCACCTGTGAAAAGCAGAAGAAAATTGAAAAAATAATAAAACCCCCTTTTTTCCCCCTGAAAAATATATTATAATTTCTGGAAGGCTAAATACTTAAATTATTTAAACCTTTTTGGCAGAAAATGCCACAAAAGTCCTTTCTTTATCTTCTGATTTCAGAGGTCTAATTACGATATGACATATCACTCAGACATGCCAGCTGAAGTCAGCGAGCTGCACAGCACAGAGTTTGGGGCCAGACTGGTATCAGAACATTTTTTTCACTAAACCATTAATTCTGTGAAAGGGGCTATGGGATGTCTGGCCTACAATAGCGGAAAACTGCAGTCAGTGGCATTCCCTTTTCTGCTCCCTCTTCCCCCCATTTCTCTTAAATTGGGGGTTAGTTTTTCCTCCCATTCTGTCTGTATAATGACTTTACATGTTCAGAGTGTAAATATACTTACGTAACCATCTGGAAGGACAAATGTAAATTTCAGCCTAAGTGTGATTTGGATACCTCACTTTCATACGGACTTGAGGAACCCCAAGGACAAAGTGGCTGCTGTTCCTGCTTATATGCAGAGTTTGAAGTTGCAAAGAAACAAAAAACATCACAATTCCATAACTAAAGACAGCAGATTTACTATTATAAACCTTGTGTGGCATGGGCCATTTGCAGGTATTTACTTCCCCGAGGCCATTTCTCCACCAAAGGGTGGGGTGGTCCAGTGTAAGGCTTTTGAATGAGCTGACTTCAGTTCTCTGCTGGGGCATCACCTCACCCATGCACTCCCAGCAAAACATCCACACCAGTCTCCAAGTTATTTTGGCTCTGCAAGAAGAGACGGGATCTGACAGTCTTTCAAAGTGGAGCCTGTCATTTATATTTTTGCCTTTCTAAAAATTCTTTTTTGGGTAAAACCCCACATACTGGTGTTGCTAACAGCTGGATTCTGCAACGAGAAGAGCTACATTGCCTTGGGTAGGTAACTAAGAAGTGGTTCTGACAGGCCTTGGCATTTAGCATGCTGACTGTGACAATGGAAAGATTTATTCAAAACTACTGCATCAATTAGAGTCTGTATTTTATTTCACTGCAATATGCTTCTTGGTGTTTTGCTTTGTAGCTTATTTAGCAAAAAAAGCTCCCTGTTGAATATATCAGCTGACTGTTAAAATGAGTGAAAATCCATGGCTTTCCACAGCAGTACTGCGCAGAAAAGAGAAAACCAAATTAAATCCAGATATGCTGATGAGAAGGGTGAAGGAGATTCATCAGCCACTCTGGCAACAGCGAAAGCCAGACAGTGATAGTTATCTCTTCATCTGCCTTCTCCCTGCCTCCTGGTGGTTGGAGTTGATTCAACAATGGGAGAGGTCAGAATCCAAATTAATGATCTCTTTAATGGAATCTCATTGTCCCACAGTGAAGAGCTGTTTCTTCTTTCCCCTTATCTCCATTTATGTTCAGGCAGCCTCACCGTCTTTACCTTATTTCACCTCTGCATCCCCCACCTTATTCCATCTTCTCTCCAGAAAGGAGGAGGCATAAAGCTATGATGTTGTTTGCTGCTACTACCATATTCACTTTCATTGCAAGTTGTGATATCTCTTTTGGGGCCTATCTTGACTGTTTGCATTTCAGACTTCCCTGTTTTTCATTCATCACAATGGGACTATGACCTCTTGAATGTTTTCCGAATAAATAAGATCTAGGTAAGGTCAAGTATGAGGCAGTGGCACCACACCCATGAAGAGCAAAGTGTCAGGCACTACTTTAAACATCACATCAGAACTGCAGTGTATGGTGCTGTGCTACTCCCTCACCCTTTTTCTGATTAAGCAATAGCCATTAGTAGTGGTCAGAATGGCCGTATCTGTGTTAAGCTGGACTCTGGAGAGACAGATAACAGCACAACAGCTAAGGGCTGTAAGTCTTGCTCAGCAGCTGAGGGCTAGTTGAGCATATGCCAGCCAAAATACAGCTGGTATGCAGATACCACTATAAGTCAATCAAGTTATCCCTTAACTAGTGGACAACCCAGGACTTGTTGAACTCTCCTGCACAGCAGCAGAGTTGTGTGCCAGGATCTCCCCTTGAGTGGGGATGCCTCCCAAGGTTACTCCTCAAGGCTGAGAGAATTCTTATCACATCAGATACCTGGTAGATGAATTGTGAATAGGAGCACTGAAACTTTGAAATCTTAGCTAAGTGATATAAAGTTTTATTGTGTATGTATTATCATTTAGACATAAACCATTGACCAAGTCTGGGACTGAGCCTGAATCCAGCAATACGTGAAAATCTTTGCTAGGAAGGAGTTTAGAATGCAAGGAGATCCTTTCTGAATCTCATGACTTAAGGGAGGGTCTCCTGACAGTCTTGCCTGACACTGTCCTCCATGCAGCACATACCTTGCCATTGAACCTTGTTAAGCCACTGTCCCCTTTAGCACTGAACTTTAGTAACTCATTGTCTTATACCAACAAAATGTATCATTGCTTCTGTCTTGTGAGGGAAGTGCACAACTCCATCTGAGACAAGGTGAGACTAATCATGTGAGGGTCCCCCATACTCCAGCTGGTTTCATGGTATTAAAGGCCTCATTCCTGTGATATGTAAGTACATGTGCATCTCTAAATGTGTCATGGCCCACTGCTTTGAATAGGATTACTCATGCTATGATGCACCTTCCTGAACTGGAGCTTCAGTACTGAGTTGAATAGCAGAGAAAAACGCTTTTGAAATCCATTGAAAAAGTGCTATTTCAAACCCCATGTAAGTTGTAGGCTAGTCTGAACAGCTACGTTATTTCTCTAAAAAAATATACAGCCATCTTGGCAGAGCTCACTTGTTATTGAATTTGTTTTTATATGACAAGCTACAGGAAATGTAATAATACCTCATATTTTTCTTTTTTATGGAAACTATGTGAAAATACTTGAAGTTAACAAATGCTAACAACCTTTAGTAGTCTTCAAAGCACAACTAGAAAATTAACTTTTTTCTTTATGATGGTCCTATTTAAAAATCACAGACAGACACAACTTCTTTCCCTCTGAAAAAATGGAAAACCTTTTTAAGTAGTGCATATCAATGAAAGAAAATGCAAGTAGATACAGATCAAACAGCACCAATATGAAAGTAGTTATAGCTCAAATAACATTTTTGTTTTACTGCCAACCCTTGTGGCCGTCCTTTGCTTTCTCAGATGTTGAATAGTTGCTTGGGGCAAACTTTGGGAATTGTGTGCATTTGCCCACCATTGCATTTGTCCCAATGACTTTTCTGTGAAACCACAGTTTGTGGTACCTCCTAAGGGTATTCACAGTGAAAACTTTGTGCATCATTTTAGGGGTGTTGAAATTACTGAAATGCTGTAAGTAAGAGACATACAGGAATTTCCCTCACCAGCAGGAGATGAAGTAAACAAGTAAGAAAATTCAATTTCATCATAAACCCATTGGGGGTTGGGTCACCAGGTCAAGCAGTATAGAAAGAATAGCTTGGTTTCCATGTTCATTAAATAGTATTCCTCTCTGCTGAAACTGCAAGCAAGAATGCTAATTAGTGCTTTCCACTCTCCATTGGACTGACACTGTGAGATGTCTAAATACTTGTCTGACTAAAAAGCCGTAGCTTCTTGTGACCTAACTGATTTCTGAAGCAATTATTTAGAAGTAAAAAATTCTGCTTTCCTTTTTCAAAACCACTTTCTCCACCTTAAGGTGTTCTAATTTTGTAGAAACTGCACAATTAATTCTTCCAAAACCCCCAATCACTTATTGCTACAATATTGTATTGATGTTACTCAAAGGATCACATGACAGCTGTAACATTTTGCACTGAAACTATTGGCTAGATTAATGGTATTGGCCACATTAACGAACCCCAGAGCTGGAGAGATCATTTTGCTTAGCAAACCTGGTTGCTTGTACAGCACAGATGATGCAAATACTTTGTGGTCACTTACAGAAGATCACAGAATCATAAAATAGTTTGGGTTGGAAGGGACCTTTAAAGGTCATCTAGTTCTGTCCCCACATGTGGAAATCACAGAATACTTAAGGTTGGAAGGGAACACTGGAGATCATCCAGTCCAACCTGCCAAGGCAGGGTCACTTAGAGTGGGTGACACAGGAACTCTCCCAGGTGGGTTTTGAATGTCTCCAGAGAGGAAAACACCATGATCTCCCCGGGCAGCCTTTCCATTGCCCTGCCACCCTCAGTAACAAGTTCTTCCTCATATTGAGGTGGAACTGCTTGTGTTTTAGTTTATGGCCATAGGTCCTTGTCCATTTTGAATGCATCCCATTTTGATTGTAAGATCACTCCCTGAGTTGCTGTTCCACTCATTAATTACAAACAGCACCAAAAAAGTGTGGTTTATCTTGTATGTTTAAATTGTATGTGTACACAGAACATCAGCTTATCTTTTATGTCATGCAGTTCACAGAACACCATTCCGCTACCTCAGTATTGAGTCCAGCAGCTTTTGTCCCCTTTTTCCAAGGAGACAGCTTTGTCTGTATTCAAAGACACAAAAGAAGTGGGGAATACACCAATATTGCTGTTTTGTTCTCATGGTTAACCACCACCAAAATAATTTCCCTACTGTTTATTTTTGGTATCTTCTGATTTAAATTATGTAGACAGTTCTTCCTGATGTCATTTGGAACAACTCAAGCCTCAGTCCAACACCTATTTAAATCAAGGGAAACATTCCTATTGATTACAAAGAATATTGAACCAAGCTCTGAATTATATATAACACTTTCTGTGGTTTATGAGATGAATGTTAAAGAAAGTCTCTCTTAATCTTCTAGCAGAAAGAGAATATGGATGATAGAGAGAATGCTGCCCTCTCATGGTTTTATGGATAAATATGATCTTATAATATATAAAAAATACAAAAATAATATTTTAGCTCACTACATGCTGATCTGTTCTCTTTTATGTTGTAATGCACTGAAAGGCATACTTGCAACAGGTATCACTCCTGCCACAAAAAATGCTATAAAAGCACTGAAAACATAGCCCATTAATTGCAGACATGGAAGTATGAAGCTCAAGGAGAAAGGATGATGCAAGATGCAAGTTTAGTATCACTTTCTTTCAATCAATTTTTTAAGCTCATCCATTCCCCAGAGAAACTGTTCCACACACCATGCTTTCCCTGCTGGAGAAGTCCTGGGTGCCACTGTGCAAGAGGTACAGAAAATGTTTTTCTAGTTTCAGAGCAAGTCAGTTCCAAATTAGTGGGATCTTTTTCCTCTCCAAATGAGTAATTGACTGAGCATGCATAAAGGAATAGAAACAGGTGCAAAATGACTGAGAGGAAGTCAGGCTTCCTACACATCCTTTGTAGCTGTCGAACAGTATGGAGCACATCCAGCACACCCAGCATACCCAGTGCATGTGATGCCTGAAGTGGCCACCTAAAAAAACAGAGATTAGACAGGAATAAGGGAATAAAGGTAGGTATTTATTTGAAGGGCCTTATAAATACCATGGGCAGGCCAAAGGCTCCTCCCAAGATGGACCCCGAGTCATGAGTTCTTCACACTTTTATAAAAGTTTGGTTCATTTGCATATCAGGGTTAATTCTGCAGTGAAAACCTCAGTTAATGATGTCATTTTCCCCAAGTTTACCCCCCCTTCTAAGATTTTGGTGTACACATTTTGGGCCTAGGACAATCTGGGTGTCCTTGGACCGCAAACTTAGAGAGGCTTGTTATGTCTAACTAGCATGAGGGAACAGAAGTTAACAGGCTACAAGAAACTTCAGAGATACACACTAGGCAGTACAGGATTTGAAAAATATAAAAGTTAAAACTTAAGGTATCACATGCAGGACCCAGGGCAGCTGCTGAACCAAATTAAAGATCAGAGCTGGGGTTGGTCTTGTGTGCCCTCTGTGCACACTCTCTCCCCAGTTGATAATGACCTTTATTGTCTTCATGACCAGTTGGAAATTCATCATGAAAAACATTGCATTAAATGAGAAGACACTCTGTGGTGATTTTCCTGGGAAAAGACTCCTGCAGGCTGTTCAAAGCAGATTTGTATTTTTTTGTGAGAACTTGATATCGTACTGCATAACCTCAGACCATGAGCTCAATCACATCTCACATTCTGTGGAATCCTTCATATGCAAAACTATGAAAGAAACCACATCAAGATGTGCAGACCACTGAAATCTTCAAATAAACATTACCCACATGTATCTATCACTTCTGTACTAGGGATAACAAAATTCCATTTTGACTAACTGCTAAACTATGTTGAATTGGAAAAAAAAATGCATGAAATAACTAGTTGTATTTAAACAAATCATAGGCTAGAATAGACCATTAGGTCATGTAGCCTTGTCTCCTGCATAACAAGAATTTTCCCTGATTACTGCCAATACGTTTTGTTCGACTCTAACAAAATACTCCAGGAAAGCACTGATGTGAAAATGTCAAGAAAGATAATTCCTTTCTTCCTTTGTCAGTTTGTGAAGGTTAAATCTCTGTCAAGAGTTTGAGTATTTCTCCTTCACTTCTCACTGAAAGATATCTGTCTGTCAGTCATCATTTTATAGCCTCATTGACAAAGTATATCTTAATTTAATAGATGGATCTTCCAAATAGTTGTTATTCAGAGGGGTTTTTTTAATGGAAACTTTCTTAAAAAAAAAAAGGATTTGTCTCCACAATGGTATTTTTAATAGTTTTGGGTGTAGTCATGACAATATAATGTAAAATAAACTTTTGTTCCCACATGGGGTGGTAAACCCCTGAAGTTATTGCACTCAAAGGGGAAATTCACTCTGGGAGTAATATGGCTTACCCATTTTTTCAAAATTGGACTGGGATGTTTTGGTCTGGCCGTACTAAAGGTAAAAAATTACTTGGAAACCAAGTATGAATATTCAACACATTTCAAATTGTGTTTCAAATTTGTTTTGGGTCAGGTTATAATACTGTAATAGGGTGAATGGCAGCAGAGTAATTCTGATTTCCAGTTGGTCTCAGGGAAGAAAGCCTGTCATATCTATCAGTCAATCAGATATATCCCTCTGAGCACAGACTGGATTTTACTTCTCCTGAGTGTCCTAGAGAAAGTCAGAGTCCAGGCTTCCCCAGCTACTCATCTCTGTTTCTCCATGGTGCATGTTGCATGTCATGGTAAGCAATTTTAAAATGTCAGAATAAAGTTAGGATAAAAATGTACTGTAAATATTTTTTACTCTTCCATTTCTCTGTAGCAGATTTCTGAGTATCAAGAGTCAGCTCACACATAGAATCATATTAAAAAATCACTTGAACATATCTCTTTGTCTCTTCCCAAAGTAATTCCATCAGAAAAACACGGGAGAAGAGAAGCTTATGACAATTAATTTTGCCATATGGACCAAATAAGAGGGTAAATATCTGCTTGATACATGCCTACACAAGAGGACAATTCAGACAGCTAAGCAAGCACACCTTTCCAATTCTTCTCAAAAGACTCGTGGAATAAGTGTCTGGCAAGATTATCTGGTAAGGTCCACTTTGGGGACACTATCACAAACCTCAAATTTCCATTCCACTAAGAGATCCGATGCTGGCAAACAGAAAGAGATGCACCTATAGGAAATCCACAGATCCAAAGTGAAATACTCAAAGATTTGCATCCTCTCTGATTCATATAATGGTGTAAGAGGCTTTTGTCTTATTCAGATACACATCTTGCTAACAAGGATATCCTGCCTGTTACCCATATACTCTGGGTTGAAGTTATAAATGTTTCCCTACTAGAGAGCTACATTGAAATACAACCACTTCGTATTTATTATACTACACTGAAAATGCATATAAGCAATGGTTCAAGTTAAATAATGTTTGTCAAAATCTACCCTGGCATTTTGATTCACCCAGTCTGCTGGTACATGTTCTTTCTTCCTCTCTGCAGCGATGCTAAATATAGCAAGGCGTATTTTATATGTTCAGGATTGGAAAGCATTTAATTCATTACATCATACATCTTCAGAATCTTAACCAGAAATATACCTTGCCAAATATGTATATTTAGCCAGTGGCTAAACCTAATGTTACAGAAAACAGCTTCAGAAGGCTGTGCAATCCTAGGAAATTATATGCAAGCTCTGTAGCCTGAAGCTTTAGAGAAGTGGCTTATGGACAACACTACAGACTCTCCAGCTTCCAGGATTAGGTGTAGCCAGGCATGACAGCCATTACCATAACCCAAGCTGATAGGGAGAATAAATGATCTTGCTCCAGAAGGTATTTTCAGTCTGTATTGTCACAGGCCAATAAAGTTTTGGGTCTGTTGCTCCAGAGGAAACAGAGCTCCGCCTGAAGGGGCTGAAGGGTACATACCATAGAACCATCCACCAGTGCATGTGAATGAAAGATAAAAGGAATGAAGAATGAAAAATGGCATTTAATCATAGTTGTCTTTGGGTCCACTGAGCCCAAATTTTTTGTCACTGTTGAGCATGGTCAAGTGCCAGAGAGAATTACAGAATCGTAGAATCATTTGGGTTGGAAATAAACCTCCAAGATTATTGAGCTCAACCGTTGACTGACCACCACCATGTTAACTAGACCATGGCACTGAGTGCCACATCCAGTCATTTCTTGAATGCCTCCAGGGATAGTGACTCCACCACCTCCCTGGGCAGTCCATTCCAGGGTTTAAGAACCCTTTCTGCTAAGAAATTCTTCCTGATTGAGGCACTCTCACTGTAATTCAGAATTGCTGCTTTTCTCTGTGGAAATCTGCTTTCTGAAATAGCTGTACAGTGAAAACAGCTCCAGACCTACAAAACAGAGATTCACCTTCTGCTTTATACATGTTTTGCATTAGCTGTGCCTTGGGGTTGTTTCTTTATCCATACCTCATCCTGCCTTATTAGTATGGATAAAGGAGCTGATGACTACAAAGATTACAAGGTTTTTATTCAGAATCCCCCAAGGGGCATTTTGAGCATTTTGTAGCTATTTATCTACCCAAAACAGAAAGCAAATGGACAAATGAAAGAGAGGTGAATGAAGCATTATGCAAAGAAAGAATTGAAAGAACTGGGATGGCTTAGTCTGAAGAAAGGGACCTTCTAAAAGAGTAACGGCAAAATTAGCCATTCTCCACCCATACTGAGCACAGAAGAGAAAGAAATGAACTTAAAAGACAGTTGTCTTTTAAGAGACAGAGAGTTGTAGGCTGCACCCTGGAAATACTTTCTGGTTGGAAGACTGTTGAATACTGGCAGAGGCTGTGTGAAAAAACTATGCCTTCAGTGTCACTAGGATTGTATAAATAGAGGTTATAAAAACCTTTGTCAGCTACAGCTGATTTTATCTGGAGACAGCAGAAGGTCTTCACTGGCTTCTCAGGGTCCTTTCTAGGGAACTGCCACAGTCCTGAATAAACTCTTCAACTTCTGCTCCCCTTTTACTGACACTGAAATCACAAGAGCTGCAAGTTATGAAAGCCTTGGGGAAGAACCAGGCAATATTTCTGAAAGGCTTAGGGAGAGGCTTTCCAACACCCCTGAAGACTTTTGGCCCACTACACCCATTGTCACCACAGAGGGAGCATTAGCAGAGGTGAAGGGATGAAGCCATGTGATTAGAGGACATTTTCTGTTGGGTGTTTTTACAAGTAGACAGGAAACCAAATTAACAAACTCTTGGCAGAGTTATGAGGCAAGAGCTTTGTGTTTATTGTTCATAAGGAGGTATTGCTGTTTTCTATCACTAAGCCCGCATGCCCAGTTCCAGCAGTCTCCTATAAATTATTGGACTTTGTGGCAAGTGTTGTGCATTTGGGGCACATCAGGAGGCAACACAGACTGCAAGAGCTTGAGCTGGGAATGTTGGTTTCAAAAGAAGATCTGCCCAGGACCTATCCAAACCTGTCCATTGTTTTTGCCAGGAACACCAAGAAGAAGGCTTACAGACAGAAAATCACTTTCTCCTAATACTGGCCACAGGTCTTTTTTCAGAATACTGAGAAAAACAATACCTCCTAGTAGAGCCACCTTTCCTACCTCCCTGATGGTCCTTACCTTCCAGGTCTAAGAAGAAGCAAGTAGGTGCAAAATGTGTCTGAAATGTTTGATTAGGTATAGGGGAAGTAGCAAAGCTCAGATTTTCAGGGAGCTTAAAGTGCAGGGCTGAGTTTGATATCTATTCTGTACAAGAAAGTGGGGGAGGTATTCACACCAACCAGCTGAGGAAACACAGGGAAATACACCTGTGGACTCTTTTATCACCATAAAATGAATGTGCTTAAATCCTCTGAGCAGATTTGCAATGGCAGGGGAGAATCTTCTAATAAGACCCTTTGATCAGGGGAGACCTTGAGAGAAACCCAGATGTACGTGTGGAACAAGTCTTTCCCCTGGCTGCAGGATTCCCTTCCAGGGAATCAGAAAGCAAGTTCGAGGATGGCTGAGGCTTTTTAATACACCACAGTACTTTTATCTAAGCAAGGCACATCCTCTGCCCATCCCACAGGCACTATCAGGTACTGTTTTCCGGAAGTCATGTAGTGTCAGTCATTCTTAGTACCCAGTCAGTTTTTCTCATGAGCCTTTTCCAAGTACTTTAAAGCAAGACTCAGCCTTTTGTTGCAGTCTGACGTGTTTTCCAACCATTTCTAGGATTTATCTGGTGTGCTTCAGACGTGCTGTAGGCTCTGCTCCAAATCATGTTTCAAGGACCATTTGTTTTAGTCATTTCTGGGTTAGTCTGTACCTCCCAGCACAGCCTAGTCCAGGCACTTGCTCTCCCATCACAAAAGTGACTCTGCCAAGACACTGTCTTCTCCACCCCTTCTCTCTTGGGTGAACTCACTGTCCCCAAATAATTTAATCTTGCAACTTGGCTGTAGCTGCCTCTTCCAATGAAACTAAAGCCACTGGCAATCAAACCTTCATTCCTGAGAGAAATACCAAGAACAATCCATCGGTCTGTTTCTTGATCTTTTGAGGCTGTTTCTTCCAGTCAGACACAGAAGATAGAAGAAAATGTGTTCTTCAGTCACAGGAAATTCAGGGGGCAGGCTTGAGCAAAGGGGGAGTAGCTCCAGAAGAGAAACAATAAAATATAAAATAATGAAATTAAATTAAATTTTAAAAAAAAAGTTCAGTGTCAGAATCTGAGTGGTATTTATGGCTATACAGGAAAATATGAGCATCTATGAGGTTTCAATGTTTTTTGAGAGCAATAAAGCTAACATGGATCTAGTCCAATCTCTAAAATTCTGCCACAGCATGTTATTTCTAATTCTTGAAGATTAAAGCAGCCTCTGGCTCTCCCTCAGTGACCCAATAGGTATTGCAGGCTGCCAGAAAATAAACAAGCTGTATTAATTGCCCTCTGTGGTGGTCTGTCTTCCAGGAATGGTTGGCACTATCTCTGTAGTCATTGCAAGTTCTTGCCAATGGCTAGGACTAAGAAGTAGATGGGTAATTGTGACCCCTTTTTTCTGGTTTCCTATATTCACCACAGGTATATCACACCACAGTGAATTTCGTATTAAAGACAATGACAATGCATAATATCAAAAGTTTCTCTTCAGGCACTCGTTATCTACAAGAAAAGTATTGGAAAAAATAACCCAAGGTTAAACTTTGTTAGTAACTGGTGTGGATTTAAATTCATTTAACAGCGGAATTCACACTTGAATCGCGACAGCATTTTCCTTTCCTGGGCAAAGTTTTGACTGCTGACAGGGTTTTCCAGTAAAGAAACTCAAGGGACCTTCAGTCATTCCAGTTGAAGACTCTCTTAATTGTGAATCAACTACTTAGAACTGCATTCCATGGAACTATGGAACTGGAGAGAAAAAATAAACACAAACAATGCATTCCACTCTATTTTAAGAGGTTTGCTGTTTTCCTTTAAAAAAAATTTTTAATCAGTGCAGATATTAGCTCAGATGCACATTCTCAGCTTTCCCAGTGTTCTCTACAACACATCCCTTACAGGAAAACCCTAATGAGGTCTTAGATTCAGACTGTGTTATGCTTGTGCTCTTTCCAGTACTCAGAGGAAAAAACACATTGCCAGAGTTCCTTCAGTGTTTATATCTTGGAGGCAATACCTGGTGTGTGAGATCACTGCACACACCCAGGCTTTTTGCTTTGAGACAATTCTTGTAAATCACAATAAAGACAATATGTTTTGCAAAATGCATTGTTTCCAGGACCAACAGTTACAACTGTTCACATTTTGGTTCATACTTTATCCATGTTTTGATCTGTGGATAAAGTGCCAAGAGGATTCATCAGGTGGTGTGGAATATTGATGTAATTTTCTGGTGACAGAAGAAGGGAGGCTTGCGAATGAGACCTGACAGCTCTGGGAGATGCTGTGGGTAAAAGGAAGAATACAAATCAGAGTATTAAATTTCCACTGCATTTTATTTAAAAGAAAAAAGACTGCTGAGACATGTAAGCTGCTAATCATTACTGACTACAGGACATGCAAACATATAAACCCACTTCTTTGCATGAGATTAAAAAAAAGGTGCTGCATTTTTCCAGTGTAATTGACAAAGCTGAGTAAATAACTCAGTGTACAGTACACTCAGGAATCTGGTGCTCAGTAGATTCTGTGAGAACAAGCAGCATTATGTTATTATATTCCACTTATGAGATACCAGTATACTCTGGGAAAAAGTGAATCAGGCCCTGTCCCCGGGAATTTCCGCCTGACAATATTTAATAGCTGCCTGAGGGGGTCAACAGGGGACAAGAGATCTGGTCAGCTCATTTCCTGGTCCTTAGGTGCTAGTTCAGGCTGTACTAGTTTCTTGTCATTACCAGTGGACCTAGGATTTGAACAGAGGGAAATGTAGTGCTCATGAGTTACGTACACAGTCTCCTTGCTTTTTGGAAGTACGTCTTTTCCCTGATTCAAGGATGGAGACCAGTGCTCTAAGCAGAGACAAGAAGAAAAGGAGGAAGTCATTCCAGTCTCAGCAGGAGCTGCTGCCTCGTACAAACACAGCAAACACATACACAGTGTCTAGCAGGAAAATTTTATGGTTTAAGAGCCAAGCCTTTGAAGTAAACACAAATCCCTTGCAGCAAAAGTGAGAAGAATTTTAGTGTTCAGCACAGGAAATATTTTATGCTTTTTTCCTTAGTGGAAGCAGCACAAAGAATAATTCATACTGAATTGAAGTTTTGTGGTGTCTCAACTTTGTTTAAAACAATTTTGAGAGTCCAACTCTACAGAGTCTGGTAAAAAATCTATTTTTTCAATCATTTGCTGACACAGTGTGGTCTCCTTTGAAGGATGCAGAGCAGCCAGAGCAGTCAAAGAGCAATTTCCTTTAAGACAAGAACAGGTTTGATTTTTTTCTTGAAAGGCCTCATCTCTTTCTCATTGAAATACAGAACATTCTTACTCACTCAGATGAATTCTGGGCCTCAGAAGTCCTGTAAATAGTTTTGTGTTTTAATAGCTAAACAAGGTGAGTGGATATCTCAGGATGGGAAGTGGAGGGGCAGGTACAGATCTCCACTCCTGTGACCAGTGACAGGACCTGAGGAAATGGCCTGAAGCAGGGTCTGGAGAGGTTTACATTGAGTATCAGGAAAAGGTTCTTCACCCAGAGGGTGGTTGGGCAGGAACAGGCTCCCCAGGGAAGTGGTCACAGCACCAAGGCTGCCAGAGTTCAAGAAGTGTTTGGACAATGCTCTCAGGCACATGGTGTGACTCATGGAGTGTCCTGTGCAGGGCCAGGAGTTGGGCTTGATGATCCTGATGGGTCCCTTCAAACTGAGCACATTCTATGATTCTGTGATACAACAATTCACACATTCACTGACAAACCTCCTTTTCAATGAAAAAAGACTCCTAAAATGCTATCAAATTGATGATTTTGACTCCAAATGATGCAGGAAAACTGCATCTAATCCAAATATGCATGTGTGGCTGGATCAGCACATTCAGTTACTACTTCTGTTCTCAAGAACCACTTTGTTGTCTGAGCTCAGCCTTCAGAAGACATTCTCCTTCCTAGGGCTGTTTGGGATTCATACAAAAGGAAAATGCAGCTTGATAAATTGAGTGTGCTCACAACACAAGTAGAGTGCACTGAGACCTGAGCCACGGCCACCTTCATTTAAAGATGGTGGGAAGAAGCCAGCTACAGAGTAACTCCAAGGTTATGGTACTGGCTCAAGTAGGAGAGCTGGCATATGGACCTTCTAGGATGACAGAGCCCAAGTCCACGGATTTTGCTTCACAGGACAGAGCCTAACCATCAAGCTGGGAGAAAAGAGTACACTATTCCTTCTCACTGAAATCAGGACACTCTGTAACTTGAATTTGAGGTCCATGAGTTCAGAGAGACAGCAGTGAGCACACCTGGAGTTGGTAGCTCAGCAGTATGGGAGCTCTACTTCTAAGGCAGGGCTTAGATTTCAGGTATTCAGTATCAACACACTCAAACTTTTGTTGTCTTTTGACCTTTTACCTCATGAAAGAGAGGGAATCTTCAGTAGTGCTGCTTCTTTGTACCAGAGACCAAAGTGCTCACTGAGCAAAACTGGACTGAAGTGAAGAGACGTTGCAAAGCTTTAAATGAAATATAGTTAGGCTCATAAAATTACTCTTTACCCTCAGAAAGTTTCCTTTCCATCTCCTCCCCACAAAAAGACTTACATTTCCTTTTACTTTTGTTGGGGGTGCTTACAAAAGTCTTAGTGATGGCTGCAGACCACCTATGTGATTTTCCTGCCCTGAGTAATTTCAAAAAAGCCACAAAACTAAGTCACCACGAAGTGTCTATGAATATAAACACATAAAATTCATGGAAGCATTGTTCACTCACCATATAACATAGCCAAGCATTCCTTCCTGTTATTGCCATCCTATTGTTGGGAAAATGCCCAGTCCTGCTCATTCTTACAACTCAGCAGGTTCTTTTAAGCCAAAAGTGTGTTTCAATGAGAGATGAGCTGGCAAATTCACTTTTAAGTTTTTATTAAATGATTTCATGTGACCTTGGCAACAAAATGCCTTTTAAATCATTTCATATGACTATGATGATCAATGCAGAACCAAGATTTGCAGACAGTGAGTTGGTAGAAATTGCTGAACCTAAGGTTGAAACAAAGACTCTCATTCTTCCATGGAGAAAAAAAAAGGATACTCCTTTGCCATCCCTCTGTTTTTTCTATAAACTTTTCCATTTGTGCTGTGCTGTTTGTGTCTTCAGCACTGGTGATGAGTTAAATTCAACAGACAACAACAACAACATCCTGAAATTTAAAGCAATATTTTATTTTGGTTTAAGTCTACTGAAGTAGATAGTATTAAAGGTGAATGGATGGAAACGGGTGTAATATGCTGTCTTGGGGTGTCACCCAAGACCCATATGCTGAAGAATCAACTCCTTTGAAAGCAGTGAAAACACAGAAGTTGCCATTAGAAGCACTTTGGCAGCAGGCTGAAAGGAGGGAGACACGCAGAACAAATGGAGAGCTCATCAGAGGCTGACTGCAGCAAGCCAAGCAGATAGACTGGTTGGGGGTATTTCCACATCCAGCTCCAGAACTTCAGTCATTCAAGTTACCAAAAGAGTGACTTTTTTGAAGTTGTATCCATTTTGCTAAAGTATCAGCAAGCCAAGCTAAATTAGCAGATGTTACCAGGAAGAAAGTAAATTACGTCCCCATTATATCAGCTCAGCTAACAAACCACTTGATACAAACTGCCTTCACAAAAATGTGACACCACTTCTGCTATACAGCTTTAACTAGAACCACTGTAACTGCTTCATTTGACTTTGCATGAATAGTTTCTCATTGTGCCAGTGTTCACAGTACCACATTGCGATTTCCAACAAGACAGCAGTGACAGGGTTCTTTCTAGTTTTTGGGGATGTTTCAAAGTGGGGAGTAGAGAGGAATTGTTTTGCACTGCCAAGACAGAATGTGACTTTGGATCTTGGCAGTGAGAAATAGCATACAGGTTTGGGTGACCTACAAGTAAAAATCTGCTTTTTGGCATCAAGTTTATTCAATTTACTGGTCATTCAATAAAGAATTAGAATCTAATTAGAATTTATTATTCTAATTATTAGAATCTATTCTAATTAGAATAGAAAGATAAAGATTAGAATCACTAACTCCTTCCTCAGTTAGTTCCTCTTAACAGAGTCTGTTGTTTCTCAGTTTACATATAAAGCAAGCTTTCATGCTAGAACTGATATGGCTTATTTCAGTTTCACACTGTTGCATTTCCCAGGGCTAAGCTAGGGACTCCAGGGAGTCCAGCAATAGCTCTCCTTCAGCAGTGAGAGTAAGAGAAGGCTTGGAAGTATCCATCAAAAGAGAATTCAGTGATGACAAACATAAAGGGATCCATTATCTGCTTTCCTGTATATATTACAGACCTTGGACCTCCCTGGTTTTCAAGATCAGGGATATTAAATGTGTGGCAGGATATGAGGCCATAAGTACTACTCAAATTCTCCATGTAGCAATGAAGTAGGGCTGAGACAGTACCAAATTTTATGCTGGCTTCCTGGGCAGGTGTGCTTTTCACCCTGCCTAAGGGACATAACATTTCCTTAACTCCCAACAATTGTGGAATGCATTGCTAACCTCACCACAGCCTGCCACAAGTGCAAACAGCAACCTACGGCAGCATGACAAACCTACCTCCGTGTCCAGCTTTGAGCTGCCTTCTCCTTCCAGCCACATGCATCCTGGCAATCATTCAGTCCCTTACTGTCCCTCACCTGCTTTTTGTGAAAACAATGTAATTTCCATTACTGGCATCCAAACCCCAATGTTACAAATATAAAAATCAGACGGCTATTCCCTCTTTCTTTATGGGATTTTCCAAGATTGTCTTGGTTATATTTAGTATTCATGTGTAATGAGTCAGAGTGTCCACCTGTGGTCTCCATAAACCAATTTTGTAAATAGCATTGACTGATGTGACTCAAAAAAAAAAAAAAAAAAAAAGGCCAGTTTCTGTTTTCCAGTTTTAGTCTGAATTCAAACACTGTTTGCAGTTCCAAGAACTCTGTGGGTTTCATGCTCTGGGTCAGTGGGTGGGGAATACTGGAAAAGGCACACTCCATCCTGTCCCCTCATTCTGGTGGGCTGTAGGTCTGCAGAAAGAGGACTTTATTTTATAGCACAGCAAACAACCTTTTTGTTTAGCAACTGTTTAATATGGGACCTGTAGAAGAGGCCCTGGCATACATATCTTCCTGTGTCCCTTTCTCACTTGGATGCTGCTTTTGAAAAACATTGAATTTTTACCCAGCACAAATGAATGCAGAAAATGAGCTGAGGTCTGTTTTTGTAGGTGCTGAAAAGCATGGAAGGATGTAAGTCTGACTGACATTCTGTAACACTTTGAAGAATATGGGAGAACAACTTCAGTGTTCTAAGCTCAATTTAGCCTCATCTTGATAGAGGTGGCCACATTGTGAAGTGCACCTAAACTTCTTCGTTTGGACTGAAGTCACTTGTGTGTGGTGTGAAGTCCTTTGGGGCTGCAACAGAATCATAGGATTGTTAAGGTTGGAAATGACCTCTAAAACCATGGAGCCCAACTGTTAACCCAGCCCCACTGTTTCCATCGCTAAGCCCTGTACCCAAGTGCCACATCCACACACCTTTTGAAAACTTCCAGGGATGGTGATTTCACCACCTCCCTGGGCAGTCCATTCAAATGCCTGACCACCCTTTCAGTAAAAAAATTTTCCCCAATATCCAATTTAAACCTCCCTGAGTGCCACTTGAGGCCATTTTCTCTTGTCCAGTCAGTTATTACCTGGGAGAAGAGACCAATCCCCACCTGGCTACAGCCTCCTTTTAGAGAGTTGTGGAGAACAACAAGGTCTCCCCTGAGCCTCCTTTTCTGCAGGCTAAACACCCCCAGCTCCTTCAGCTGCTTCTCCTCAGATTTCTGCTCCAGACCCTTCACCAGTTCCAATGCCCTTCTCTGGACACGTTGCCCTTCTTTGGACAGCACTTGCTCTTGGTTTTTGAAGAGCTGGGCTGTGGGTCTGAAATGTTCCTGTATGAACTGAGAGGCCTTTTTGGTGCAAGAGAGAAGTTTTGGACAGACAGTGAAAGACTAACAGCAAAGAAGAGGAGGCAGCTTGTATCCTGTTATTAACTGAAGAGTTGTGTTAGTTGAAGTTTAGATTAACCTCTCTGACAGATCAGTATCTCAAGTTAAAAGCACCATCATGCATAATGTAGACATATATAGATTTGGGTTTAAAGTCAACTATAAAAGGATAACTGAAATCAGGTCTGCAATGATGACAAGCCCCATCTCCAGAAAAGATATACCTGAAATATACCTGAAACTTAGGTTTCAATTTAAAATTTGGCATTTCTTAAGACATTCTTAAGTCTTAAGTTCTTATATTAAAATCTTTAATCTGCTTCCTTTGTAATTGCACAAAACGAGCAACTCGACAGTTGTTCTGTAGTTGCTAAAGGACACTATAAACCCATTTCAGATTAAGGTGTTAAAAGGACACATATAAGTGCACAGATACATGCTCTAGAAGGCTGTATATACTCAAAAATAACCAAGGAAATCAAGCAAAAGGACATTCTTGCTGAGTGTTTAAACAGTCAGTTGACTTTAGTGGAAGTTTTGGCAAAAGCTAAAGGCAGGCTGGCCTCTTCTTAAATGACTGAATGAAATAATTGATGATTATGGCAGTATTTGCTGTGTTTCTTTTAGTTTCTGCATTAAGTGCATTGTGCTCAGAGCTTAGAAATAGACCCCTAACTTACAACATGTGTATTAAAAGGTCCATTAAGACTCATAGAGCTTTTGAACCCGCTCTGAGCTGCAATCTTTATAACACTACTTATTTTCCTTCACCACACTTTTATGAAATTTACAGTTAGCGTGTTTTCATTATGAAAGTCAAGAAATATGGTACCTTGAAGGACTTTTACATTAATGATTCAGAAACACTTGAATCTGGAGCTCAAAGCAAACTTCAAGGCTTTCAAAACCACATAGGTGGGAATGTGTAATACAATAAAGGCAATATCTGCATGACTCTTTGCCAACTGAAACCACCAAGCACCACACAGATATATTAGGACATGATTTTACCAGGTGCTGACGTGTCTTGTGAGTCATTGTGTACTCTCAGCTCTTTGAAATCAACAGAATCAAGTCAAAAAACACCCAGGACTTACTGAGATCAGGTTTCTTACAGATCAGTAAAACAGCGTTTTCTGCTATATTCTTTGAATAGAAGAACAAATGCCAAAGCATCCACTTGCAGACATCAAAATTACTAAAATTACCAGGGAACCAGCATTTCTCATCTCATAATGAATGCAAAGCAAGCAGCTGAGCTGGCAGATAACATGAAGCATGTTAACTTGGAGTTACAGAAGCATTTGATAGCAAGGCAATGGCTAAAGTTTTATCAGCATTTCTATTATAAGCCACCATAAAAACCTACTGAAACCAGATATTTGGTGTGTGCTTTCTGAGCCTCAGACTCATTCTAATGTTTGCATTTGATTAAGTAGTTTCCACTGAAAAGAAATCAAATCAGTTATAATAACTGGCATTCTAGATAGCAATTCAACTGAAGTTTAGGAGAATTAAATTTATTTGTACTTCTATTACCTTGCAAACTTTGGTCTTTAACATTAATTGCAATGCTTATTATTCCATAACTGTAAGAAAGAGATTTCTTATTTTAAAAATAACCTGAAGAGTAGAGCAATTGCTCATTCTTTATGAATTAGTGCTAAGTGTTCCAGATGAAGGTACGTGTGATTGACAATTTCATCTTAGTGTTAATATGCACTAGAAATAAAATATAAGAACTGATTTAAGTCCATTATGTCTTCTGTGTGGGAATGGTGTCTTCTGCCTATTGTACTTTGAGCTTTTTGGTGTCTGTGATGCTATGTCAAGATCATTTGCTGCCTAGCACAAATTTCCAGTCTTCCTCAGACTAGCAGTGTTCTTTCTTGCATATGAACTCCAGTAGGCTGGGCACTTTCCAAATAGGAAAGGCAGCTCAGCTTTTCTTTCAATGGTGTCACAAGCTAAAAAGGCATAACTGAAGCAGCAGCTTAGCATTTAATGAAATCCAGCCAGGCCCCTTGAGCATTAAGCAAAGCCAGACACCCCTAGAAACACAGCAACTGTTATGGCAGTGCCAGCAACTTGGCACAGACCAAAGGGAAGGAAGTACAGAAGAAAGAACTGTAGGCAATTAAAGTAACCAGAACTTTAAGGTAATTACCCAGTCTGTAATACAGCCCAAAGCAGGATAGAGGCTGCTATTCTTGTGACAAGTGTCATCCAGTATTTTACAGCCTAAAGTGGTCAGGACTCAGAGCCTCAGTGCTGGGATTCACCTGCAGGAGAGCACCCCAGCAGGGCACGAGTGACTCAGGGTGAAGAATGTCATCTTCTGAATCACAATGCCACTTCCTGTGGCACTTCTTTGTTTTATTTCCAGGATTCCCCTGGCTGTCTGATATTAGGTAGACTGTAAGATCTTTGGAAAACTGAAGATATCTAAGGACTTGGACCAAGTTTGTGCCCACTGCAATACAGTCAGTGTTGCTGACTTTGCCTCCAGATTGAAGGTTTCATTTAATTTCCTCTATTCCTTAAAAAGGTAAGAATGGTAGGTCTGATTTTAAAATATGCCCTTGTTTTTTTAAGTGTTGTCCAGACTTCTGGTTCTGTAGTCATTTAAAAATTAGTCAGTGTTTCCATTACAAACTCCTCTTTCAGGGATTTATCCTGGGGGATGCGATTCAGGGTTTAGGGGTTACAGTGGCATTGCGGGGTTCACAGTTGGGCTGAATGACCTTCAAGGTCTCTTCGAACCTAGACTTTCTATGAAATCCAAAATCAAGGAGTAGGTTTGCTAAGCCTCAGCTCAGAAGCCTAGTGCAAGACTCAAAATAAAGACATGTCTATAATACTTAGTCTTCTTTATGGCTGAAGATGTTTTTTAAAGCTTCTTCATAATTTGATTTGGGGGCTGGCTGGGTTATCTTCCTATTGATTTTAAAGTATCTGCCAGTTTTCCTACAATTCTGCTCTACTGTTAAGTACAAAGGCTCAATTTCTGCTTACAGCCTACACATTATTTGCTTTTCTCCTTCGCATGCCTTGGAGCTTATACTTGCCTTTGGTTTAGGTTCTGGAAAAGTGACAGGTACATATGAATGGATGACTGATCCATTAAGTGCAGTAATGCAGTATTGGGACTTACAGTCCATGCACATCATTGATTCTTTCAGGTTATTGGATTCGATGGGAGTTTTTATACACACTGACACTTAGTGTTCAGTCTGGGTATGACTAAATGGGGAACGGCAGGCATGCAACATTGCAGAATCAAGGATTCTTGGGAAACCCCAGGTTTGGTACTTCCTTATTTCAAAGTGTTGATTTTGTAAGCAGATCTAACTTCATATGACTCAGGACCCAAGGGAAGTAAGAGTCCATGAAAAAGACAACTGAAAATCATAGCAGGGCACAAAACTACCAGTCTGAATTTGGACTGGACAGATAGGCAAATACCTGGAAATTCTCCACTTCAGAGGACTTGATTTTCCATGTAAAAAAAAAGTGTGAGTTTCAAGTGTATGTTGCTAATTTATTTTTTTAAGAAAGTGTACTCCGTTCACCACTCTGCAACCGCCTCTTCATCACCAGTGGGACATTGATGCTGACTGCTTGTGATAAGTACACATAAGGCAGCTCTCAGAGAAATTATTTATACACTCAGCTGCCAGCCATACACACCTTATTGCCAGTGGAGAGAACTGATGGAAAACAGGGTGGAGAGGGCTCCTAAAGTGGGGCAAAGGAGGGAGCCTTTCCCATTCCCCAGAGAGCAGCTCCAGCATCCCTGTAACCACTTCTGTTGCCCTGGCTCCAGTGGAGCTACACCAGCATCAGCTTGTGGTGCTGGCAAGCTGATGCCTGAGCTGTGATAGGGAGAGACAGAAACATCTCTGGAAAAACAATTTTGCGAGACAAAAGTTATGTATTTCTTTTTACCGTAAGAGCTCCTCCTTTTTGTCCTGCCACATACACATGTGCGCACTCCTCAACCACATTTCAAAGCCCTGCTGGATGTGCCAAAGACATTAAAACTTCTCAGGATGAAGTAAAAAGAACATTTTATGCTGAAATGGGTCAGGGCTCCCAGGCTGCAGGTAGAACAACTGCCACTCCTGATGATTAAAGCTATATAAGCTACAGCCTACCACAGGCTGGAGAAAAATTTCCTCCTTTCCTCCCTACCCATGTATGAGTTGCAAGTTGCTGGTCCAGATTATCCCAATAAAAATGCTATCACTGACAACAGGGTGAGAGGAATCCTCAGCAGGTTTCTTGTCTGGTCTTTTGAATTTTAAATTGGCAAAATAAATGCCGAGTGTCTGCCACAGCTATTACAAGAAGAAAAAATGAATAATGTCACATAATAGCTCATGTCTCTCTGAAGAAGCTTTGGTGTCAGGAAACAAAATATGCAAATACAACTATTTTTCTAACTTATTCATCTTTAGGGGTTGCCAGAGGAAGGTCTTTTTTGCCTCCCCGACCACCACAAAGTTGAGAATGAGGAACAAGTGATTGTCCACATGACTCTTCTGTGAAAGTTCTGGATTTTCCAAAGGGCCGTTTACAGTTACATGTTTATTCGTTTTTCCAGTCAGTGAGCATTACAAAAATAAAGCACAGAAAAACAGAGGTTATGCTAATAATTCCCGAGTGACTATCAAGAGCATGCAGCTTCAGTCTCTGATGCAGATGATAGCAGAGTTTCTCAG
The DNA here is from genome assembly GCA_013397975.1 of Machaerirhynchus nigripectus. Classification (NCBI taxonomy): domain Eukaryota; kingdom Metazoa; phylum Chordata; class Aves; order Passeriformes; family Dicruridae; genus Machaerirhynchus; species Machaerirhynchus nigripectus. Next base: position 889,436 of record VZRQ01003999.1, on the reverse strand, counting down.
GAAGCTAAGGGAAGACACAGCCCAGCTTTGTGAAATTGCTTAGAAGCTAGTAATTTGTAAAGTTTGTATCTATAATGTTATATCAACAATTGATTTTTACGTGATTCTTTGAATTATTGGTAGCATTTGTCACATTCTCTGACAGATACCAACTATAATAGTTGTAGTGAAGTAGTCAGGAATTTTCCATCAGAGCTGAAAAGCCCTGATGGTCAGCAAATACATCTATGACTTAAAAAAAAATCTCTCAGTTGAAGAAACAGTACCAAATTTCTGGTCTTCTGATATTCAGAAATATTCTGTAGTTGAGATCTGACATTTAGGCTGTTTTATTTTTTATTAGATTTTCTGTCTTACAAAAAAAATCAAGTCAAATTAGAAAGATTCTATGAACTTGACTAAATATTGAAAATGTTGGCCCATTTTACTGCCCTCCAGCATGATTCACTGAATAATCCAATATGTTGCCTTGCTCCAGTAGAAGTGAAATAAACTATACCTTGCTTCCTCATGGGGATGTTGATAATGGATAATCTGTTCATCTGCCTTAAATGTAACAAATCTCCTTTGTGATTTCTCCTTTTTGGAAACATCTGAAACTTCTGAAGAAAACAATACAGACTGCTAAGCCATGCCAAAACAAAAGCTGTCATGGACAAAAAATTGTACTGTTGTGCTAAAGCACAAAATTATCTTCAGAGACACCTTTCTGCATAAGTCTCAGTATCTTTTTCATATTATTTCTCATGTGATTTCACCTTGTATTTTTTCTACTTTCCAAAGTAAGTGAAAAACAGTCACTTGGAATGGAAGGACTTTTGATATGTCCATTCTTACGTTCTCCTACCTATACCTGTTCCCATTGTGAATTTACATCATTCTATTGAAATGAACCTGGTGAAGAGGTGAACTGGGCTCTTCATATTCCACGCTATATTCACAAAGGATTTGGTACAAAACTTGGGGAAGTTAATGGGAGTTTTTCATTCATTTGCATTCGAAGACATGCTGGAGAATCCCATTCCAGTTCTGCAGCTTCCCTTTATTTTTTCTCTTTACCCTATTTCTTCTTTCCACAAAAAACTGGGATGTTCTTTGTTGCTCCCATGTGTTTCCCATTTGCATCATGCATCCTTCCTAACCCTTGTCACATGTCTATCAGGTATATCAAGGTGTGTCTGAAACAGCTACCTGGTTTTCTTATTCTCATTCACCGTGGAATTTGTTTCTCCCACGTACAGGACAAAGTCAAATGCTTTGTGGAAATCTAATAGAATCAACTCTCCACTCTGGAGTTTTGAGATACAGCCAAAGGAAAAATACAGGCACAACCTCTGGACCTGAACTGTTCTTGGGAAAAACTGCATGAGCCACACTGTGGCACTGTGCCTAAACTCCTTAGCTTTGCTGGATGTAGACTGACTCACAGGATCATCTTAGCTCTCTGTAACCACTGCACTGGTTGATCTGCAAACCAAATTGTCTTCCTTTGCATAATGGGAGGATGACTCTTCCCTTTATTAAGCAAATTGGCTGTCTCATCTAAAAGGTTATTTAGGCAAAATGTTGAGATTTTAACCTCAGATAAAGATATTTGCAAATATCTTAATTTAATTTTTTTTCAAGAGGGACACAGTGGATCATCATGTGAGAACAACCAAGGTCACTAGAAAAGCGAGGCAACATCTCAGCCACCTCTCTAAGTATAAGACAGAGGTAAGACTAAAGGCTCTAACTTAAATAGCTGTGGAGTTTGTCAAGAATATGCTGCAACAAGTTAAATCAGTGGGCCTAGGGACTGTTATCTAATGGAAGCAGACCAAGAAACATGCATTGCTGTGGGCTGAAAAACTTCACTGCTAAGAAGTGTAGCACTTCAGGAAGAAAGCTGCTCTCTAACTGTAATACATCACAAGATAAATCAGCTTTTAGGATAAAGGATGTAGAACTAATTGGCATTTGGGCCTAAAATTGATAGAGTTATAAATACTTCAAATACAATTGTTTATTTCAACAGGTAAATGTATTAAGTATACTTCACTAAATATGCATTGCAGAAGATCCAGCAGGTTACAAAACAATGGTAACTAGCCACTGGAACAGGGTAGTTGTATTTTCAGTCACTTGAAGTTTTAAGATAGAGATGACACATGTTCCGATCACCACCAGCAGCTCTGAGCAGGAACCATTCTGTGAAATTCCCAGGCTTTTGTTACGTACGTGTGCTGGTTTTGGCTGGGGTAGAGAAAATTTTCTTAACAGTGGCTGGTGTGGGGCTGTGTTTTGGATTTGTGCTGAACACAGGGTTGATAGTATATAGGTGTTTTTGTTACTGCTCAGCAGGGCTTGCACAGAGACTTTTCTGCTTTTCATACGGCCATGGTGGTGAGGAAATTGGGGGTGCCTGGGAACTTGGGAGGAGACACAGCCAGGACAGGTGACCCAAACTGACCTAAGGGAAATTCCAGACCATATGACATCATGCTCAGGATATAAAGCTGGGGGGAAGCAGGAAGAAGGGGACGTTTGAGTGATGGTGTTTGTTGTCCCAAGTCACCATTGAGCGTGATGGGGCCCTGCTCTCCTGGAGATGGCTGAACACCTGCCTGTCCATGGGAAGCAGTGAATTGATTCCTTGTTTTGCTTCACTTTTGTACAAAGCTTTTGCTTTCCCTATGTAATTGTCTTTATCTCAACCCATGAGTGTTCTGGCTTTTACCCTTCTCATTCTCTCCCCACTCCTGCTGGCAGAAGAGTGAGTTAGGAGCTGCCTGAGGCTTGGTTGCTGGCTGGGGTTAAACCACAATAATAGATGTGCTGGTTTTGACTGATATAGAGGTAATTTTCTTCATAGTAGCCAGTATGAGGCTGTATTTTGGATTTGTGCTGGAAAAAATGTTGATAACAGGGATGTTTTAGTTACTGCTAGGCAGTGCTTACACAGTGTCAAGGCGTTCTCTGCCTCTCACATCACCCCCACCACAACAGTAGGAAGCCAGCCTGCATCACCGTAATGATCCCTTCTGTTTTAAAAGCTCTGAATGCTATACATAATCCCTGTAATTAATCTAGCTCCATAGGCTTCTGTTTACGAGTCAGTTATTTTGGCTGTGTGTATCAGAAAAAATAACTAGTTGCAGCCAGTCAGGCTTATTGAAAGTAGGGAATTACTATTTGGAGTGAAGTCTGTTTCTAAAAAGCCTGCTGTATAAGCCTATGCTCATTGGAAACACCGAAGTTGATCTTGATGACACATCCTATTTGCTGAAAGTTTACGGTAGATTGACTCATGCAGTTTTATGTTGTGCTCAGTTCAAAACACTTTTTTTTTGGTTGAGTGGTAGCTGTTTCAGTGGTTACCTTTTGGTTTGATGGTTTGTTTTTATAGGGCAGAGAAAGTTTACCCAAATTACAAGCAGTTGCCAGTATTGCCTGAAGAAAAATGTCATCCTGACATTGATTTCTTTGGGGAATGAATCATGCAGCCATATAACTTTTAGCAGTGCTGTCTGTCTAGATTTGTGATCTTTTTCTTTCTTTTAGTACAAAGTTTGTCACTTGAAACAATGTGTGATGTCTCGTCTTAAATGTATTTATAGTTTTCCCTCTGTTTACCAACAGTTCTGTTCTGTGTGTCATTCATGTCTGGCACATGCATCATCACTAGTTCCATTTCAGTATAGAAACCCATAATTTCACTTTATATTTTGTCCATATGCATCATTTTTGTGGCTATGTTTTATCCATGATGGGGCATTACATGGAGGCCTTCTTAATGATAGAAACCATAACGTGTCCCGAATATAGCACAGTATGGATAATTGCAGACAGGAGTTTAGGGGTATTTTTGGTTTTGACAATTAATGACTACCTGCATGGAAGTTTTATTGAATTGCATCACATAAAAAACCGCAAACAGAAAACCAATGGCACATTCCTTTGGAGAGCTCCCTTGGGCTCATCTAATCCAAAGAAAATCAAAATGGCCAAATCTTTAAATCAGCACAAACAGAGAACCTAAGTAATGAATACAGCTTGATGGATTTCCTCAGGCCAGATCCTGTTCACTTGAAATCTTCCACTTAGGAGGAAAGGACTGAGGAATCCCAGGAGCAGCAAAATCAAAGCAGCAGATGTTTCTAGTCTGGTTCTAATCTCACGTAATTAGAAAAACAGATAAACCATAACTTCTCATTTTCTCATCCCTGCTTTCTTTTTAAGATTGCCTAATTCCCTTCTTTGCTTGTTGTATTACTGTGTGTCCCTGTTACTTACTATTTATTAAGTGCTTATTGATGCAAATCTTCAGAGGTGTAAAGCCATAATGTTTGTCCTGATGTTTAGGGACTCTTGTCAATAAATCTCATCTCTTGCCCTCTGCTTCCTTGAAAAAGGGTAGCTCAGCATTCAGTTTGTGACTCCACTGCCCGCCCCACCATGGAGCAGCACGCACTGGACATGTGCCTGTCTGTATGGCACAGCATGACAGCAGGTACAGTCATCATGTCTGAGGAAGCTGTCACTAAGCATTCAGTTACTGACTCATTCCCCACCACAAATCCTACTTAAAGAAAACCATGTGAATATCTTCATAGTGCTAGTTGGCAGTAATTCACTTTCAGAATGATTAAGCCTAGAAATTTTTTTTTTAATGTTACCATTGAAAATAAGCCAGTTCCAGCTGGGGAACTGGCATAGGCAGCACTGAGCAGGATGCAAGTCAAAATCTATTTCCAGTGCTCATCTATACCCTTGAGAAATTGTCTTCCCAGCTCTGTGAGCAGGCGCTGTGCCATCCTGCTGCATGGGTACAAGGGTGGGCAGCCAAGCCAGCATGTGCACACACTGACTGTGGGCAGGAAGGGCACAAATCCAAGCCCAGGAATGTGGATGCAACAGCATGGCTGGAGTGTAAGCACAGATTCAACAGTAAATGGACTGTATCAACAGCATGAAGCTGGAATCACCTCTGGTATCAGCCAAACTGCCTCCTTCACTGTGTGAAGGCATTTTCATTGCCAAGGGATCAAGACATATACAGCACCAGAAAAGAAAAGAGGTGAAGAAAGAGAAGAGCAGTCAGATCTTTATGATGGGTTGTACATTCATGCTCTGCCTGCTCTTTGCATAACCTTTTTTCTTTTGATTAGGTTGTTGGTCTTTGGAAAGAGAACAACTGATCTGTGATGCAGCACTGTGGATGCTTTGCATGGCAAACCTCTTCTGTGCCATAAAGCCAAGGACCAGTTGAAATGAGAGGTAATCTCTTACCATTAACCCAACTGCTGACAAGTTCGGTTTATTCTTAACTGCTTCTGGCTGGTTAGAACTTAAAGATGTGCTTTTAACTGCCCAAAGGGTAAGAACAATTTGCCACAGAACAGTACAAAAACCTGCCAGGATCTACTCTTTGCTCCCAACTCATGCTGCTGACCAAACTGCAAGCACCTAGCAGATTGTGGCAATTTCCTGTCCCTTAGACTGAAAGTGACCCTGAAACCTATAAGAATAAAGCTGGAATCTCCAAAGCACTTGGAGAAATGACAGTGCTACATGTTTTACTGATACTGTTGGACACAGTCTGACACTGTCTTTGGAACTGATTTAATCTTACTTGTAAACTTATAAATTCTTTTGAATGCTGTCATAAAATTCCAAGCATTAAACAAAACCATGCCCCAGTTTTTGGTGATGAGAATTACTGTGCTGATTTATGAACCGTTCTTCTATATCTATACTTACATTGCTGCAGCCAGAGAGCAGGTAGATTAAAAAGTAAAGCATCCAAGTAGGCGTCACTTCCTTTGTGGGGATGAGACAAATAAAAACTTGAAGTCTAGGAGAATCCTGCCTCAGGGAAAAATGCAGAAAGCTCTGTGGTTCTTAACAGTTTCCATCAATGATAAAGTCATTACTATTCAGAAATCTTTTTATAAGCCCTGTAGCTCATTTTTTTCCTTGCCAGAGGTGGCTCAGCAGTTATTCCAAGTGATGTGAATTACTCCAAATTGGTAGAGGTCACAGCAGTCCTTTTACCCAGTCTGTGCTAGTACTCTGCTTTATATGTTAAACCACTGTTAAACTAAAAACCAGACATAATGACATCACATTGTACACCTAAGCAAGTATCCACAGTTCAGATGCATGCCTATGAACTGGAGAGTGGAATCCAGCCTTCTAGTTTCCAAATCACATGTCAAAAGCTCCAGAGGTACCAGCAATAATCAGCACTGAGTAGGAAAACCCCATAATTTTAAAATCTTTCTTCATTACACAAAACTTGACCTTGTAAAAAGACTTAATTCATTAGCAGGTTAAAAATAAAAGGCAAACACAACAAAACAAAGAGTTTTCTGAGTATGAACTGAGTGAAGGAGTTTTTTTCCTTTAGTTTTGTTATGCTATCAAATGGAAAATAAGCCACCACCATCACCCTGTCTCCCTTACACTAGCAAACAGTGTGGCAGACAGTAACTAGGAAGATGGGAGAATGAAGTTCAAAACTTTTTCTTGCCAGAAAGACACCCACACCATGACATGAAACCAATGTTACAACACCTTACACAACACCGTGCGTCTCCAAACAGCAGGGAAACAACTTAGGTCGCAAGATAGAGTTCACTGGGCGGGACAGATGTCTTGGGACACATTTGGTAGCGGGGTTCAGGCAGTGACCAAGGCCAGGAGCCTCTGGGCTTGGAGGGAGGTTTTCAAGCTTTCTCTGGTTTCCCATTCTCTCATTTTCCTCACATCCTTGCCCTCCCTTTTGGCTGGATCTTGCAGGGCAGGTAGCTGCCTCCTGGTTTGTTGGTGTTTCTTTTGCAAACTGCTGAAGAAAATGCTAAAAGCTGTTTGGCTCTAGCTCTCTTTGGAAAGTATGCAGCAGAGTTTGAACTGAAAGGAATGAAAAAAGAGAAACTAAATAATTATAAATCAATATAATTATAAATCAATAAAATA
>VZRQ01003999.1:845420-882463 GCA_013397975.1 Machaerirhynchus nigripectus | reverse complement strand
GAAAGTATGCAGCAGAGTTTGAACTGAAAAGGAATGAAAAAAGAGAAACTAAATAATTATAAATCAATATAATATATAATACATAAATATAAATATAATATATAATTAATAATAACCTATAAGGCTAACCTATAACATGGGTAATGCAAGACACATCAGCTGAATTCTAGGACCAGGAGACTAAGAACAAGTAGGACTGGCAGAGCTTGAAGTTTGAAGCTTTGTCATTGCTCTGCATGATCCACAGGTCAGCACATCACCTATGTATGACTTAATCATTTTAGGGTTTTCTCCTGGACACAAGCCTAACATCTGCCATCTCTTGTACCTGTGTCTGCCACCATCACATGGCTTTTTCCAGAGCACCTCACACAGTTCATGGAAGTGTTTTGAGAGCATGCTGGAAAGCAAAGCTCAGCTTTGCTCTAATCCAAGGCTTTGCACAAGGTTCTGTCAGTTTGTGCTTCAATGTCAGTGACTTCCCTGTTCTCTTACAAAATGTTAAAGAGAGCAGAATCAACCTTTTCCAGTTTGTCATGGTGGGGAGTATATCTGTTCTCTTGGGGCAAGTTGTGCACCACTTTGCCACTAATCCATACTATAAACTCAGAAAGCAAACACAAAGGACTGCACGCCAGTGCTATTTTAGTTCACAGCTGAACAGTCCAGGTCTGTTTCTAAATAGAATACTTTCATTAGCCAAGCAATCCTCTATTTTATTGCTTAAATGATTTTTTTTTTTAAGGAAGGAGCCTCAAACCAGAATGGGAAGGGTATAACTAGGCAGGACAGAAGTGTGATTCCAGGCAGAACATTATATTTGGTTCTTATTTCTGCAGCCCAAAATAACAGCTCTCCAAAGAGCATCAGGGATGTTCGAATTCTAGAGCCAGAAACTAGCTCCATAGCTCAAGACGTGATGTGATCTCTAGGACAAGAGTGAAGAACTCTAAAAGACAGAAATGCCTGAGATAAGAATGTGAAAATCTGAGGCTGGGTACATGCCCATAATCTCTCATGTGTAAACAAACAGTTAAATTTATGTCAGGGAGCAGCATGTTTAGTTTTCTGAAGAAGACATGTTTCCCAGAAGGAATTACATAAATATTTATGAAAATGAAGCAGGAAATATTTTCCCAGGGTAGGACACTGTTCAGCACTGCATCAGGTCAGTAGAAGCTGGGATTTATTTTGTCAGTCTTCCCCTGGAACTGAATCACTGCCCTTTTGTTTGCAAAAATCTGTTCTGACACAGGAAGAGGCTGCACTTAGATAAACACAATTACAATCCACATTGAGTATTTAATTTCTATCACATCTCTGAATGCATATGTGAATACCTTACATTTCTGGATAGCTTCTCTGAGTGATTGCATGGAAAACAATAGCAATAAGTATCCATCTTAGGCCTCTCTGAAAGACTGGTGCCATTATGTCAAAGGTGTCTTCAGTAGAACTGAAAGCCTGCAGGCTAACAGAGCATTCTCAATCCAAGTGTTCACAATAAAAATGCTTACAACACATTCACTGTGAGCCAGGACAGTCTTGCTAAGTGCAAAAGTTAGAAACAAAAAGTTGTAATGCAGTGCTACCTGAGTAAGCAGAGGTTACACACAATTGAGATCTGTTTACAAAATGGGGTACAGGGTACTGCACCTCATAAAGCATCCAGCAGCTCTCTGAATCTGTGGTCTGCAACCCAAGTTCCTTAAGAGATTTCAGTGCTGACCAGCTGTTCTGTTCCCTGCGCACCAGCTGTCTCCAAATCCCTCCTGCCTCGCAGCAGAAACGTACAGCTGGAACCTGTGTCAGCTTTTCTGTTTAAGGGCCAAAAGCTGAGGGGCATAGGAGTGCGAAAGGAGAGGAGCATCCAAAAAAGGGGTTATAAGCTCTAGTGCAGACCTAAGGTTCTCCCAGAGTACCATCGTTGTGTCAGACCAGAAAAAGCTCACACCCATCCCTCAAGGTACCCAACTCAACAGAGAGCCAAACTCATCAGCAGGAAACCAGGGAGATCATAGTTGATAGCAGAGCATATATTTCTATATGGCTGAGGCTGATGAAGCCTCTCAAACATCCAACAAGAAATATCTATAATCATTAGAGTCCTACAAGCTCTGTTTACTAAATATATAAGCCAGAAGATTTTGGACAATTTTGTCCTTAGGTTGGTTGTTTTTGTCAGTTATTTGCAGGCATATCAAAATCTAGTTATTATTTATATCTTAATCAGAGGAACAACAACTGGTGGAGACTGTGTTTACAGGCTCAAGTATCCATTGCATAGGGTCAAAACCAAAAATGGCATTTTACAAACTAGCTGTAGGATTACTTTCCTCCCTACGTGTTGCAGCCACAATACTCTGCCCTTCCTCTTCCATCTTCTCTAAGCTTTGCCACCATGACTGATGTACCCAGCATGATAGAATGAAACACCCCAAATCATCATGACCCCTGATACCAGAAAGAAAACCATCGAGGATCCCAAAGCAAGAAAATAATCTACCTTCTTTTTCCTTCAGGTGCTCCCAAGCTTATTCAGTACAGTAAGGTACAGAAGGGCAAAGTTCTCCTTAATACTGAATTTGGGTCAGAAAGGACTCCAGCAGACTCTCAACACTTATGGCTGAATCAGCCCATGGTTACAAGCAGGATGTATTAACCTGGAGTCCAACCACAGGATCTGTGACTCTACAAATGATGAAAATTTGCTGTAGATCTGGCCCCCTTTTGATGAACACTATTTCAGCATGTTGTCTGTGCTCCTTATAGTCTGTTGACATTTAACTACTAACATTGAAGAGTAAGCAAATGAAGGTTAAGCAGATTTCCAAGGAAGTTACTTGGAATTCAAATAGACAACACACAGGTTACCTGACCAGTGCTCATCTCAAAGAACAGAATCTTTCTGGATATTTTTTTGTGTCTTTTCAGGATTTCCTTGTAAAACATTCATGCCCTTGGAAGTGTTTGTTTTGTGACTTTTATGTCTGGACAATGTCGCCTAGTTTGTTTTTCTTTCTTGCCTACAGTCATGTCTTTAAGCCTGATTCAATGACAATTAACATGCACAATAGGCACTCTGCTTCATTAAATCTCCATCAGCAATGAAGCTGCTTGAAGATTTTTCAGTGAAACTGGTTTGATAAATACTGATTTGCCAAAACCCAAGCTTTTTGTGGTAGTATATCAGTTTTGATGGATTGCCTGTTAAGGCAGGTTTTCTAGCTCCAGGACAGCATTCCTGGTCCAACACACAGGAAGACATAACTGATTAACACACACCCTTGTAATAACCTTAAGGCTCTACTGCAAGCATTGGTTTGAAATAGGCAGAGAAATAATTCAACTCTGGATCTCCTACATCTTAAGTAAGTATTTTCATTTATCCAAGTTTTTAGATCCATTAAATCTAATTTCTCACAGTATTTTCAGGGGGCTTGTGACTGTTATGAAAGGCAGGATGGGGGTGGGAATGGGGGAAGAGTAGGGTCTTTATTTATTTTCTAAAGTGGAATGAAAACATTTGTAAATGATCGCACCACTGTCAGAAAAATGTTCCCTGCTTAGTCCCGGATAGTAACTGAAGTAGTTAAACAAATGGTTTCCTCTCTCACTTACACTTACCCCTCTTTATCCTTGATAAATAACAAAAAAGTCACTGTAAGTCTCTCAGTACTGTGGAACAGATAGCATCATTCATGTCAGTTTGGCAACATTTCCCAAAATGCCTCCTCCAAACCTAAGTACACTAGCTTCCCACTCCTACGCTCTCTATTCTTGCTCTTACATTGACCTTCTGCTCACAAAATGGAAAGTGAAGAGAAGAAAAAGTTAAATAAAACAGATTTACAGTGTACAAGTCAGAGGCACAGTGCCCAATGCAAATCACAGAGGAACAAGTTTATTTCTGGTATGACTCTACTCAACTATAATCCTGGCTTTGTCTTTCCTCCCCCTCTAGCTGTGTGTACCCATTATCAGGGCCACATTTGAGGGGGTAAGTTAGATGACATTCTTTAAGACAGAGACCACTGTTTATTTCTGAAAAGCAGTGTATACAGTTTATATACAACAAAAACTGTGTTTTGAAAAGGGGGACAGTCTATGAGCAAGCTAGAAAGAAAAAGGGAGAAGAGTATCTTGACCCTTCTTGGGACTTTGGCCAACATTTTATCACCGATGAAAGCCTGAAGTCAGAGCCTGCCTTCAGGCTTTAAGAAAAGGTATTCACTCTTACATCAGTACTGCTACTTATTCTGTATGCCCAAAGCCTGAAACGTAGGACTAGGGAACCAATACTCTCTTAAATAATGAGGAAAGCCTCTCAAAAGCTATTAGCATAGGAAATACATTTTTTCCTAGAATGGGAAACAAACACGCTCTCACACACTATATAGTTCAAAAGCCTAGTTCAGCTTTTTGAGTAGCTGTTTCATTGTGTGAGAAACCAGAAGTTAACAAAATTCCTGGAAATATTACAAATAGTCATCTCCCCTTTCTTTTCTGCCAGGCTACCTTGAACATCCTCCTATCCCTGGTTACTGTGCTCTCCTTAAGAGAAAGCTAGAGTTCTTTCTAGGAAGGGATTGCACACAGGTAGGTATTTGTCATAGCTCCTTCCAAAAGGGAGGATGCATGTAACCTGTTACTCCATCCAAGAGGCCTCCTACACTGGTTTCAGGGTCTCAGCACCCAGCTGGATACCTGAAGGCTACCTCAGGATTCAAACCAGCTGTAGTTTCCTGGACAACCCAAAGATAACGTTCTGTTGTGATTTGTGCTACACCATTGTCCCAGTATATGGCCTCTCCCAGTGCATGGGAAAAGTGATATAGGAGAAGGTGATGCAGTCATTCAAGCTCATCTTGTTCTGTGTCTTCAGTCCTGAAGTGTGTTGTCAGAGACTGAAATAGTCCATGCCTCAAACACTGATAAAAAGTTTTGCTCATTATAACAAAAACTGTATAAAGAAGCTACAACCAAAGAAGCCTCCCAGAAGACACCTGACTGGCACTTTGGACTGTAAGTTAAACCACTAAGATTAGATAAAGGGAAAACCCATTCTCTAATCATCTCAGGCCTAGGAAAAAACAAACAAGGCTGAAGAAGAGGAATGCATCCACAAGAAAGCCAAACACAGCAGGGATTCTTCCCTGGCTGAGTTTGGAGTGGGGGAGACCACAGCCCGCAGAAGCCAGGTTTACACAGACTCCCCCCCCCCAAAATGAGGCCGGGGGGGAGGAGGTTTCGGGTGGTACCTCTGGTTAGAGGCAGTGAACATCCATCCTCCCTTACACAAAATGACTCAGCTGTGGAACCCCCAAACCCACAGGCCACATCCACAGGCCATTCACATGAGAGGCAGTTGAAGGGTTGTAATAATCCATTCAAGTCCATCAAACTCCCCTGAAGTGTCCCCCCGGAGCTATTCCTGAAGCCTTGCACCACAGGACTGCACGTGATGCAACAAACCTGGAGTCTGTTGTAAGAGACAACGGCAAACTCCCCCCCCCAGGGAGGTGCCTGGGTTTTCCTACCTAGCCTGAGTGTATATTAACCCATCAGATTCTATGCTTTTCAGGGGGACCTTCACCACCAAGAAGACCAGCCGGAAAGGATCAATGGAACATCACTGGGATCCACGGAGTGGTGATATTTTCCTTATTCTGTCCCTGTCACTCTCTTCTGTCCCCCCCACCTATTTTCTACTTCTTTATTTCTATCTCTCTCTCTCATATTTACTATCAAATAAAACCCATACTATTTACTGGCATGTGGTTTCATTTGCACCTTAATTCGGGCAGAGGCAGTTCTAAGCGCTTCAGTAACCAGATCGTAACACGCGTCCTTTCTGTACTGTGTCTACCAGCATGATCTGGGCTGGGGGCTAGCATTGTGGAGCTATCTGTAAGCATAAACACATCAGTTGTGGTTTTCAGGCTAGAACACCCATGGATAATGTCAACTTTTCATTTGTACTCTGGGGACTGTGGGTACCTGGCACCCAAAAGGTAAGATATAGCACCAGTGATTTCCACCCACAGCGGACTGGCAGCTCGTCTGTTGTCGCTAACAGTCTCCTTGGAGGAAAGCTTTTATGGAAAAGTATCTCTACATGTTATATGCAGTCTGCATTACTCTTCCAGCACACAACCAGCCAAATGTATCCTATAACTAATTAGTACACACTTGGATACAATACTAAAGTCTTTTGTCCTTTGAGTAAGTGAAAAGCTAGGCATGAAGAATCGGTGCTGAGAGGAAAAAAATTACAAGAGAGATATTCCCATATGTTGGAGAAATTTTCCATGGCAAAAGCAGCTAAATGTCCCACAGATAAGAGATAAATTGGAATAAACAGCTGTCAGTGTTAAATAAATATCCTGGATAATGTGCAGGACAGAAATAACTACAGTATCGTCAAACTCCTTTCTTCACTTTATTTAGCTGTTGTTGCATGTAGCTCCCAATCTTTCCACTGCTCCAGTTAGTGAAGCATTTATTTTTGAGTCAGCTGCATTTCTTAAGACTGTAACAACGAAAGGCATTTCCTGAGAAACTGCAAGGATGAGCAGCAAGAAAGAACATCAGCTAAGGAAATATGGGACCCTTATAGTGTTTTTTATCTTGCAAGTTCAGATCTTTGGTTTTGATGTTGCTAATCGACCTACAACAGATGTCTGCTCAACACACACAATTTTACCTGGACCAAAAGGTGAGGAATTATCAGGTTGCTAATGCTGAGACCAGTACTGATAAAGGCTGATTTTTTAAAAATAGAGGGCTTGTGGCATGGGCTGGGCATGAAAGATGTGAAATATTGTAGACTGTACAAACATCTAGTAAACTGTAACTGTAATGTGGGAAATGAAGAAGCAAGGAGATTTAAATTTGCATTTCTTTAGTTTCAGGAACAGTGTCACATATTTTCATATAAGTTAGAGGTGTCTTTTTGCATCTTTCTCCAGCCACATAAATCTTCTCTTATTGCTTGTGTTCATCACACAATGAATGCAGCTAACAGATACAAACTGAGGGACTTGTCTAAAAGTAGGCACCTATTGCGAACTGTTAACGGTCTGCTTTGTGTCTACAGACAGGGAGAGATATGCAATATTTAAAATTACCAAACTGCCATGATTTCCAGATGTTTACTTGTAAACGCATCTCTGCTACATTCATCAGACCTCATCCAGTAGCTCTTGCTGAATTACACAGGACCTTTGCTACAGATTTCAACAAGAACTAGATCAACTCTGGCATGTACAGGTCTTTTATCTTCAAAACACTTTGCAAATATCTGAAACCGAATTTTCTGCATTAATGTACTTTTTCTGTAACACAACTAACGTCAATGGAATTGCCTGAGGTGTATCTTATTACGTCTATGACATACAAATCTATCTTGCAGTGGCAGATCTAAAATATATATTACACACCATGGCTATTGCAGTTTCAAACTATTGCTTTCTTTTTAGTAATTCGTTGTATTTTTCTATAGGCTACAGACTGAGAGAAAAAAAATGCAGCTGATTTAAATTTAAAGCAGAAAAAAGATTATCAAGTCAAGAGCACTGCTACAGAGTCATTTGTTTTTATGATGGATTATTCAAATGCATGTTGCTTAAAGGACCATTTTTAATCAGGAAATTAATTTCTTTATGATTACAATCCAAGCTTAAACTTTTGCTGCCACAGCATAAATGCAGAGAGATGCAATAATCCCCAAGGGAGCTAGTGGGTGTTGGTTTAGTTAGTATCTAAGTAATGGCAGGCTGGAAAACACAGTTTGACAGAATTGTGTTTAACAAGTCATAGGCTAATGAGGGGGTCTTGTGACAACACAGAGTAGCTGGAACTCCAGCTGGCTTCTGTGGTCTACCTTGTATAGGGAGCATTTGAAGGGTAGGTATTATGGTTCTTTCTAAGTGTGGTACTGAGAAAGTCAGAATTTAGTCATTACCAGTCCTGTTCTTCCTGGCTGACATCAAGACACAAGAAGAGACCCGCAGTTTATTGGCACAGCTAAAACTACTACTTTAGGTCACCATTCCCAAGATCCATGATTGGCAGAAAGGGTACTGAGTAAATCACCTCCAAATTAGTGGCTCACATCCACTGCAGGCTATCAAATACATTTTGGAGACTATGTCATATGATCCTGCAGATTAATTTCAGTTCATACCAGAGCTGAGCTCATCCAGGACAGTTACAAGTAGCTCTTAATGGCACTGGTTGTTTTAACTGCCAGTCATCTGGGCAATTAAAGACTGAGCAGGCTGAGTGTATGAACTACCCTGTTACTTTTCAGCAGGATGAAACTTGCTTCCCTAATATGCCGAAGAAAGTCTGTCCTGCTGTCAGTCTTCCCTTATCCATCTTATGTCTCTGGACTCAGAGCACATGATCCCAAGCTTATGACCACAGCCACAGGCAGCACTTTGCTACTTAAACTCTAACCTTAACAATGAACAAGCCTCTGACTTTTGCTGCTGTAGTTTTTATTGCCTGTGGTACATCTGTTGTGTCCCCTTGTCCACTGTTCTCATAAAAATGGGGTTTGACTCACCCTGCACAAGTTTCACCCCCTCACCTCCATCTGCTCAGCATCTCAGCTGTGGTAAAATACGGTGGTGCTCCCACAAGACAGAGGTGGTGATCTCACAGAGTACTTTGACCAGCTTTTTCTACCACCACAGGCTAGATTTCTGTTGTGGCAACTTCCTCCTTCCATGAGAACATGGAAGTGTCTAATGGGCCAAAGCAACCACAAGTGCAAGGAACTAAAAGGTATTCAACAGCTGTACGACTGCCTAGACTGTCCCACCTCACCCATCCCAGTGCAAGGCATAAATTGCCCTACAGGCTAGATCCAAGCTGTGTGCTACACAGAAGGACCCTGGTCCTGTGCAACAGACACGGCTGTTTCCATCACAGTACAGCAGACAGGAGAGCCCTGAGGGGGAAGTGAAGGTGTTTGGAGAGTTCAGAACTTATATCCCTTTATTGCCTGCACTATTGGAGGCTGCATGACTCAACCCTCTAGACATTCACAGTTGCCACAGAAGCAAGCTCCCAACCTCTTGACATGCTCACCCTGAAAATCACCTGTTGAAGGGTTGTGAAGATAGGCCACTTACACAAGCCACTTACAACATGTAAGTTGTCCAAGTTACTTTGGCCAAGCCATATTCTTCCCCTTCAAAAACATCTCTTTGTTATGCTCATATCTGAGATGTCACAAAAGAAGTATGACATGAGCAATGGGATGAAAAAAAAGGGTAATTCCAGGCTGATTATCAGAAGTCTTCAAACCGCCTGTGACAGTCCCACCAGCTCCCAGAAAGCATGAGGCAAAACCAGAGGCCATCTTGTGTAACAGTAAGTGCTAGAAAATACTCTGGAAGACTGCAGCGTCCCAGGAAGAGAAGGAATGCAGTGAATGTCCTGTCAGCCTTTGCAGGTTGTGCCGCAAGGACAGCAGCGGGTCCGAGCTCCAGTGCTCGGTGTGACGAACCTGCGGGCTCCAGCCCCACCTCCGGCAGCTTGCGCGGTGCTCGGCAGGCGCTGCCTTCCCCCCACGGCTGCTGGTTCCCCTCGCTGGGGCAGGCAAATGTAACCTGAAGCCCGTTTGCAAAGAATTACGGAAAAAAAAAATAAAAATAAAAATTGCAAATGGGCACTCCAGAAAAACAGGGGGCAAGAAGAAAAAAAAAGAGCTGGAACCTTTCTCCATTTCCTTTTCTAGGCAACACTCAAGTCTCTTCTCAAAAAGATGGGATGGTTTTCAATGAAAATAGCCCACAGCAATGGCTGTCTTGTGTTGCCTTCCTGAAAAGCGATTTGAGGTACACAGCCATCTGGCTTATATGGCAGTTAAAAACAGAAAGGTGTGAGGCATTTTCTAGGATTCTTATTGAAATACCCCAGGAACACCACCCATGCCCCGCCCCCCCGCCAAGTACAGATTTTCAGTGTTCATAACTAGTGATTTTTGATGTTTGACCAGAGATGTTAGGAATAACTTGGTCCTAGCTGGGCTGCTGTGGCACAGGAGCTCTGAAAACTTACATCTTACATTAGGTAATGCTGATCTACAGCTGAGTAACTGGGGCAATAAAGATCATGGTCTGTACTTCATGGGCTTCTTGGGTCCAAAGAGAATCAGGAGATCAAGCATAAACAAAACAATGAATTTTCCAGGGCAGCCAGGTGCTTGGCCTAGCAAAAGTAGTCATGGCCCTATTGCTTACTTTTTACCCTTCCAAGCCTGGAAGCAAAGCAGGCTGGCTGTTGCTGCTGCTGGGAAAGGATGTGGGACTGCGGGGAGGCAGCAGCTAACACAGTGAGAGCAAAGGCACCAGCTGCTGGTTGTTGCCCTGGCAGTGTCAGGAGGATCAGGCTCTGCTCCCCTGGGCTCTGCCTTTGAGGGGTGTCCCAGCTCTGTTCCTTCTTCCAGCCTGCCCTCCCCTAGACTGCAAGCTCAGTTTTGTCTGATCTGCAAAGGAAATTTTAAGTGGGCTGCTGATGTAGATGAGACAGGAGTTGACCTGCTCTAAGTAAATCAGTAAGCAACAACATGAGGGTAGAAATAAGTAGAGGAGAACCCAAAACCCTGACTCCTGAACTCCCATTAAATATGTGAGCGGGGGAGAGGAAGACTGGAGCAGGGGCTGGCACTGCAGAAGCTGATTTCACATGGATTCACTGCAGCTCAGCACTTCAGAAGACTGGCTCTAGATCTTGCTATCTGTCCCTGGTCCATATTCATTTCCTTTGAAATCCAGACACAAGAACTTAGAAAGTCTTGAATAAGATCGAGGTTGAGAAACTGGAATGAGATGAAATCTGAAGAGCACTGGGAGTTTCCCATAGCAGTTTAGATGTAAAATGTTTCCTTATCATTATTTCTGACAAGCAATGCTTATAAACTCTGTGACACTGGCTGGTACCTCAAAATAGCATTTACTGTGGTCACCAGTATAGCTGTCCATCTCTCAGCTTTAATTGTGCTTACGCAGTTCCACTCCTGGAAAATCTCAAACTCTCTCAGAAACCAGATATGCTGCTATCCACATTGCCTTCCAAAAATATAAAATGCCTCACCACATCCTATAGCTGTTCAAATCTATAACTAAACTTCCCTCTTAGTGCCTCATGTTTGATCTGAAGAGTCCTTTAATTTCAACACATAGTTCTATTTTTCATGGCTTTTAGAGTGCCTCATTTTAACACACAGTAAGTTTCTGGAGATTATCAGCCTGAGCAACAAAGCATGTGTGTGGGGACTTAAATACATAAATTCAAAAGATAGTGAGTCTGTATTTCTTACCAATGGCTGGCTGATTCCTCACTGAAGCCACCATAATTCATGGGTCTCTGAGATCATGTCAGAATGGCAGGCAGCAGGCTGAGAAAATCAGATCAGGCAGACCAAGTAAAAGCAGAATCAAGAATGATTGAAATTATTTCTGTGTTATATAAGAAATAATGCATATTCCATTCATGCACAAAGGCTCATGGTTTCAAATAATACAAGTCAGCAAAGGTTCACTGAGCCTCCTGAAGGCTTGGGTATGCCATATGCAGTGCAGTAGGAGAGGAGGGTATTTCTAACCAAGTCAGTAGATACTTATAAGTAGAAAAGCAATCAGAGAATTCTTTTTTTTTCTTGAAGATTCTTTCTGTTTCACAAGGGAAGGGCTTATATTGTCTAATTTGAACCTGGGTGAAGAAAGATAACCTGTGTAAGAATGCTGCCTATGTAGGAGCCCTGCATGTTCCTGCAGGACACCTGGGAGGCTGACTGTGGGTGCAGTTTCACACCACAGCTGAACACACTACTCAACTCTGAGGTTTTCTGACAAAAAGGGAGGCCAAACATCTTCTTTTTCTTCCACTCTGACCATGTGGTCCCACCTTCACCTTAAGCTGGCTCAGCTATTTCACAGAATCGCAGAATATTCTGAGTCGGAAGGGACCCACAAGGATCATCGAATTCAACTCTTATGTGAATGGCCCATCTGGGGATGGAACCCACGAGCTCAGCATGGCCAGCACCAGGCTCTGACCCCAGGCTCTTCACTGAGCTGCTTCAGCTCACTTGCTAAAAATGTGTATCTGCCTTATTGACATTCCTCTGTTTAGGGAGCTGAATTTCTTCAAAACAGGGTCAAAAGAGTGCTCAACATCATGCAGAGGGGAGGGAGGCGTGCAGGACAGTGCTGGGAACTGAAGGGAGGAGGAAGGACAGGGAAGGGAGCATCATGTCAGATAGGCAGCTGACGTCAAGAAATCCTGTCCTCACCAACCAAATACAGCATGAAAGCAAGAATGCACTCTGTTATGGGAAATTTGCTAAAGATCTAAGAGACACTGAAAGTGAAATTAGAGGAAATTTTGAGTCTTTCCATTGACGTAACTGTGACGCGCTCGTACATTGGAAATACAAACTGGGCTGTGTCTGCTTATTTCTTAAAGTCTGCAACTCCCTCTGGTGACAAGCCCTCTCTGTAGTTTCTGTGCATGCACAAGCGCTGCAAAGGTTCTCCTTTGCTCAGAGTCACTCAGTGTCCCAGGCTGCAGAGCTAATCCTGTGGGTATCTGTAAGGTTCTTCCAGGAGGGCTGGATTCAGTTGCTCCTGGAGGGTTCTCAAGGCTTCAGAATTACGCTCATCTTCTTATCCTTTTAGTTTAATTCCCCAGACAGGCAGAAATCACCTGTCCTCTTCAAACTCAGTCTCTGGAGGTGGGAAGGGTCCCTCTGCCATCCCAGGTGGGACTAAGAGCATGAAACATGGAGCTCAGCAGAACTGTGTCACACATGTACCAAATTCCTTATGAAGCCTTTGTGGCAGGACATTGGCTGTGCCTGGGAATGATAAATGCATCCAAGGGAAGCAGTGCAAAGCAGCTTGCCTTGCTTGAGAATACCACCTATGTGGTATTCTCATCAAGATTAAACATCCTTCTCCCCTCACAGCAAATCAGTCATTAGGCCCAGGGCTTTTCAAGGACTTTTTGGTTGGTAGTGGGATTTTTTCAGTTTAGAGTATCTGATGTAGGAGGACAATGTAGAGTATCTGATGTAGCCCAGCAAAAGTGATGTTTCTATCATTTGAAAGGGTGGGAAGGCACTGGATTCTGGAGGAAGATATATCTGCAAAAGAGAGGATGAGAAAGCATTAACATTTGTGTAGTATTTTTGCTCAGGAGACAGGAACTGGAGCTGACCTGAGGCCATGGCTTGCCAGCACACCTGACAAAGTGGTCCCCGGGAGTCTCTTAGCACAGCTCCAAGTGTGCTGAGAGGTACTCATGCATAAGCCCAGCTCGGAGTCTCCTCCCAGCTTTAGCCTTTAGGCAGCCTGCAGACATGCTCTCAGCCTGATGCAGGGCTGTCTCTATAGATAAATGTGGGCTCCATAACCTCCAGGAATTACACCCTGGTTCTCCAAGAACCATGCTCAGCCCTTGATTACAAGACTTGGAGAGTGACTAAATATATATGAGCAATATCTATGAACCTAAAAGCATCCTCAATTCATGAATAAAAACCAGATAAATTGCCTACAAAAGATTCAGCAGGGAAATCTAAGTTACCTGAAGGTCAGTAAATTCTTACTAATTAAATTCTTACCAAAAGTAACCTCTCAACATGGTGTTATTTCGTCAAAGTCCAAAAAAGACAGAGCTCCTTTCAACTGCCTAAAAAGCCTGCTGGTGATTAGACCTTCAGCATTTTCCTGAGCTTGTTTATAGAAGGTCTGTGGTTCCCTCTCAATTACAATTCTCTCTCAATTACAGTTAAAATTTTCTAATAGCTGCAAAATTCACTTACTTGTTATGGCTTCTGCTCTTCTGCCTCACAGTCCCAAGCTGGAAGAGTATAGTAATTTACTGCTTCATGTGTTCCTTTTAGCAATCTGGTATTTTATATCTGTGGCACAGAAGAAACAATCAACCTGAGGAAATACTAACAAGGCTGAGAAATGGTCTTACTTCAGTTAATGATTCCAAGTGCTTCTTCACCCATGCTTCAAATGCCAGTGCAGTACATTATCTGACACCCTTGCAACCACAGTTTTAAGGTGACAATCTGCTAATTAGGTTCAAATTTAACCTCAGGCTGCCCCAAGTGCAAAGCAGCACAAAGGAGAGGTTAACCTCTAGGTATAGATAACAAGCATATGAGGTCAGGGATCAGAAAATTCATGTAGCACAAAGCACAGGACTACAAAACTAAAAAACACAGTCCAGAGTACTAGCAGGACAGATTTTTTTCTGGAAGATTAAAAAAAGGTAGCTAGTGCAGTGGATAGCTTGTCCACATGAAGCCCCAGAGGAAAGGGAGGGATACTTATTGTAAACTAAAACCAAAGCTAACTCAACCCTTGCCTGAAAGAGTCAGCCAACTTCTCACAGGCTCTGCTACCTGGTTGCAAATCATAGCGAGACCACAAGAGGGGAGCACAACCCAAGAGTTCACCTTTCGTGCCAAAATTTGAGATCACAGCACACAGCAGCTAAAGGAGGACAGAGGATGTACCATATCAGCAGGCACTGGGCTTAATCTAGTCTTAAAATAACAATAAAATTGTATCACAAACTAATACTGTTTGTTTCTACCCTTGTTTCGTAATGGCCTACTTACTCTCAGATGACATATGGGGAGAAAAGCAGGATAGCCCTGTCTTACAGATAGACAATTTATTGTTCTTCCCATTTTCCTGGATATGAAAATTAAGACAGAGCGCGGCAGGCTTCTGATTTGGTTTTTCCAGCCTGTTGCCCTGCCATTCTGACATGATCTCAGAGATCTCTCAGAAACCAGATATTCTGCTATCCACCTTGCCTTCCAAAAATATAAAATGCCTCACCACATCCTATAGCTGTTCAAATCTATAACTAAACTTCCCTCTTGTTTGATCTGAAGAGTCCTTTAATTTCAACACATAATTCTATTTTTCATGGCTTTTTGAATTCCTCATTTTAGCACACAGTAAGTTTTTGGAGATTACTAGCCTGAGCAACAAAGCATGTGTGTGGGGACTTAAACACATAAATTCAAAAGAGTGGTCTGTATTTCTTACCAATGGCTGGCTGATTCCTCACTGAAGCCACCATTAGTCATTGGTCTCTGAGACCAATGTAATGATCAGTCTTAAAGCAACCATGGGAAGGTACTTGCTCCCCAGCACATTAAAAAAATCATTGAGCTCTTTGCCACTTGATATTTGTTCTAAGCGCCAAAAATGTAAATAGGTTTAAAAAGCACAGGGTGAATTAGTGGAGGGAAGAATCACTAGCAGCTCTTCATGAGGGGAGGGGATGCAGTGCTTGGCTGAGGTAAGCCCTTAAACCATTGCTGTGAGAGGCTGGAAGTGACTGCCTAGGTAATAGTCACCTCAGTTCCCTGAACACCTTCTGCTGGGGCTGGAGGCACCATCCTTGGTGAGATAGGTTATTGGTCTTGTCACATACTGCTGTTCTGTCCTCACCTCTCCGGCTGACATCCAGACAGACTTCCCTCCCTAGGCTCTCCATATACTGAACCACAGCCTCTTCTCCCCTGCTGGGCAGCAGGCACAGACACATCTGGCTGCCACTACCACATGAGATCCTGGCTGAGCCAAGAGACTGTGGCACTGCTTCCCACTGCATGGCAAGGCTCGTTGCCAGCACGGGAAGGGAGCAGCGGGAGAGGCTCTGGAAGGCTGCCTGTGTTCAGTGATGGCTGTTTGGTGCAGGCGAGTTGTCTCCTCCCCACCTCTGCCAGGGGAAAAAAAAATTCATCTTGGGATTTGACCCCAAACTAAGATGAGAAATCTACTTTAGTTGTGCCTCCAATTTCCTGCATAATGCAAAGCAACATTGTATGCTACCTAGAGAAGGAAATAACATTTCTTTGTGATTAATTGCTGCCTTGCACCTTTAGACTGTAAGCTGCACAGTGAGAGACTGTCTCTTACAACAGTGACAGTGCTTATATAGAACTACACAGGAACCTGTGTAATAGGGTCTTGATCTGATTTAGAGAAATCTCTGCACTATGATAATAAATGCAATGATTTTGCCTTTTACAGATGCTCTGGGTATGACCTTTTCAAAATAAAGCATTGGAGTAATTGCAAAACAAGTTTCTTGTATCAACACACAAATGCTATCTGTCAAAAAATGAAGGCAAGAGTTGTGTCATCAAGTGCCAAGGTCTATGTCAAGAACAATATTTCAACATATTTACATTCCTCTCATTCTGAACGCATCTGCATAGCCTGAACACAGAGTCACTCGGAATGGAATCACTAGGAACAAGTAATAAACACCTGTTGCGTCCCTTGGCAGTTTGCCAAGTGTGTGCACAAGTTTCCCAATACCAAAAGATCAGCTTATTTATCTGCTTTACAGCTAATAATGCTTAAAGTGTCGGAATATAAATTGGTGTTGTATAATTCTCATGTTGTAACAGCCTCGCAGAAAGGGAAAGTTTTTAGCTTTTCCTAATGATGGTCAGATTCCTCATCTCTTCTCTGGAAATTTATCCCATGGCTACTGTGCCTTCAATGTGAAATAAAAAGGTAGGAAAACAAACCCCTGTGAAATTTACTTTCTGAGTGTGTATGGTTGTACTTACTGCACTGAGAGAAATGTACCATGATGTTTTCTTTCTGTTTTTTGGAAGGGGATGAAGGTGAAAAGGGAGACAGAGGAGAAGTAGGCAAACAAGGAAAGGTTGGACCAAAAGGACCAAAAGGTATTTATGATGGTTTGTTAGCTGTTATTGGTCTATGAATATCATTATACACAACTGCACTGATGCATATGATCAGTGATATTTAATGCTTTTCATTCCTCTTGCATCAGTGGATTTCACAATCCTGTCAAACATTAATTGGTCAACATAACAATACTTAGAGAGCTCAGTTCAATTCCTACTATACCTAAGACAAATATATATGGCTGTCATGAGTGTGATTCGGAAAACCTAGATCATATAAATAATCAGAAAGATTACTCTTACTGAAATTAGCCTTTAGTTGAAACTGAATTTTGTGCTTTATTGCGTAGCAATACATCAGGCTGCTTAATAAAGCTTGGTTTCAGCTGTCTGTATTCTGCAGAAAAGCAAACAAAGCCATACACAGAAAAAAAAAAAGTTCCTCTGATCAAACAGCATCCAAGATGAGAACAAGGAGTCGCAGATGTTTCAGTACTCGGCTCAATTAAACATATCCCATATCCACACTGTGACCTGGGCAGATCATTTGGAGGCACCAGATGTAATGGTGTCAGCCTTGTTTGCATACTTGAATTCAAAAGCTTCATTTATCTTTAGAGTTTAATGATAATGCATATCCAAGGTCTTTCTTCCTTGACTGTGGTTTAAGACTAATCAGGAAAGTTTTTACTTTTACAGAAACTTTAAAATCACTCTGTTATTACTGTTATAATAAAAAACCTTTTTCCATTTTTAAATGCATTCTTACGATTTTGCTTCTTACCTTAAAATGAACATCAGGTAAGATAAAAGAAATTTGGGGAATCAACCATTTACAAAGCATGTTATTTATGTTAAATTCATTTTGCAAACTGAGATTCCCTAGATTGGCCTGTCATCATTAGACAGCTATTTTAGAACTATTTATTAATCCATTAAAAGGACATCTCTTATTTTGGTGCCTGAAGACTGGGAAAACACATACAGCAAAATTAGTAGCTCCCTACTTGCAGTCCGGCTTTGAGAAGGACTCCCAGCAAAGCTGCAAGGACTTTACCTCAAGGAAGAAGGAAAGCATTTGGCCTGGAGTGGAGAAAAATAAAAACTATCTGTCAGCCTGGTTTGACTGTGAAGTAGATCACTAGCGGTTTCTGTAAGACAATATGATGTTTCTGGGCATTTGAACAGGCAGTTCTATTAAGGTTCCTTGCAATGTCCTACAGTCATACCCTACAGTACCCCACAGAGATCTATGCTGTACTCCTCCAAATATCCTCAGGGCTGTGCTCACTTGACTTTGCCACACAAGCAGACTGGCCCCACTCAGGAAAAACAGCAACAGTAGAGACCTAAACAGTGCATCAGAAAAGAAATTACAGCAACCATCTATATTAATTTCCTCTTCCTTTCTTCTCTTAGGAAACAAAGGACCAGTAGGTGATGTTGGTGACCAGGGAATGCTTGGTAAAATTGGTCCAATTGGTGGAAAGGGTAAGCTTCTCAAACCAGTGTTTTTAATAAACCTCTTATGGTCTCTAGCCAGCCTCAGTATCAGGCAAGAAGAAAAGATTTTGACCAGAGGGATTAATTTTCAGAAGCACCTAGACAACTGAAACTCAGAGTTATTTCCTATGATGTCTTCAATCCCCAAAGGAGACAAAAATAAAGTATCTCACAAGTTGCTTTTCTTTATCTGAAAGTAAACCAATGTTCTCAGCCTTTAAATCAAGCTCTTTTTTAATCTGAATACACAATTTATTGTTCTCTTACAGTTTTTTCTCATTTTCTTTATTTGCCAAAGCAAAGGTCACTAAGTCACTGTTTAAATCTATGATTAAACATTCGAGTTCTTAATGAAGCAACCATGAAATTCCAGCTTGCAAGTGCACAGTGTCAAGCACTGCTAATTAAAATGACAACCAACATCTAAATTCTTTAAAAGACCACAACCATGTAAAGCGAAAAGTGTATCAAAACATGATCATCAACAAGGCAGAGCAAGTATTAGCATTTTTTGACCTCTGAAGGTGTAATTCATAAAAGAAGAACTGACATAAATTTCAGATACAGTCCATCTGTTCCTGACCCAAATTACAGCTGAGATTTTTTTAAGAGCTAGTCACCTCCAGTTATATATAATAGCAGAGAATTTGGAGAAGTATTTCTTTCACTGTCATAATTTACAAAAGAATGGGAAAGCAGTTGGATGAAAAATAATCACATTTCCAGAAACTGAAATGCTGCTCCTTAATGACCTCCTTCCATGCAGGTGCCAACTGCTGCCCGCACACACAATCTCTTGCACACAGGAATTCAGTGGCTTAGAGCACATCTGGTGCCTCATCCCACCATGGAGCTACTGAACCTGGGGAAGGGCTCTGTCCTTCAGCCCCTGAGAGAACCCAGATTTCACCTTGTCAAGATTTCTTGAGTGCTTTCAGCCTCTCAGGATCATTTTGCAGTTTATATTTAAAGTAAGTGGTACCAGGAACCAGCAGCACACAAGATGCCTGTGTTATCAGTGAGTTAGCTATTAAAGGATTCTCATTTCCATGCACCAGAATTAATCATGGTTTGTTTAACTTGGCACATCTTCCAGTACAGTCCATCAGGGCTTCCTATCAAAAGCACACTGTAATCTATTATTAAACAGGTTTTTGAATACTCTTCCCTGACATGTGCACTGACATGTCTGAGATCTGAGAATATATTTTCCTCTTTATTCAGGTGACAAAGGAGCCAAAGGCTTACCAGGGGTTTCAGGAAAAAAAGGAAAAGCAGGTATGCTATGGATCCTTCCATGCAGAATGGCCAAGTCTGCTGGATCTTTGATTTCAGGGTTGGTTTGTATGGAATTCCATGAAATTTTGAGGCCCATGGAAAAACTTGAGAATAGATGAAATGTCAGGAAGAGACTGAAAATATTCTGTCAAACAAAATGAAAGGTAGTGTAGGGACATGACTGATTCCTATGATTACACCAGCATACACAAAATATGAAGTCACCCAAATTCTTGGGCAATGTTTGATATCATAAAAACTAACACACAGGCCAGCAGTATGCATTTATACTGGATACTAGAAGAAAGTTTCTTAATATGAAAGGAATTAAGCCCTTTAACAGCCCTTTCCTGAAGCATGGGAATGAAAAAAGTAAGTGATTTGAGACAGAACATCATCTGTTGTCAAATTAATGCAAGGCATTTGCTTACAGGAGGAGAATTTGGCTCTGATGAACTAGAAAGTTCTTCTCAGTCTTAGTAACCTTGAATGGTTACCCACCTTGAACAAATACTTGTGTTTATTTTTAAGAGATTTCATATACAATGACCATTTGGTTCCTAATGGGAAACCATCAGCAATTTATTTTCTTTCTGAGAACAGAAGAAGAAACAAAACCTCTACGAAGCCAGATTCCAGTTTCCAAAAAAAAAATAAAAAAATAATAATTCGACTGAGTTTCAGTGCTTGAAAGCTATTGATTATTTGGGTTGGTATTGACTTGCTTAAGCCAGTTAGCAGGGGATGGTACAGAGTGTACAGAGCCAAAACATTAAACACTTTGATCAACAGAAGTATAGGCAGTGGGGTAAGGACTGGCTCTCCGTAAGTGGAGCCCAGGTCTTCAGGAGCTTTGGAGGTGAGCTGCAGGTGACTCTCCAGGCACATACACACAAATGCTTCTAAACAGATGCATCCTCTGCCCTTTGTATTGCATCAGGCACCGTCTGTGACTGTGGGAGGTACCGCAGATTTGTTGGACAACTGAACATAAATGTTGCTCGTCTTAACACATCCATCAAGTTTGTGAAGAATGGTAAGGATCCTTGTGTATTTGATGGGATTTGACTTAAATCACAGATATCATTGCTATTCTTCTACCATTGTTGCTCTATGGCACTGTCCACAGATGACCCAGAGGGAGGGTAATTTGTTTTAGGCACACAGAAAACCTACAAAGGTCTTATCTTAGCAGTCACATTCATTTTCCTCTACATGGGAAGGGCCTGAAAAGCTATCTATACCCCTGTGTTTCTATCCCTGGGCACTATTTCACAATGTATATTCAAATACATACAAAGCCATGGAAGTGATCCAGAATTAGACACTGCCATTTGACCCTTAGTACTAGAATTTGATTAGTACTAGATTCCCAGGAAATAAAACTAAAGTGTCACAGGAGACAGGCCAATCAGGACTGAATAGTTCTTGTCCTAATGTGTGCAAAGTACTTGACAATCCCACTAGTCACATCAGTCTCTGATCATGGCCTCATCATTCATCATAAATTCAGTGGTGAGAATTTTCCTCCTTCCCTTTTATTAATTCTAATGTAAAAGTCATCTCATTGTCATATTGGAATAGAATAACCTTCAGCATCTGTTGACATGCCATTAAGCAATTTTTCTTCTCCTTTAAAGTTATAGCAGGTATCAGGGAGACAGATGAGAAATTCTATTACATTGTGAAAGAAGAGAAGAATTACAGAGAAGCCTTGATCCACTGCAGGGACAGAGGAGGATCACTGGCCATGCCTAAAGATGAGGCAACCAATGCCCTGATTGCTGACTACATCTCCAGCAGCGGCCTGTTCCGAGCCTTCATTGGGCTGAATGACATGGAAAGAGAAGGACAGTTCGTGTACGCAGACAACAGCCCACTGCAGAACTACAGTAACTGGAAGCAAGGGGAGCCTCACGACCCAGCTGGTCACGAGGACTGTGTGGAAATGCTCAGCACAGGAGAGTGGAACGACTCCGAGTGCCAAGTCACCATCTACTTTGTCTGTGAATTCCTGAAGAAGAGGAAATAAAAGTGCCAGAGAATGTGCCTGGCACCTGCTGTACATACAATAACCCATCCTCATTCGTCTACTGTAGGGAAAGAAAATCAGGGATAGGAAACCAGAGACAGGGCTCAATCCAACCTTCACATCACTGGGCTAAGCAAGAGTAACAACTGTTTAGTCATCAGTGACCATAAAGTCAGCACAGGTCCGCAGGGGGTATCCAGCCAATTGTGAATTTTTATTTCATTTCTACATGCATTTTAGGGTGGGCATTTCTGTGTGTAATTTAGGGGTAAATTTAGAGCATGCAGGGGAGAATATAATTTCACCAATTCCAGAAACAGTAAGATTATTGGTATATGAAGTACTGATGCAATTTGCACAGCCCACAGATGGAAAGAGCATGACCTTTATTAATCTCTTACATGCCCAGGGAGTCCCAGTAATTTCCCTAATGACTTGAGAGCTGGAAGAAAAGATTTTCAGTATCTCTTGAAAAAATCCTTCTTTTGTTAGAATCATAATTTGAGGTGGAAAGGATCTCTGGAGGTCATTTTGTTAAATCTTTCATGCAAAGTAAGACCAAACTTAGAAGTTTTTATATTCTCCATAATTTGGCTGAGCAATTACATTGCCTGATAGGCATTTATCTGGTCTTCTGTAAAGCCTTTGACATGGTCCCTTATAATGACATTCTCTTTAAACTGGAGAGATGGATTCAGTGGGTGGAATATTAGGTGGATATGGAATTGGTTAGATGTTAAAATCCAGAGGGTGTTGGTCAACGGCTCAAGAGTCCCAATGGACATCAGTGACAAGGTACCTGACGGACATCAGTGACAAGGGATGTCCCTCAGGGATCTGTACTGGGACCAGTGCTTTATAATATCTTCATTAATGACATAGACAAAGGTATCAAGTGCACCCTCAGCACGTTTGCAGATGGCACCAAGCTGGGTGGTGCAGTTGACACACCTGAGGGATGGAATACCATCCAGAGGGACCTGGATGCCATCCAGAGGGACCAGGCTCAAGAAGTGGCCCATGGAAACCTCATGAGGTTTAACAAGACTAAGTGCAAGGTGCTGCACATGAGTTGGGGCAACCCCTGGTGTCAGTTCAGGTGAGGGATGAACAGATCAGGAGCAGCCCCACTGAGAAGGACTTGGGGGTGCTGGTAGATGGGAGACTGGACATGAGCTGGCAATGTGCACTCACAGGCCAGAAAGCCAAACGTGTCCCGGGCTGCATCCAAAGCCCTGTGATTCTGCCCCTCTACTCTGCTCTGGTGAGACCCCACCTGCAGTGCTGCATCCAGCACTGGGGTCCCCAGAAGAGAAAGGCCATGGACCTGTTGGAGTGAGTTCAGAGGAGGCTACCAAGATGATCAGAGGGATGGAATACCTCCCCTCTGAGGAAAGGCTGAGAGATTTGGTTTTGTTCAGTCTCAGAAAAAAAAAAGGCTTTGGGGTGACCTAACTGTGGCCTTCCAGCACCTGAAAGGAGCCTCCAAGGAAAATGGAGAGAGACTTTTTGCAAGGACATATAGTGACAGAACAAGGAGTTTAAATGGAAAGAGAGTAGGTCTAGGTTAGATATCAGGAAGAAATTCTGTACTGTGAGGGTGGTGAGGCACTGGAACAGGTTACCTAGAGAAGATGTGGATGCCCCATCCCTGGAAGTGTTCAAGGCCAGGTTTGATGGAGTGCTGGGCAACCTGGTCTAGTGGAAAGAGGCCCTACTCACAGCATGGGGTTTTAAAGTAGATGATTTTTAAGGTTCCTTCCAACCCAAACCATTCTATGATTTTATGATTCTATGCAGAAGAGGTCTCACTCATCTCTGTTTTCAACTCTATCATCCATCAGGCTGGTCTGAAGTGTGAGGAATTAATGGTACATAGGTGTGCAGGCCTGCACAGCTTGTAGGCCACCTGAAAACAGATGGAGCAGTTCTAGTGTCTGAAGTCCCCAAAATCTGTGATAAACATACAAAAGTCTAGCACAAAGAGAACAGTGTAAAGGAAGCAACACCATTCCTACAGTCCTGTAAACAGGCACGTGTAATACAAACTATACCATGTGCATTTCTGGTTTAACAAGTGATTCTAGGAACATATTAACTCCCTAAATCAGAAGCCAGTGACGTTCAACGTCTAATGCTAAAATCACCCGGGCCTTTGTAACACAGGAAGAAGCTACAGAACAGGTTTATTCCTAAGAACCCAGATTCAGGTGTGGTTGAACAACTTAATCACGCAGTTCAGAGGGACTCACTAAAAATGATGAGTACTGAGAATGAAGGCTCTACTGTCGCTGCCTGGCTACTCAGATCTCCATGTCAAAATGCCCACAAAGAATCACATTTTCATATCTCTGAGAATACTGACAGAGATTTTTCTTCAGACACGGCAAGTTCTTAGTCATGGTTTGCCTTTCCTCACAGCAGGAGACATCAAGAGAAACTCCAGAGCCATTGCAATGCAAGTCTGTAGGTTTTCTTTCCCACCTGATACTAAAAATTAAGGAATGATATCTGGAAGCTAAGGAGAATGCTAGACACTAGGCACCAGACAGCAACATTCCCTGCAGGTCACTCTGAGCACCAGGTGCACAAGGTCTTCCTCTGGGTATAAAAAGAGCTCGACATGCCACCAGCTGGCAATGCAGAGGGTCAGCTCCAAGTCTCCTTTCTACTGCTGAGTTCAGCACTGCAAAGGCAACCAAACAATCCTATGTCCTCAGCCTCACCCTGTACATGAAAATTCTCCAAACCATTTACCTGGTTGTTAGTTTGACTCCAAGTTCACCTCTGAGCATTGACCAACACAGGAGCATCCCAGGAAACTCTGTGACTCAGAACCACCCCTGTAATCTGGTTTCTCTGACACTTGTTCCTCCAGAAAACCTCCTGCTGCTACCAGCAGTAAATTATCTGTGTTGCTACACACCCTCCAGGAAACTATTCAGACCTCTCAATAAAGGGGTGGGACCACATTTCTTTTCATTGCTCCCTTTCTATGCTATGAGAGTATTTGGGCAAACAGGTTCACTTTGCATGACATAACTCAGCCTGAATTGTTCCCTCTCTGGGAACTGATATTCCTCAAAATTAGGCAGAATTACACTTTTTAGAATCTATTGTAATAAACTCATTAAGGTAAATGCTTCTGTTTTCAGCAGCATTAATGGGTAAAGATAAAGAATTAATGACTAATTCAAAAATAAGTTTCTCAAGGAAAAAGAATGCCTGTTAGAAATTCAAGCCCAAGGCTGCTAGCCTCATTCACAGTAGGTCAGTTCCTAGCAGTCATGAAGAGGTGGCATAGAGTTGTCCCTGCGGGTAGGCACAATCACCTCTCCACTTCTCCACTTCTCAAGTCATCCTTACTTCTGACCCAAAGAGCTGCCAAAACATGCTTACCAGACTGGAGGTCCATATTCTGAAACCCTCTGGCCATACTGAGACCACTGGCTGACAAAATTTAGAGGTGTCCTTAATGCTACAACCATCATGGACAGGCCATTTTCCTGTTCTTTAGGAGAAAACTCAGAGCTGGGAGAAGGTGAAAGTGGAGCAACACCTTGCTGCAGGATCAAGCTCTGCCTTAGATTAGACCAGGTGCTCTCCAACACATTCAAAATCAGGAAATACATGTCTAAATTGAAACTTTAGGGGTTTTTTATGAGTTGTGAGTAATCCTGGACAATTCTCCATGAACAGGAAGGAATGACTATTACAGTTTCTGGCTGTATGGCTGAGTGAGGGAAGTGAGTGAGGAACTTGTGCTGGATTTCTACAATGGAAAGGCTGGGACTGCCCAGTTCTTCCATCTTCATCCTCTCGCATCATACCAGCTTCATCCTTTCTTAAATAGAAAAAAATAAACAAAACCAACCCTTTTATACCCACTATTGGAACACTGGGCAGAGCCATGCCAGCTGAAACAAGCAGACTTGGGATGGCAGTTCCTTTGCTCACTAGAGAAGAGGGACAGCAGAGGAGCACAGCAGATGTCCAGTGTTCAAGCTAGCCAGGCGTAAATGTGAGCAGGTGCTTGTGCAGCCCATTCCTGCAGCACTAGTCCCAGTTAATAAATTCTGCCAAGAAGCTCAACTCCTAGGCCAGGCCAAATAAAAAAGCTCGTACCACAGAGGAAACCTGGCAGGTAGGTGCCTGCCCCACGCCTTGTGGACACAGGCTTGAGCCTTAACTAAATGAAATATTATAGCCATGTTTTGCAGAAAAAATACACTTGCTATAATTAAGAATTTGGGCTACATCAAAGGTTTTACTGCTAGCCAATGGAAATTCACCGTGGTGGGTAAAGTATCTTAGGTTTATACATTAGGTGGATGGAGCCAGGAACACAGGAAATGGTGTCTGACTATTCATGATTTATGGTCTGTTAATGTGTGACACCTAAACGCTTTTACCCAATCCCAGTATAACTTTTTCACATGTTTTTCTTTCCATTATTCCCAGGCTGAATGTTTCTTGTTTCAATTTATGCCTGCTGTTTCTTGTGCTCCCACCACTTAACTTAGCACTGTAAAGAGCCTGGCTTTGTCTTCTTGAAGACACCCTCATAGGTCCTGGCAGGTTGCTATCGGGTTCACCTGAAGCCACCTCTTCGCCAGGCTGAATAAATCCACTTCCTTTAGCTCCTCCTCACGTGGCTCTGACTCCAGCCGTCTGGGGGGGTCTCAGCTAAACTTGGCTCCAATTTTTCATTGCCTTTCCTGGAAGGGCTCAAAAGGACGCAGTGCCTAGATGTGGTCTAACAGGTGCTGAGCAGGAGGATAATCTCTTCCCACAAGCTCCTGGCTGTGCTCTC
The DNA here is from genome assembly GCA_013397975.1 of Machaerirhynchus nigripectus. Taxonomy (NCBI): domain Eukaryota; kingdom Metazoa; phylum Chordata; class Aves; order Passeriformes; family Dicruridae; genus Machaerirhynchus; species Machaerirhynchus nigripectus. The sequence goes on along the minus strand of VZRQ01003999.1, from coordinate 856,117 downwards.
TCCAGCACAGTCAGGATGCCATTACCTTCTCTGCTGCCAGGGCACACTGCTGGTGCACAGGCCATGTGCTGTCTGCCAGGACTCTCCAGAGGCCTTGCAGCAGAGCCAGTTGGTCCCAGCAAGTATTGATGCAAGGACTCAGCATTCCCAGGTGACAGGAACTTTGCATTTGTCCTTGCTGAATTTCATAATGTTCCTCTTGGCCCATTCCCCCAGCCTGCCTAGGTTCTTCTGTACAGTAGCACTGTCCACAGCATATTCACTGTTCCCTACAATTTGGTGTCATCTGCAAACCCAAGGAAAGTGGATTTTATCACCTCCTTGAAGTACCTGGTAAAGATGTTAAACAGAACTGTTCCAGTCTCTAGATCCCTGTGGCACTCTACTAGGTAAACAGGAAAATGCTGCCTGGGTAGAGAACAACTCATTTAACCATTCTCCTCTGAGCCAAATCAATGAATTTTTAGCCATACAGACCATAACATCCATCCCAACTGGGATACAAGAATGTTGTTGGAGACAATGTCAAAAGCATTGTCAAATTTGAGGTAAATGATATCCACTTCCCTCCCCTCATCCACAAATCCAGTCATAGAATCATAAATACAATCAGGCAGTCAGACATGATTTACATTTGGTAGATCCATGCTGATTGTTTCTGATCACCTTCTTCTCCTTCATATGCCCAGAAATGTGCTCCGGGAGGACCCACTCCTTTAAGTTCCACAGGGACCAAAGCAATGCTGATCAGTTTATAGCTCCCCAGATTGTCTTTGGCCTTTCTGAAGAAATGCTGCATTTACCTATGTTCAGTTACTAGGAACCTTCCATGGTTTCCATAACCCTTCTGATGTTCTAGAGTGATAAAGTGGCCCTGCAGAGATATCTAATATTTTTTTCAGCACCTTGAATGTGCTCTGTCTGCTCCCATGGTGTTTTCTGGTCAAACTCTCTCAAGTAACCCCCATTTAAACACTAATCTACTGCTGGTAGTTCTCTTTAAACCCCTTCCCTAAGCACAGATGCATGGGATAGTTTGGTGGTGGAGATGGCAAATAAACCTTAGAAAGCCTCCATTTTATCAGTGTCTGCTGTCACTACATCACCTCTTCCACTCAGCAGTAGTTCCACATATTCCTTGCTCAGACCTTTTATACTAACAAAGCATTTGAAGCTCTTCTTGTTGTGCTTCCCATGTAAGTCTCAACTGCCTTTAGGCTTTGGATCTCCCAAGGCTACTCCTACAAACTCAGGTAATGCTTCAAAATTATTCCTTTGTAACCTGTCCCTGTTTCCATCTCCTCTATACTACCTTTTCATATTGGAGCTCCACCAGCTCCCTGTTCAGCCACACGAACCTCCTGACAAATCTACTTGTAGATGTACAGTGAAAACAAGAATGCTGCCTATGATAGCAAGAATATTTCAGCATGCTTCCTGCTCTTGGACAACCAGGAATTTATGATCTTCTATATTCTGAAAAATGTCACTCAGTGACATTATCAAGCATTATCATCCTGTATTCCCCAGGCTCATAACACATACAAGGCACAGATATCTATGGTAAATACAATGGTTTAGAAACTAATAAAAATAATCACAGAATCAATATATGCCATTAGGAATACATATTCCTCAAGCATTTCAAACAATCTCACGTGGGCATTCAGCTGATCCATTTCTTTCTTTCTCTTCCTTTCTTCCTTCCTTTCTTTCTTTTTTTTTCTTTCTCTTTCCTTCTTTCTACTTCTATCACTGCTTTTAATAACTTTTTTAAAAAACCAGTTTAGCACCTAGAGCAATTGCCACATTCTTGACCACAGCCACAAGAATATATAGGCATTTCTATGTAGTTTTACATGCAGTCTTAAATAGTACATTACAATTGTAGTTCAGCTGGCTGAAACGGTTATTGAGATGCAATTTGACACCATGTGTGATGACAAAAATAGTAAATGTGTCACAGAGAGAAGGATTAACATGGTTATTTGGAAAGCATTGCTCTAGATTGTCTTGATTTAATAGGTTTGCATGGGTACAGAAGCCATGAATTGCTACTTCTTTTTTTCTCCCTCTTTTCTTATTTATTAATCATACGTAAACTACTCAACACAGGGAAAAAAGAATGAGCAAGATCAAAGCAGTAGCTTAATCTGTGTTTCTTTTATGCTTGTGTGGCAAGGGAGAACAGCAAATTGTAAAAGAATTTCTGCCTACCTGCTGTGTGCAGTGTGCCCAACTAAAGCTCTGGGCCCTACCCACTCCTGGCCTGGAAAGGTTGCTCCATGCAGATCTTTCAACATAGGGAGGAAAAGTTTCAATTGATTTTTCGGTGGGTGGGACCAGGAACTCACATCACTCAGTTTTGCAGACAGCAGCAGCAGCCTACTGAAGCACAGAAGCTGACAACACAGAGCTGTCTGTGGCTGGGATGTGTGTGTGAACATGTACATTTAGAGTTCAGAATCCCCAAGGCCCTTAGTGCTGTACCTCAGCATCCTCGGTGCTGTATCTGGGCTTAAATCCCATGGAAGTCCTGTTCCTAATCAAGGGCAGACCTGCAGATGCTGGGGGAGTCAAGGGACTGTAGCTTCTCATTGGTATGAGGCAGTACATCAGAGATGCATCTGCAGAGCCACGACCTCAAATAATGCAATTTCATTATATATCTTATTTTTTGTCCCATTTGTCTCTAGTTATGTGTTTTACAAAACAAACATAACTTTTTAAAAGATGTCAGTCATTACTTTGGTTTTATTGACGTGGACATAGTTCAATCCTAAAGAGTCTTAAAAAGTATAAGTAATATCTTTTTGAAAGCAGATTTCAGTGATGAATCCCCAGTTCATTTTTTTTGTCCTCTTACTAGATGCTGCAAGTTTTGCTATCTTGTTAACCTCTCAGCAGCAAATTGTCTAGCAAGAGATGCTAATTTTCCCAACTTCATACAATAGAAGTCTTTATGTCAGTTTCCCACAACATTCCCCTAGTGCATGGAACACTCTACTGTGTAGAGAGTGGAAGCAGTTAAAATGATGATCAGTCAGTCAGTAGAAGATTAAGTAAAACAGTGCAGAAAAATGTGAATACAGAGTTGGCGGGTGCTTACCATGTGAGCTGATGAATTTATTTCCCACTGTGAGCTAATTTCTAGGTCTTGAAAAGCCTTTAAATTTTGTCAGAGAAAATCTAAGATGTTGTCAGTAGGTCCAACGAGAAATTTCAATTCAATAGACCAGGAACACCAGAGCTTTCTGCAAGTCCATGATCGCAGGAGAAAGAGAACTTTCTCAGGACCTGAAGAAGCAGAAATACATTTTCTGCAAAACCAAGGACAAAGCAGACACGAGTGACTCCTATGATCTATATCCAGATACCTACTTTCATACAAAACAAATTGTTCATCAAAGGAGGCTATTTCTTTCCTGTTTGTAGTGGACGGTCTAGCCAGGTAACTGGAGATACACAAAGGCACTTGATCAGCTGAATCCCAGCCTGGTTTCTTTCACTGTGCACCAGGAACCCAAAAGGACTTCATGTGACGTTAAGTATTTCTTTTTGAGTATAGCTAGATGTAGAAATGTATGAACACATTAGTCCTATATAACAAATTACTTCTTCAAAGTACCCCATAAACATTAACTACACAGCAATTATACTATGCTACTAGTAAAGTAATGCACAAAATACTGACCTATTTATTCTTTTGCTATTATGTAAAATTAATGAGCTGTGTTTTTTGATCACTGATTCATCCTTCTTCCAAATACCTGTGGATTAAAATTTAAGCTACTTAAATAGCCCCACAAAACTACTGGTAGGCAGAAAAAGGCAAGGCCATTCAAGTATTTGAAATGCATTGCTACAGACTGTAAGCACTCTGAAGGATATGTGAACATAAGGTCCCATTCCAAATCAAATTCCAGGGTAGAAAAATAATTTTTTTCAAAGGCATAGGTAGTCTGCTGTTCAAAGCTTTTTTGATTTTATTTTTTAATTACTGCCTTGTAAAAAAATTACAAAACTTTCCTGGTAGCCAGTTCACATCCCTTTCTCTGCCCTCATCCAGCACCTATGAGAACAATGTGCAAGTCCACTGATGGGAGTTACTTACTGTAGTGGATGAAAACACTCACTACATAAGAGAAGCATGTGCACAAGCATGTGCATCCTGAAAGATGTCAGGGAACAAAGTGCAAAGCCAGACACTAATGAATACAAGATATCATCAGCAACTGTGAATGAAATAAAATATTCATTATCTGTGTGAGTAAATTGTGTGGTTGTCACATTAAAAATCATGGAGGGAAAGAAAGATAGTTAGTCTTTAACTTATTTTTCATAGTCTAAACCACATCCTAGCAGAGTTTGTCTCAACATGAGAATAGCACAAACCACCTCACCTTCCTTGATGATTCGTAAGCTAAACCTGCCAGCAGAACCACAGATTGTTTTCTATCCAGAAATTGCATACATACAGTGTGTAACACTTATTTCTTCACGAAGGACGAAGGATGTCAGGCCAACAGGAATGCAGTTTAACTGGTTTAGGATTTATGAAAGAAAGAAAAGAAAAAAAAAAAAAAACCCCAAACCCTGTTTGTTTTCCTGTGAATCAAAACCTACTTGATCAAATGCTTAAACTTACCAAAACATTGTGAAAGAATCTGAGGCGAGGTTCAGTAGGAACTAAGTAGTTGAGATAAGCCTGCAGAAATAAATTCACAGTAATTCCCTGAAATAAAGATATTGTTCTCATGTGTTATGTTAATTTCTAATACAGCTTCAGCATTTGATGGCTCAGAAGGAGTTATTGTTTGGAACTTGCCATCAGTATCAGGATTGGTTTTCAGAGGATCTGAGCACATAAGCAGGCAGAATTCTCAATCTGATATTTGACATGAGAAAATCAAGCATTAGAAGGAAGGTTCATGTTCTGTAAGGGGCATCCAGTTCCTGAAAATATTTGACTGTCCTATGGGAGTTTATCATTGCAGAGGACAGGTAAACTCATAATCTAAAGTTCAAGGTTAGAGAACATGTATTTGTCCTTATTCTAAGTTTAAAAAGAGAGAGAGAGAGAGAGAAATGCTGATATATCATGAATCAGTCATCTCAGTTGAGACCCTTGGAGTCCTCCAGGATGTGAAATGCTGTAAACTTCACTCAAGAAAATTCCACTCCAGGTAGCAATATCCCTAAAATCACCTACACATAAGAACATTGAAACAGCTCTTTATGAACAATTTGAATTTTATAATGAAAACAGTATTCTTTCAGTACAGACAAATAACTGTAATCTTTTCATTTTCCCCTTTAATTAATATGGGAACAGCAATAGAGTTTCTAAAGATGCAGAAGCATGGCTCAGATCACCTGAAGGTTCCTAGAAGCTGCATCGGCATCTCTTATCTAAAAGAAAAATCCCAATAATGGCTTTCCATCTATCATTTGAAAGAGAAAAAATGTCCATGTACTGTACATTCCATATAGAAGATAGGACATGGCAGTGTATCCGACTCATGAGTTTTGTGTTTATTTTTAAACTGTTCTGGTAGTACTGAAATGAATTAATTTTGTGAACACCAGAGGCACTGGATGCTTGGAGGCTGGAGGCCTGGAGACAGTTTTGAAATTATGCATAGTCAGTAAAACGATTACAGGTCTGCCAGTGATTTGGTAGCTAAAGAGCTCCCTCTCAGCCTTGTAAATCCAGTAGTTACTGTAAATAACAACAGATGTCAGTAGAATAAGACCCTGCTGTTTTAAGCAAACTCAAACTAACTAAAAATAGAGATGTTACTTATGATTACCTTAATGATGCCCATACTTACATTCAAAGAGCTCTTTACCATCCTACTAACAGTCATCAGGTAAGTCCTAATTATGTGTATGCATTGTAACACTGATAAATCCTTTTTACTACAAATAAATAAACTCAGACTGCTTTGAAATCTATAGACTCACTCCTTTTGCAGCAGCATTTTTATGCTATTTCAAACCATTACAGTGCTTTTTTATATAATCATTTTTTAATGTCTCCATGCTTCTCCTTCCTGAATTCATTCATCACAAAATAAAGCCACCATTGTCTTTTGCTTAATTATCCTTTGCCTTCTATTGGATTTTTAGCCAGGATTTTGCTCAATAGAACAGTCTCCAAAAGGCAAACAAACTCCAATTGAGGAAAAAGGTGACTTCCTGAAAACACTGATAGTACATGAAAATAATAGATACCTACTGCTGCCCAATGTGAGATAAGATCAGAGGCCAACACGTTATGAGTAAAGATTACTTCATCAAGTCGTGAGTGATGACAGACTGAGAAGAGGCCCATGCTACCAGCAATACCAATGGCACAGGGCTGCAATGGCAGCACCTAGCACATCCTCCTTGAGTTCCTCTGCAACTGGCTGAACTGGTCCTCTTTTATGCCATGAAGCTGGAGTGGGACAGGGAAAATAAAAAAAGCATTGCTGCTGTGCAGTCTGTCTACTTGTTTCCCTGGGCAATTTTGTCATAAATAACCAGTGCCATTTACTCATCCCTCATCTACAACAATGATATGCTCCCAGTTTGTACCTCTGAGACTTTCACATTCTGTTCTGAGGACAATCCATGCAAATCATTTTTCCTGCTGGCTCATCTATGCCAAGAGTGGAACACTGACTTCTTAAGACATTTTCTCATTAGGTAACTGGCTCTGCTCTGCCATGTCCCTCTCTACCCACCCTGTCTCCTGCACCATCTCAGGTCAGGATCCTCCTCTATGCTATGATGACATTCTGCATTTTTACCTTTGCTGCACCCTCACACATCTAAAAGAAATTTCTCAAAGTAAATTAAAGGAAAATTGGCCCTTGGTATGTTATACTATATTGCTAGAGAACAGCAGTACCACCAAGTCAAACAAATGAAGTGCTGGTAACCTTAGGAACGGGAAACGTTACGAGAACAGGCCAGGAACCTCAGTCTGACCTTGGGAACACCAGCTCACTCCACCAAGGAGGGTTCCTGGCTCCATGCCAGCCGCCCAGCTGTGCGGTGCCTGTGTGAAGGGACCCTGAAACACCCCTAACCAGCCAGCTAAGGATTCCCTGCTTTAAAGGGTATCCTGAGAGCCAAAGTAGCCTTTCATCCCACAGCACTGGGCACAGAAGACACTTCAGCGGGAGGAGGCCATATCCAGAGTACCACCACAGCCTTATGAGCCAGCCAGAAATCACTGCTGAGAGCAGCTCTGAGGCTGCTTTAAGCTGCTCCAGGGACTGGTTTGGTAACCAGCCATCCCTGGGACTGGTGGACCAAAAAGGTGGCACATTTATCCTCACCTCCTCTCCTCAGCACACATCCCAAGCTCAGTTTAACTGGATGAAGTGAGAGATTTCAACAGTTGTTTTTCCCTTCGTGTAATGATGCAAAAAGGGGCAGCATGCATTCACAAGCCTGGCCCCACCTGTTAAAAATGAAAACTCTTGCACTGCCTCTCAAGAAACCTCAACAATGTGGTGATATTTGCACACTAATTCAAATTCAGGTCCAACCATGACCCTGAAGTTCTCCTACCACTGAGTATACACACTACATAAATGGCGCTACAGGCTTTCCTTATCACTCATCTTATGCAAACCAGTTTTATGCCTATTTAATTTCACTGGCTAAAGGGGAATGACTCCAGAGTGTGTACCAGTATGAGATCAGAATCCTGCAGCAATTTCCAGGAGCAGGTTAAATTAATTCATCCATAAATAAAAAGCCTGTTTTACATGATCAGCTCTGGGCTTTCTATTTTTGATATGTAACTAACTGTAGGATTAGGAGACTCTGTGTTCCTTCTTCAGAAAGAGCAGCTTTGCAAATCTAAAAGAAACACAGATGACTTTTGGGGGCAACTTCCTCCAGAACAAGAAGGTAACTGGAAGAAAGAAGCAGATCCTAATACTGTCAGGAAAACCTTGCTTAGCTCCACTCTGGTTTGGGGAAATCTGCTAAAATATGCTGAAATTGTGCATAAACAGAGCCACAGGAGAATAGGGTTGCTGTCATTTATTAGTTTTGTATTTTCCACCTCTTTGGCCATTTTGGCAGACCACCCTTGTGCACACTGTAACACAGGATCTGAGATTACATCTCTTCCTGAAGTGCTCCTGATAACATACTCAGATAAGGTGTTAAGGACCATGAATTCTTACACTGACATTACTATCACCTATTATTCTAGTATCCTTACTAATATTCAGCTCTTCCAGAAGTATCATGCCATACATCACAACAGGTGGTCTGAATCTTGCTGCACAGGACTGCTGTGTAAGTAATTTTCATATCCCATAGGATGTATGTCTATGAATTAGTTTTTCAAAACACTAGTTTATCTTTTATTATAGCTGACTATATATTTTCATAACTTACTGCATTTTTCTAATGGTTGGTCACCTGGGGGAGAAGAATTACAGCATTCCAAAAAAGATATTTTAATTTCTATATATAATATGCACATCCACGACATATGGAATTAAAGCATCAATTATTTTTCATTATCTAAAATTGACACCAACTGGTTTAGTAGTTCTGTGACAATGCCACCTTTACATTAGGCTGCCATAAGCATTAGAACACAAAGGGGAAAGAGCTTTTTACAGCCATTTAAGAGCAGTTTTTAGTCCTTGTGGTTGTATAGACGGACCTTCCTACACACAGTGAATCAATATACTTCTGTCTACTTGTTGACTCTGGTGGACTTGGAGCTGCATCATTAATTTACCTTGTAACATGCCAAGATGCAATTAGTTACATAAAAATGCTATTAAAAAGTAGTCTAACACAAACATGTGCTTTTGCATGGAAACTTAAAAATGTAATCCTGACACTAATCTCTTAAAGAATCCAGTTCTTTAAAGATTCAAACAGTACATTAATCAGTATAAAAGTAATTCCACAAGGCACTGTAGTGCATCTTGCCTGAACACAGCAAAAATAATTTAAACAGCCACTTTAATTTAAATTATTAGGATTTAGGAACAAGCACTGCCAAAAATCTACTCCGTATATCTATACCTAGTTGTGAAAGTGAAATTTAGACTTGTTTGTGAAAAGCTACTAAAATTCAAGAAAATAAGTGTTATAAGGAATGTGCAGGTAAAAAGAAATGGTATGTACAAGCAAGAAAAAGTGACAGCACATGGTATGTAGTCATTAGTAAAATCCAGGACTGCTGGAGTTCACACAGGTTAACTGTGCAGCTGGATAATAACACTGGAAATGTTTACGACCAACTATTATTTGTACTTCCTTTGTGTAAGATAAGGACAATCACATTTCGTGTTCTGAATAATAAACTAATCAACCATGTTTTCCATCCAGTCCACTCAGACTTCTCCCTCTGCAGGGCAGTCTCAACAGACCTAGGGCCAGACTGTGAAATTAATTGGACATATGGTCTCCAAAATGCAACCCCAAGAATAAACCCCCTACATTAAATCACTTAGGCACAAATCTGAACCCCATTCCTTTCCAAAACACACCCAAAACGGGTCCTGTAGGCATGCACTTCCAGGGCCTGGAGTCTTTTCCTGAAGATAAAAGGATGAGACACAAGGTTCACTTTTAAAATAGGTCTAGAGGGAAAAAAAATATTATCTCATTGGATAACCAATGGGGTAAAGCACTCAGAAAAGAGGGGAGGCTGGGCTTAATGCCTTCTTCAGCCTAATGGGGATTCATATCTTCCTTAAGCGGAGATTCACCTCCTCCACATCTCCTCTTTAAGAGTTCAAGAGACATCCAGCTACAAGAGGCATAGGGATGAAGACAGAGCACAAGAAACAATGCAAACTTCTGCTTCTTCCTGCTTTAGAAGCCATGATTTCAAAGCCAGGTAGCTATTAATGCATTTTGAAAGCATCACAAACCTATTTATGTACAGAATGGTGTGGCAGAAACACAGATGAGTCCTGTTTCATGGAGCCAACTGCTCTCCACCAAGGGCTGGGATTAGTGTGGGGAAGACAGGCATGTGGCATTTCTTGTAATCACAAAAGCATATTTGAGAAACATCATGCATTTAAAAATAAAGGAATATAGTCTTAATGCCCAAGCTACTTCAGCTTCCAGAGCAGCTACACACACTTGCATGAAACCTTCTTAAAATGTAATCTCTAAAGTTGCAGCTGTACGCGTGGAGGATAAACTGAAACACTGCATGGGATAGCACTGGGTGAAACTCAGTCTTGGTCATCCCAGAGACAGGATATCCCACCCTAAGTCACAATGGGAGAAATTAGAGAACTGCTGCCTGATGCTATATCCTTCATCTGGAGAAGATGCTTATGCAAAGAAGCATAAGAGAAAGATTGATTATAAGTGGTCTGGTGAACATGTACCATTTCTACACTGAACTTTTACAAACATTTCCTATTACTTTTAAGCAGTTGTGCACAGTTGAGAGTTGAGCTAGACTGAACAAAAAGAAGATACAAATTAAATGTTTTCAATATTTTGAATGGACAACCTCGTTGGCTCCTTTAAAACACCAAAAAGTGCAACCACGCAATTTCGAAGCCCCAAATATCTGTAACCAGAAGGTAAATAACAACCTTTTGCAAACCGGCATTAGGAAATCACGCCCCGAGTCTGGCTGCCCTGATTCAGGACTCGTGAATGCGGAGCGCCGCGCTGCTGGGGCAGCCGAGAGGCAGCGG